>CANTUV010000063.1:0-579206 GCA_947685225.1 Garcia nutans
AGGAGAGCAATGTTCAACGCGTTGATGCCCCTGTCACTGTGAGTTAACGTATATGTAAAGTTTTCAATCTGTTTTTTTAGGTATTTTGATTTGGTTTAATTTGTTCTGATATCGATTAGAGGTTGCTACGTCTTTTTGGCTTCAGTGGTTATTGGTTTTAAATTAATAATCATTGTTGGAGTTAATTGGGATAAAAATTGGATTTTAGGGTTCTGATACAACCTTTTTGGTTTTCTGGTATGGTTTTTGAATTTTCTGTGGAACGCAACTCGACTGACTGATTTTTTGTTCTTCTACGTGTTTGATTAACACCTTCTGGATCTAGAGTATGAATTAGCAGATTTTAGGGCATTATTGAAGATTTTAAGCTTTAAATGTTTCAGCATTAATCAGCAGTTTAGCATAAGTTTACATTGTTATATTGCAGAGTAAAGTCTACTCTGCCAGTAAAAATTATTTCCACTGCTCATTTTTGGCTCAAATGCCCAACTATCAATAAGTTTATGACTTGGTTATGCTTTTAAATTTAATGCAGTTTCTTCTAATTAGGATTCTATTTGGTGGATGTCATTTTATCACAGTAGTGAGATTTCTTATCCTCTAATGGAATACAGTTTTTCTTCCATTTTATGTTAATTATCCCATTTTGCATATAATTTTTGGCCTATTTAGTGAGGATAAAAAACACTGCTTTCTTAGGGATATGATTACAACATTAACCATAAAAACGTCTTCACATGGACGCTTGCTGATTTCTAGCTAATTCTATATATCACATGTTTGTTTCAACTTTCAAGTTATGGGTTCAATAGTTGTTCATCTATTTTAGTGCCTGATTAAACAGAAGATGCTGATCCGGATGGCTGAAGTTAGAATGAAAATAAAACCAGATAAAACATTTGTTTAATGTGCTGCTGTTGTCTTTAATTTTGGATACCTGTATTATAAATTAATAATGATCCCAGTTGATGTGCATAGATATGTGGAGATATCCATGGGCAGTTTTATGACATGAAAGAGCTTTTCAAATTAGGAGGGGATTGCCCAAAGACTAATTACTTGTTTCTTGGAGATTTTGTTGACAGAGGATTTTACTCCGTTGAGACATTTCTGCTTCTACTAGCGCTTAAGGTAATATTTTTGTTATTTATAAAATTGAGATTATATTTTTTTTCTCTTTTTCTGTCTTCTTGTATTTCCCTTTTTTTTATCAGATTAGGCTGGTTCTTTTAGTTGTTTTCTAATTTTAAGCAGAATATTCCTCGACTCTATATTAAGTCTTCTGTGTTTTACTAGGCAATGCACTATTGTGACTTCTTTAGCTCTCTATGAATAGTTTCTAGGCAGATTAATTTGTTTGTATCATGATTCTGTGTGATTGGTATATGGTGTCTGTTGTGTATGCCTGTCATCTGATGGATTGTGTCTATTATACCATGACTTACCAGTTTTTTTTAAGCAACTTGCCTTTGTTCAAGCTGTTCAAAACATTTTTTTGCTACTGTAGAATATTGAAATAATATTATGTGAAGTCAGTGACTCTGTTACAATGTTTTCTCTCTCTGTTCTCCTAGAATTTTAGGAAGTTACTTTAAATCATTCTCAGATTGCAAGGAAGTTACTTTAACTCATTCAACATTTTTATTACTTGGACAGTTTGCTGCAACAGACTTAGATAGCAAGGTAAAGTCAAACTTGCCTTTTAACTTCATTTTCTTTTTTTTTTATTTTTGAGTTGGTTTCTATTTCTAATTGTTTAGAAGATGGAAATAAATTAAGTAAATATTATTCTCTCCTTCTTAAGTCTAAGGTTTTTTTTCCAACTGTCCCTTTTGCAGATAAACACAGAGTTAACTTTTGTAAATCGATGGGGTTGAGACTCATTTGCCTTCCAATTTAGGATTGACTTCGCCAAATATTTCATGAAGCGTCATTCAAGTTGAAGTTAATAGTATAATTTAGTGATATATGTATAGTGTTGATTTTTTTTTAGTTTGTTAATATGTTGAATGGTTGAATTTGTGGAGGTTTTTTGATTCCCAAATTTGCAATTCTCCATTGTAAAGTGTTGTCTTATATGTATAATGTACAGTTTAACAGACAATGGTGGTGAAATGGAAATGAACATTGAAACTATTGTCTAATATTCAGTGTGCCATATTAATCAGACAACGGTTTTTAATAAGAAATCATTGTATAAACCTTAATCAGACATCGCCTCAATAAACAACGGTTTTTGTCTTCATCAGACAACGGTCAAAAAGCGTTGTCTAAACCTTCATCAGACAACGGTTAAAAATCGTTGTCTGATAAAACTAAAAACCGTTGTGGAAACCATCTTCAGACAACTGTTAAAAACCATTGTCTGAAATGCTATCAGACATCGCCTCAATAGACAACGGTTTTTGTCTTCATCAGACAACGGTCAAAAAGCGTTGTCTAAACCTTCATCAGACAACGGTTAAAAACCGTTGTCTGAAAATTTAGAAACCGTTGTCTGACAATTTAGAAACCGTTGTGAAAACCATCAGACAACGGTTAAAAACCGTTGTCTGAAAAATTAGAAACCGTTGTCTGAACCATAATCAGACAACGGCCAAAAACCGTTGTCTGATAAAATTAAAAACCGTTGTGCAAATCTACATCAGACAACGGTTTTAAAACCGTTGTCTGAAATGCTATCAGACATCGCTTCAATAGACAACCGTTTTTGTCTTCATCAGACAACGGCCAGAAAGCGTTGTCTGATTCAGTTTTTCTTGTAGTGTGTAAAACCAACAGGCGAAGGTAGCTAGCTTATATCTCTTTAAAACATTTGATGATGAGTAGTTAACTCTTGTGAATCTGCATTTATATTGTTAACATGGTATCTGACCATCTGTAAATGTACTTTTCTATAATTTTGGTAGTTTCCCTATTTTTTTATGCTAAAAAAATGTCATTCATGCTCTCATCTCGTACCGGAGTTCTACTCCGACCACCGTTTTATTTATAATTAATTATTAGCAATGAAATTAAGTTCTCATATTAAACTTCTAATCAAATATCACTTAAATTATTTGGAATTAATACAAACACAGATTTTTTGAGATCCTTTTAAAATATTTTTTGAAAAAATCTTTCCCCTTAAAAATATATATAATGACCATAGTAAATAGTTAAACCTTGTAAAATATTTTATAAATTTCAACGATAAATAAACACAATAGAAAATGAATTACATTCGCCCATGCACGGCTCAATGCCTAATTACTTAATAATGTGCCCATTTTATTTTAAACATTTAATTAATAGGAGTAATTCATTAAAATTTACGTTTCTATGACTTTAATCAATAACAAGCGTCGATCTGTGGGATGCCCCTTTTTTTTATCATTGTGTTTTATATTATATTGTAAATACTTTAACTATTTGTTATGTTAATTTTTTTGTTAAATATTTTTTAATAGGCTGAAAAAATTTATTAGCATCTTATATTGTTAGTATAGATTTTCATTTAGTTTAATTTATGAGAATTAATGAATATAAATTTATGTTAGGTAAAATAAATTTTAAAAAGTTATTAAATATAATTTCATTATAATCTTTTTGTAATTTTGTTATTGTATTTTTAATTTCAAGGTAATATAATATTAAATTTTGCCGTTGAATTAGACTTTTAAATATATAGACTTATTTTTATCATTTAAAGAATGTAATAGCATAGTTGTATCATGCTAGTATTGATCCATTAGTAGATGGTTTTTTATTTGAGTAATCTCTGCAAATGATTAATTTCAATGGAAGTAAAAATGTATTTACTGGATAAATACATATTGATAATAATTATTAAACTTTTGAATCTTTTTATTCAAAATCTTGCTTTAAACTTTAAAGATTAAGAGAGTTAATTTTTTCTTTTGGTTTTTGTTATGTTGAGAGGTTAAAAATTAATAGGTGTGAACTTAAAAAGTGTTTAAGTCTGCTGTTATTGTGACAGTCTACTAATATGTAATGTATTAAAATGGTGGTATATAAGTAACTATACAATTAAAGCAAGTTCTTAACTTCACTTGTAGTGTTGTCTGGTTATCTTCTGAGGATTTGCTAAATCTGGAGGCTACCGTTACCATTGAAGAAGTTCATCGTGCATTGTTTGACATGAATCCAAACAAGGCCCCTGGTTTGGATGGCTACAATGCATTCTTTTTCCAGCAGAATTGGAGTCGGATAGGGAAGGATGTTTTTCAGTATGTTGATGGAATTTTTAAGGGGTTACATTCGATGGAGTCAATCAATAAAAATCTCATTGTTCTTATTCCTAAAGTGAACCCCCCCCCCCCCCCCCCCCCCCCCCGAATCTATGGCACAGTTTCACCCTATTAGTCTCTGTAATACAATTTTTAAACTGGTCACTAAAGTCATTGTTAATAGACTGAAGCCTATCTTGCCTAAGCTGATTGGTAAAAATCAAGTCAGTTTCGTTGAAGGTCGCCACATTACTGATAACACTATCATAACCCAGGAGATCATTCATTCTATGAGAAATAAGAGGGCTGGGAGAAAATGGATGGCTATAAAAGTTGATTTGGAGAAAGCCTATGATAGGCTGGGGTGGGATTTTATTTTAAATACACTTCAACTTGTGGGGCTTCCTTCGAACTTGATTTCAATCATCATGAGATGCATCAACACTTCCGAACTAAATATCTGCTTGAATGGAATGCGAACTACTGCCTTTAAGCCTTCGAGGGGGGTGCGTCAAGGAGACCCTCTCTCGCCTTATATCTTTGTTTTATGTATGGAGAGGTTGGCTCATATGATATCTGTAGCTTGTGATAAGGGTATTTGGAAGGCTTTTAAGGTGGGTAGATCAGGCCCATCTGTTTTACACTTATTTTTTGCGGATGATCTCCTCCTCTTTGCTGAGGCATCCAAGCAGCAGGTGGAAACTATTATTAATCTTTGTGGCCAGTTTGCTGAAGCTTCGGGTCTGAGAATTAACTTGGGGAAGACTAATATTTTCTTCTCTTCGAATGTTACAAGGCAGGAAGCTAGTTCTTTGGGTGGTCTATGTGGTTTCAAATTGACAGATGACTTGGGCATCTATTTAGGTGTTCCTTTATCTGGTGGCAGGAGTAAGAGGAACACTTATCATTTTCTGGTAGAAAAGGTGCGGAAAAAATTAGCAGGTTGGAAAGCTAAGAGTTTGTCTCTAGCCGGAAGGATTACACTTGTGAAAGCTGTTATCCTTGCTATTCCTAATTATGTGTTCCAAACTGTTTCAATTCCTATCTCTATCTGTTTGGAAATTGAAAAACTGTGCAGGAGGTTTATTTGGGGTGGTACTAATGGCAAAAAGGGCATTTCTCTGGTCAATTGGGAATCACTTTGTCAACCCAAGAAGGAAGGTGGATTGGACATCCGTAAATTGCATGAGGTAAATGATGCTTTTTTGATGAAACTTGTTTGGGGGGTCCTTCGGTCACCGGAGAATTTATGGGTACAAGTCCTTCGGGGAAAATACATTAAAGATAATAGGCGATTTCCTTCTACTTTTAAATCTTCCAATACCAGCTGGCTTTGGAAGAATATGGTTAGGGTATGGCCTGCTGTCTTAAGTGGGGTTTGGTGGGTGATGGGTGATGGCAAAACCATCCGCTTTTGGAGGGACCAATGGCTGCCAGACTATGGACCATTGATTAAGTATGCCACGAAGTTCATCTCTCAGGAGGAAGCTAATAAACCTATTGTGGACTTTATTAAAGAGTCCAATTCCTGGGATTGGTCTAAATTCGGCTGTAGTCTTCCTTTTTCCTTGTTGACAAGGATTGTTGCAGTTTCCTGTTATATTAACTCGGGAGATAATGATGATTTTTATTGGGGAGCTTCTAGCAGTGGAGAATTCACTGTTAAAACAGCCTTTAAAGGGATTAGGGATGAGGTTGATCTTGCTGAGTGTAGTAGATGGAAAATCTTATGGTCATGGAAAGGAGCCGAAAGAATTAAAACTTTCCTGTGGCTTCTTTGTTGTAACAGGTTGCTTACAGCTGTGGTAAGAAGCAGAAGGCACATGGAGGATAATGTTTTATGTCAGTTTTGTCTACTTGAGCCCGAAACAGTTTTACATGTGGTTCGGGATTGTTGTGTGGCGAGGAGGTTGTGGGAAAAGATTGTTCCAGATGATTTTCGAGAGTATTTCTTTTCAGAAATGAATGTTGGTTCTTGGGTGGTGTTTAATTTAAAACAAACAGACAGGTGTGTGGGTTTAGTTAAGTGGCAGCAAGTTTTTGGTGTGGTATGTTGGTTCTTGTGGAAGTGGCGGTGTAGTTCTCTATTTGACCCTCACTTCCAGAGACCTTGGGATCCGGTTGATGTGGTAATGAATTTCACCAAAGAGATGGATGCTGCGTGGAGTAACAAGGATGGAAAGGTTGGTCCTGTGAGAAGTTAGATTCTTGTTGGATGGTCTGTGCCAGATGAAGGGTGGTGTAAGCTCAATACAGATGGATCTTATTCTCAGTCCACAGATTGGGCTACAGCTGGAGGACTGATCCGTGATTCGCTGGGCAATTGGATTAGTGGCTTCTCATACAATCTGGGGTCTTGCTCTATTATGACAGCGGAACTCTGGGGGCTACTGATGGGTCTCCAACTGGCATGGAAACTGGGTTATAAACGCTTAGAAGTGGAGGTGGACAGTTTATCGGTGGTGAATTTAGTAACAAAGAATTCGACTCCTCTAACTGTGGGTAGGAGCCTTGTTGCTAGCATTCACAACCTTCTGGAGAGAAGTTGGGAGGTGCGGGTGAGGCTAACAAGTGTGCAGATTGGCTAGCACATTTTGGAATTTCCTGTCCTATTGGCTATCATGAGCTGGCTGGACCACCTGATGATCTTCGGCCCTTATTGTTCAGTGATGTTTCTGGAGCAGGACATCCCAGGACTGTAACCATTTAATGGTTTTAATCTCCTCTTTTATCAAAAAAAAAAAATAATGTTTAAAATGTAGGGGAAGAAGACAGAGATGAGAATCTCTCTACATATCAATTGATGCTATTGAAAGAGATTTTGCACAATGGTTGCAAAATCTGTGTATATGATTTGCATATGTTGGATATTTGGATTTCATATCATAAATCATTTAAATTGTTAGAATGAGTAGAAGGCATATCTCATTAAGCAACCGAAGCTGTGCAAGACTCTTGCTTTAACCAAAAACCCTAAAATGAATTTAATTCCTTGCAAATTCTTTTTTTTTTTGAAGGTATGCAAATTCTATTGATACCAGCTGTAGGATCGAAATGACAATTAACTCTTCCTAAATAGAATAAAAAGATTATACATTCACGACACTTCGGTATGACATTTTCAAAAGCAAGATATCAAATATACTAATAATAAGATAGAAGCATGGAGCATACAGAGAATGATCATCCCTATGAGTAGAGATTTTTATCCATACTCCTGATAGAATAGTTCTTACGACTTCGGTACTATTAGACTTTGAATTTTAAAAAACATAAGCTTAAGCTTGCAGAATAGAATTCGTCATCCTAATGGGCCGAAAAGAAAATAGAAAATGTGAATAACTCGATTACTAAGAAATTCATAACCTCCTACTAGATTTAAAAAATTCGATACGTTTAAAAATGTGAGAAATAATTCTGTACCCCCAAAATGCTAGTTCTTTATAACCATATTAAAAATATAAATAAACATCCATTCAATTATCACATAAAAATATAAAGCTAATAAAAATAGATACCTACATAAAATGAAAACATACACTTATAAATGTCTAAAATTCCATAGAAAACTTAAAACACAAATAAGTAAAAAGGTACCCATAAAATAAGAATGACTTTTATATCAATTCCCTTAAAAATAGAACAGAAGAAACTTAAACAAATAATTAAAATAATAAAGTAACAAAAACTATAATGCCAATACATAAAACTTAATTTAACAAAGTAACAACACTTAATTTAATAAAGTAAACCACTTAATTTAAAAAAGTAAACCTATTTTAAAATAAAGGAGAAATAAGAACAAACAGAAAATACTGATAATAAGAACATTTTCACAATAATTAAAATTTAAGTAAAACAAATGAGAAAGTAATCAATACTTAAAATGACAAAATTCTGAATTTCTGATTAAATTAAGAATTTTTAATTTAAATAATACTGATTTTAATCCAAAACTAAAGCTAATCTTGATTTAATGGCAAAAGAAAATCATAGAAAATCATTCATCAAATATAAAAATTGAAAGGCACAAAGAGCTACACTTCATGGCAAGCTTGCCATGGCCCGCCCGCGAGGAATCAAGAGATCTTTTTCAGTGCTGAATTGGATCTCGGGTGATGGTATAAGGCGGCTAGAAGCGACAAGCAGTTGCAGTCAACGCTTGGCGCTAGCGTGTGGAATAGTGAGCTTGCCTTGTTTCAGTCCGTGACTATGAAAAAATTCACTCTCTTAGCTTGTTTCGAGAAATATTAAAAACATAGATATTGTACACAATAAAAAAAACTCACAAATTAATATAAATTTATTCACTTTGTGAGGGATTTTTGAAGAAAACTTAGTCAAGCTATTAATTTAATTCAAAAGGCATAATTTAGGAATCTAATATCATTCTGTCTAACATGATCATTAACAAAATTCAATTTCAACAAATCATCAAAATATTAACAAAATAATTACAATAAAATTATTATACAAAAATTCTATAATAATTTATATGAAAATGTAAGAAATTATACTGTCATTGCCGATTTCACAGATTTTTGGCCTTAACTCGATGGAGCTCAAGTTTTGCATTCTATAGCAATACATCCTCTTTGCAATCTTAGTCTAAAGGTTTGCTCTTTTGCTCTTAAAATTGGGTTCCAATAATTTTCCACAGTTGAAGAAGTAATTTTTTGCTTTTGTTAATTTTTTTTTATTATTTTTGGTATTTTTTTAATCCCCTCTCTTACTTTTTCTCAGTGTTCTTTTCACTATTGAAGGAAAATTCACTTTATTTAAAATACTCATCTGATTAAAAATTTAATCCCCATTTAAGAAAAAAAACAAATCTTTCAAATTTAATTTAAAAAATCAATCCAAAAAGATTTAAATTTAAAAAAAATAGAAATTAAATCTTTTAAAAAAAAAACCAATCGAAACCAGCCATGGAACTTGCCATGTGATGTGGCAAAGTTGCCATGTGACATGGCGAGAATGTCATGGCTATGGTTAGTAGTCTGGCCGGTTCAATTTTGGTCCTCTGCATTAAACCATCAGATAAATTAACGAACCAATTAACTAACTTAATTAATTAATTAATAGACAAATCAATTAATTAATATTAATTAACTAATTCTTAAATTTATAATCAGGTGTTAAAATTAAGGGTCAAGAATCCCTTTGCTTTCTATAGAGGTAAAGAAGCCTGCAGAAAATATACAAAGCTCACTATTTCAAGTTCCCTTCCGGCTTTACTGCCTTCTATTGCTAGAAAACATTTCAACTTCAAACAACATCTCAACTCTACTGATTTTTCATAATTTTCACCTTTTTATTTCTTTTTTTTTTAAAAAAAAAAGAAAAGGTTTCTGTGTTAACTTTCACATTGCTTTCTTTTTGTTTCACGAAATAATAATAACTTAAATTATTTACTTGTGTAATTCTTTTTGTGCATTCTTTCTTTTACTTATGAAATGATATATAGAGCTTTACAAATGATCATTCTTGTTATTAGCATTAATGAACTAAACAATCATAATTTACAGTACATCCTAATATAGTGGACTAAAGTCTCATTGCTTAATTTCATTTGATTAAACAAAAGACTGGTTATCCTCGAGTTCAAAACTGATTGATATAACAAAATATTATAGCAAAAACAACTGATCAACTCATGTTCTTGTCAGAATAATAATGGGATTCTCAAGTCTCTACTGCAATTTATAATTATATTTCAATTGCTAAAAATTATAACTTCATGAATTGCTCAAACACATACACATACACAAGCGGTGGAAGAAATGGAAGCTTGATCAAGTTCAAGATTTAGGAAGGGAAAGATAGATAAACCGAAAAAAGCAAGAGCCATATGGCCAAAAACAATCCAATATAACACTTTTTTTTTGCCAGAAAGGTATGGGTTCTCTGCACACAATTGTTGTTGGAGTTACTCTTGTAGACGATGATGATGATGATGGAGAAGAAGAAGAGGATTTCCTTCTATAAAGAGCCATGGTTGATTGACTCCTCTTTGTGCCGTTGGAAAAAGATAATAAGCATTTCTTCTTCATTGGAATCGATTTTTTTTTTCTTTTAGAAGATACGGGACAGAATGGTTGCGGAAAAGGTACTATTATAAATTTGATTGCTTCATAAAAATATTTAAATCCATTTTTTAATAAAATATTTTATGACATAACTAATAGGAATTAATTTTTTTTTTCAATTTGAATTGGCTATTTATATAAACACTACCCCATATAATCACTCATACCCTAATGAATAGTTAATTTTAATCTTATACCCATTTCGAAATTCGTTTATAATTACCTAAAACTCTATATAAATAGATTTACGATGAGACCTATAAATTATTGTGAATGGGGACAATGTATAAATTTTTTAAGGATATTATTTTCTTATGAGAAATATTTTCTGTTTTTTTTTTCTAATTTTCCTTTTTATTTTTTTATTTTTAATTTGTTATATTTTCATTTTTCAAATTAAAAATTAAAAACAATAACAGAAATTAAAATTTATTTTTATTTAAAATTTTCTTTGTTGCTCTATTTCCACTTTCATTTCTAAATTTTTTTTATTAAATTTAAAAATATTATTTTTCATAACTATTTATTTTAAAAGAAGGTGAAAAACATCATAATATAATGTTATTTTGAAAAATTATTCTCAAATTTTAAATTTATAAATATTTTGTTAACTAAAATCTAAAATTTCGGTTTTTCATTTTTGGAAAATAATTTTATAGAAAATATTTGCGTTTAGGATTTTTTTTATATTTGGTTTTTAGCTTTTTTTTTTTAAGAAAAAAACAAAAACGTGCTCTTTTAATTTCACTGAATTTTAAATTTTTTATTAAATAATTAAAAAATATTTTTTGATAAATATGAAATTTATAAAATATATTTTTTAGTGTTTTAGTTTTTGTGAAAAGATATATATCAATAAATATTTTTCTCTAGGCTATTTTTTTTATTTTTCCATATATAATTTTTTTGCTCTTTTTTATTTTATATTTTTGCAATTCCAATTACAAAATAAGAGGTTTTTGTCTTTTTTTATAATTTTTTATTTTCTTTATTTTTAATTATTTTATTTTATTTTACTAATTATCTATAATATATAAATAATATTATAATGTATAATTAGAATAAATAATATGATTTTTAAATAAGTAAATAAAATATGTATCAATATACATATAGTTAAAAAATTATAATATAATTTTTAAAAATATAAAAAATATTTTTAAAAAATATAAAACAAGTTTTTAAAAATATAAATAAAAACTAAAAATAGTTTTTGATTTTGAAAAATAAAAAATAAAAAACTTTCAACATAAATGAACAGTACTTTGCTTTTATAATCTCTTTTGTTTTTTTTTAACAAGTTTCTACTCTCCTATTTTTTTTTTTAACAAGTTTCTACTCTTTGCGTTTTGTTCTTCACGCACATATTTTCATGGCTGGATCTAGTGGTTCCACTCACATGATTGAGGGCCTGTATCCAGGCTTGACTTTGGAGGAGAATCAAGGAAGACTGGTTGTTGGGGATGAAGAGGTGCAGGAAGACACTGATTACATTGTCTCGCCACTTTGTGTGATTGGACGCTTATTAACTAATAAAGTGATAAAACTTTATTGCTTTTAAGAACACAATGGCATCAGTATGGGGACCTGTACGAGGACTGTTGGTAAAGGAGTTGGGAAATAATGTGTTTGTTTTTCATTTTATGCAGCCTCTTGACCTGGAATGGGTGGTGAATAATGGACCATGGAATTTTTCACAGAACTTGTTATTGTTAAAACAAGTGCCGGTGGGCGTGAATCTTAAGTAGGTTGAATTAACAAGTATTGCCTTTTGGATTCAGATTCATAATTTGCCAATTGGTTACATGTCAGAGAGGCTTGGAAGAGATGTTGGTAACTATATTGGTACATTCAGTGAAGCTGATGCGAAGAATTTTACTGGGATTTGGAAGGAGTATATGAGGATTAGAGTTAGCATTGATATTCATAAATCGCTTAAGCGTCGCATGCAAATAAAAAAACCCGATGGCAATTGGTTATGGATTAATACTAGCACCTAGATTACATAATGGTTTTTGGAAATTAAATAAGCTTAGAAGGAAGTGTGTTTTGAAATAATGAACTTTACTCTTCAGTAAGTGTAATTATGGCATCTTCTTCCACCTTTTTCTTCAGCCTTTAAAGAAAAGGAATATATGGTACATAAAGTTTTATCTCTTACGTAACAGGTGCCTTCTCTTTTTCAGCTTTACTTTCATTGATTTCAAGTTCAGAAAAAGAATATTTTTTTAAGTCTGGGATCTCTTCAGGTTGCATTTCGCTTCTCAAAAATATAAAATTGCAATGTTCTTTTGAATTAATTTCTTATTGGCTAGAAAGTTCCCCTTGAGCTCTATTATTGAGAGAACTTGTGATTTCGCCTACTTGAATCTCCAGGTTCTTATTTTGGATTGCAATCTACTCTACTCGTGATTCAAGTCTGTCATATTTTTTTTTCAAGCTTATCAAACCTTTCTAAAGTTACCCCTATAAATTTCTTCAAAGCCAATTCATAAGATAGTTTTCTTTTAGGTTGATGAACTTGACCTTGGTATTGATTCCTTAAGAATGGAGGTTAGTAAGGTCCTCTCTAATTATTTTGATTTCCCCAAGAGTGATTAAGATGATTTCTCCAAGTAGGATTGTATGTGTTCCCTTAAAGAAGATTCTGATGGCTGCTTTGGTTGCCTACAAACTGCACTCGCTCCATTATTTGACATTCAATAGTTTGATGATTTCCTCCATAGCCTTCACAAGTTAATGAAGATGACAAGTTGACATGTCTCAATTTCTTGGCTATTGCATCTGCCTTGGCTGCTAGCAATGAAATATTATCAACTTCATGAAGATTAGCCACTGTTTTAGGAGTACTGCATTTTGAAGACTAGTGATAGTTGTTTGCTGCCATCTCTTCAACTAATTCATAAGCATATATAGGAGCCTTGTTCATGACTGCACCACTAGCTACTGCATCGATTGTAGTTTTGATGGATACGTGTAATACGTTGTAGAACATTTGTATCAAGAGCCAACATGGTACTTCATGGTGAAGACACTTTCTTTGCAAATCCTTGAACCATTCTCAAGCTTCATATAAGCTCTATCCAACTTATTGTATGAAGCTTATAATGTCATTCCTCAGCTTAGCACTCTTAGCAAGTGGTAAATATTTTGCAAGTGCTTATATGAAGTTTCATACAAGTAGTAAGAGTGCCTAGTTCTTTGTAGTTGAGCCATTCCTTTGCCTTGTCTTTTAAGGATATAGGAAACGGTCGCAGCCGGATGGCGGCATCAGAAAATACCATTGATCCTAAAGGTGTCACACATCTCTAAGAAGTTGGAGATGTGGGAGTAAGCATCTTCATGAGCCAAGCTATGAAAAATCGATCGTTGAATTAAATTGATGAACGCAGGCTTGAGATCAAAAGTGTTGGCCTACATTGGTGGTTTAGTGATGCTTGACCTTCGTTGTATGGATGGCATAGCATACTATTTGAGGATCATATTTTGATTATCCTTCATGGTTCCCTCTTGGTATGATAGTTCCACCTTGTCCTTCTTTTGATTTTCCTTCCTGTCCTTGGTTTGCTTTTAGCAAAACCTTTCTATTTCAAGATTATATGGCTCGAGTTTGGTATTTGGATTCTTACGCATATAAACCTAAAACCTGCAAGGAAAAGAAAAGAAATTAAAAACAAAAATAAAAATAAAGTCCAAAGTAACAATAATATAATATTATTGATATTAAAATGGTCGTCTTCCTTGGCAACAATGCCAAAAATTTGTTAAGGTCTAGCCTAGCTAACTGCAAGTGCAATGGTCGTAAATAAGTATTATAGTGATAAATGAGTTACCATCCCATGAGGAAGGGTATTTTCAATGCCAAAAAATCATATTATTTATTATTTGGACAAAAAATATTAAATTAAGAATTAAAGTAAATTAAGTAAAACTAAGACTAAATTATTTTGCTTTTAACTCTAATATTTTTAAAATTAGGGTTAGATTACCTTAATTGATTTACTATGAATTTCTTAAAGTCTTGATTCAATTTAAGTTTGCCTTTGATTTATGATTAAATTCTCCTAAATTAAATTTTAGTCTCTCTCAAGTACTAAAACTGATATTAAATTTAACTCTTATGTCTACACTTGTGATAACAAAGTAATTAAATCAATTTATTAAGATTTGTAAGAATCTTTCGTCAATCTCTTAAATGTTTATCTTATCTCAAAGTGAAAATCTACTTAGGATTATTATCTCTTTAGATTATTATTATGCTTCCAGTATCACTCTATCACATAAATATCTCAAATCAATTAATTATTAGTCAAATAATTAATATATTAAGTTTAAATATAGCAAATTAATTAGAAGGATAATTCAATTAAATCAAATAAACATGAATTATTCTATAGTAAAATCAATATACATGAATTATTCTATAGTAAAATCAATATAAGGGTCTATCCCTAATTTAAGTCCACAGCATGGCTATTGAATCCAAAGGGCGTGTTTTTCAAACTAATTCTAGACTTCTTGATTCTTCTTCATCTTTCTTTGGGCAATCGTAATTTTAAGTCCAGGGCCGTGGACTTTATATTCTCATGCTCGTGTAGTTGTTTTTCCTTCTATTTTGAGCTTGTCTTATCTCTTTTTTGTTTTGCTTCTTCATTTTTTTCAGCTTTTATCATATTTTTCTCAAATTGAACAATAAAATTATGTTTTGTAAAGCCAAAATTTAAAAATATAATTATTCTAAAACTTTTACAATAAAAATATATTAAATTCAATCAATAATAATAAAAATATAACTAGAATAATAATTAAAATATATACCGCTTTATCAACCGTCACAAAGCGAATATACATAAAAATAGATTAAAAATATAGTGTATATATGTTAACAATGTAGATTGAAATTTTAATATAAAAATACCGTGATAATTCAATATGTTTGGACACATTTTTTCATTTGTTTTAAAAAATAATTCATTATTATTTTATTAAGTTGGCTAATATATTAAATCCGTATTATATTAATAATTAATACTGCTTACTAAAAATATTTAATGAGTGTATTTTTTTGGTCAATTAATGAGTATATTTTTTATGTTAAAATAAAAATATATAAATTATATTTTTAATTAAAATAAAACGACGAATATTTTAAGTTAGAGCGAATGAGGAAAGAAAATAATTTTGAGAGATAAAGTGAAAGGATACTTTCGATTTAAAGAATGACGTAATGGTGCGAGGCGGAGAAGATTTGTAAGAGGAAAGAGACAAGCAATAGGCAGTGATTAGTTTTCTGTATGTGAAGAGTATATTTGTACGTATACTATATAGAAGTATGTACATATACGTCATTTTTGTAAACAGCAGTTGAAGAGAGTTTCTTCCATACGGTGTACGTGAGAATAAAAGAAACTTTTTGGAAAACGTGTCAATAAATAGAGTAAAAATTGAATTTTTGGACCGTCAACTTCATACAATTATTATTATTTTTTACTTTATTTATCGTAATAAATGTGTGGGCCCCATATTTTTTATGTTTCTTTTACAAAAAAAACCGAGTAAGTAGAATAAACGTGATGCAATTGCTATTATTTACGTTAGGCTAAATTATTATAAAATTTTTAAATTTTATATATTATATTAGTTAGTTTTTATATTTTTTAATATTTAATTTTTATATTTTTTAATTTTTAAAAATTAAATTATTTAATTTTTTTAATATTTTTATTCTAAAAATATTAATTAATTATTTTAATATTAAAAATAATTTATTTATTTTTTCTTCATATATATATTTTTATTATTTATTAAGTTATGATTATTTTTAATTTTATTTATATTTCTCACACATAATTTATTTTAATTTTATAAATATTATTAAAAAATAATTTTAAATAATACGGATAATATTTTTTATTATTTTACAGATAATCTATATATATTATTTATTTTAATTTTATAGATATTATTAAAAAAATAATTTTAAATAATATAAATAATACCTTTTATTATTTTGCAGACGATCTATATATAAAATAAATTTAATAAATAAAATAAATTTAATAAATAATAAAGATAAATATATATAAATGAAGAGCAAATAAATTATTTTATTTTATATTTATCTTTATAAGAATATATATAAATTAATAATATATTTATCTTTATTAAAATATATATAAATTAAAATAACTTGTTAAAATATTTATAAAATTAAAATAAATTGTGTAAGAAATATAAATAAAATTAAAAATAAGTATGACTTAACAAATAACAAAGAAAAATATATATAAATAAAAAATAAATAAATTTTTTTATAATATTAAAATAATTGACTAATATTTTTAGGAAGAAAATATTAATAGAAGGACTAAACAATTTAATTTTTAAAAATTGAAGTATGCAAAAATTAGATGTTGAAAATACAGAGACTGATTAGTATAATATACAAAATCTCGGTAACTTTATAATTATTTAACATATATTATTAGTTAATTATTTTTTCTTCTTTTTTTTTACTTTTAAAATTTATTATTAATTTTTTTCAGTTTTTCTAAAAAAAATACTCACTTCATTTTATAAAAATAATCTATTATAGTTTTTGATAAATTAATCTAAAATAGTAAAATTTTTCATTAAATTTTAAAATATTATATTTTAAAAACTATTCATTTAGAAATGAAAAATTGAGTATGGGGAATTTAATAGTAAAAAAGGATGTAAGAATAATAATTTTTCCCATATATATATATATATATATGCAAATAAGTCAGTGCAAGTGGGGTTAAAACAAATAGATTATAATATTAATGACTATGCAGCCATTGAAACCCATCTCTGCTTATTATAAATATTCAAACATTTCTTTCTCTTTGAGATTTTCTACTCTTCCACAGAGAGATATTAGATTCTTTTTCTTTAAAGAAGAAGAAATGTGTCTGTTGTGGTTTTGTGAAGAAGAAGAAAGAGAACTGGGGAGACAGAAAGCTTCTGGATCATGTCCTTACTGTAAAGGGAAAGTGGAAGCCATTGATGTTGAGAGAAAATGGAGTTGTTACTTTCTTCCTATTTGTTACAATCTCAAACGCAAATACTTCTGTACTTTATGTCTCAGGCGTTTGGAATTATGTTTCTGATCATAAACAACAAAGCTTCATTATTAGCTTCAATGGTGGGTACTGTTAAGTCATTCCAGAATTTTATTTTATTTTATTTTTCTTTTGTTTATTTCTTTATTAATTTTGTGAAGATTTTGTATTTTCCATTCCAAGATAGATTATGGGTCTTGTATTTCAATTATAAATATTTTTATTTTTATTTTTTTCAGAAATGAAAAGAAAAAAATTATGATCTGAACTGGGTTATGTTTTGCATACAAAGGGATATATGCTTTTGGATCTTTCTTTTGTTTTGTTTTGTTGAAGTTATATATCTTAATTTTTTTAATTTATCAAAAATAATTAATAAATGTATCATATGGAAATAATGATTTTTATTTCTTTTTAAATTTAACTTTGATTGATAGGTAAAATTAAAATCTTTAAATTTTAGAGACGACTTCCTACAGAAAATGCCATACATATGCTGAGAGCTAAATTAGTTAAAAAAAATTTACTCTTCATTCAATTTTTATTTTCCTGTAAAAAGTTATTATGCAGCTACTAAATTTTCCTTGTTATTGTTAACTAATTTCCACAATTGCCCTTTAATATAATATTCTCTCTAATTCTATTACTATGCCTTTCCTCCTATAAAGCTCATCATGGAGTTTTCATGTATACTATTTTTTTTCTCATTCACTTTTTTACTTTTTTTTTTTACTTTTAATACTGTTGACTCACCAGTACATACAAGGTGTCACTAAGCTCTGTTCAACAAAACTTCTTATTTCTTTAATAAATAAATCTTAACTTTTTAAAAGAAATTAATACAAATAATTCAATAATAACAATTAAATCAACAAAAAAAAAGATTTAAAGTAGTGGATTGAAGCATATCAATTTTTATATTGTACTTTGAGAGGAAATAGCACGACTATAGCGAGTATTAGATCAATCGCGTCCCTCTTGTAGGATATTCCAATCCATTAGAATTCTTATATGCAAAAAAGAATTTCACAAACTGATTATTCCCAATGCTAAAAAAATATACATATATATTTTAATTATTAATTATATTACAACAAAATTTTTCTTTCCGAAGTCAAAAATAAATAAGCTAGAATTCTTTTCCACTGTGTTCAATCATTTTTTTTTTGTGGCTGATTCCTTTTTAATTTGTTAAAGAAAGTAGGTCAAACAGTTTGCAAGTGAGTGGGTCACGTTGATTAAGGTTCCAACAACATTAATTGAAAAAAATTAGACATTATCTCAACAACTCATATTCATTATTAAAAATATTTATGTATATATTTCTGAACATATAGTACTATATAATGGGTGATAGATATCTTTTAAGTTTGAACTTATACTTGTTGATGAATTTATTATGAAGAAACTACAATAGCATAAATATTTTAAACTAGGCTCTTTTAATCAAAATAAAATTCGCTTCAGTATAGTGTGAGAAATCATTAAGTTTTATTAGTTTTGCGCTTTTTGGTCATGCACGCGTATCTATTCATGAGTGTCTTTAGAAAATAATCCAAATTTTTACCGTAACGACCCCACCGCCATACTTGCTAGGTAAACTCTCCAAGAGTAATCTGTGATCATTACCCAACAAAAAATATGTCATTGGATTCATTAAGAAATAAATTCAACCTATATATTATAATAGAAAGCAATACACCATAGAAATGGAACACGAGATTTTTCTGCAAATATTAATAAATAATTATATACTCTCCCAAGTTATCAGTCAGTTTCGTATTTACCTGTTGAACTTTATTAATGGGATCGCCATACATCTAAAGACAATTCTCTATTGTGATAATTAATTATTAGGTCTCAGTCATATTCCCTTCGATGTTTAAAGAATGAGCTGCCACGCTAGTCTTTTGGTGAGCGGATTTGCAATATTCTTTTCAAACCTGACAAAATTCAAAAAATTGCACCATGAGATATAAATGATGAATAGATTCATATCTAACCATCAAATATCTTCTTTTCTCGTTAAAATTTTTACTTTTAGCCTTAGTAATTGTAGCCTGGCTATCATAATGAATAAAAATTGGAGGAGTTTATTTAAAATTGGTAAATCAGATAAAAAATTGCTTAACCATTCTGCTTCACTACAAGTAGCACCTAACGCTACTAATTCTGCTTCCATAGTACACCAAGAAATTATGATTTGTTTAGCAAACTTTTAGGAGACTACTCCACCGCTCATAGTAAAAATAAAAACCACTTGTTAATTTTGTTTCCTCCGAATCTGATATCCAATTTGCATAATTATATCCTTCCATTATAACAGGAAAACCACAATAATGCAAAGTATAATTAATAGTTGCGTTAAGATATTTAAATACTCTTTCTAAAGCATGCCAATGTGTAACATTAGGATCATAAGTATATCTACCTTAGTCATAGCATTTGCAATATTAGGTCTTGTATGATTTGCCAATTATAATGAAGATCCAATAATCTGAGAATATTTGTATTGTGAAATATTTTCACCCAAATTCTTTTTCAATTTAACAGTCATATCATAGAGAGTAGACACAGGAGAAGCATCAATATAACCAAATTTTCTTAGTATTTTTTCTATATAATGTGATTGAGATAAAGCAATGCCATCATTATTTTTTAATAATTTTATTCCTAAAATTACATTTGCTACATTTGAATCTTTCATATCAAAGTTACTTTAAAGAAAAGATTTAGTCATATTAATCACATTTAAGTTACTACTAAAAATTAATATATTATCCGATAAAGACAAAGTATCACATAATCATTTTCAAAGTTTTTAAAATAGACACATTTATCAACAATGTTTATTTGAAAACCATCATACAACATGTAAAACCCTTGATTTTTTGGAGAATTGGAGTCTAGGGGCAAAGTAGTCATTTTGTACCCTCATATGTCGTTTGAACATAATTTGATGGTTTGAATGTCTTTTTGATACTCGGGACGACGAGACGGTCGTTTTGAGTATAATATTGTATTTTGGGTGCCGAGGGTATTTTTCGTCATTTTTGAATTTTTTTTTGTCGTTTTCGGTATTTTCGGGTATTATTATGTGTAAAACATATTTATAAATTATTTTGGATTAAAGTTTGAAGTTAAAAATAAATTTGAATTGATTTTGTGAATTTTATGGTTTTGGGTAATTTTTTATGAAAATAAATAGTTTTGGGGTGTTTTTAATTAAAATAAATTAATCTAGGGGTATTTTGGTAATTTGCCACCTAAAAACACTATATATAGGGGTGTTAGGGCACCCAATTGTGTGTGTAAATGCTTGTGCCGTCAGAGAGAGAAAAAAAAGAAGGAAAATTAAATTTTTGGCCCAAAACAGAGTCTTGTCGTTTCGTCAGTGCGCGCGCGGTAGTGCCCATGTCGTTTGGCGTGTGACCGTGTCGTTCGGCGTGGAGCTGCGGGCTGGAGGCGATGTCGTTCGGCGAGTGGAGCTTGTCGTTCGGCGGGCCAGCGCGAAATCGCAGAATGTCGTTTTGGCTTCCCAGTTTTGGCAGATTCGATTTTTTTGAGGTTTCTTCTATATTATAACTCTACAGACTGTTCCAGTTTTGCTCCAGGTTATGCTTATTATAAAATCAAACATAAGCATTGTGGAGTTATAGCGCTTAGTATTGTGGAGTTATGACCTGATCAACCATAACAACATGTGCTAAGTGAGCTATGCTTTCCGGATTTGTCTATATCTTATATATAAAAGTGTTTTTGATGATGAGTATGTTATTAGGTAAAATTTCGACCCTTGATTTTTGGAGAAATTGGAGTTTAGGAAATATAAAAGTATTTTGATGATTAGTATGTTATTGGGTAAAATTTCGAGGACGAAATTTGTTTAAGGAGGTTAGATTGTAAAACCCTTGATTTTTTTGGAGAATTGGAGTCTAGGGGCAAAATAGTCATTTTGTACCCTCATATGTCGTTTGAACATAATTTGATGGTTTGAATGTCTTTTTGATACTCGGGACGACGAGACGGTCGTTTTGAGTATAATATTGTATTTTGGGTGCCGAGGGTATTTTTCGTCATTTTTGGATTTTTTTTTGTCGTTTTCGGTATTTTCGGGTATTATTATGTGTAAAACATATTTATAAATTATTTTGGGTTAAAGTTTGAAGTTAAAAATAAATTTGAATTGATTTTGTGAATTTTATGGTTTTGGGTAATTTTTTATGAAAATAAATAGTTTTGGGGTGTTTTTAATTAAAATAAATTAATCTAGGGGTATTTTGGTAATTTGCCACCTAAAAACACTATATATAGGGGTGTTAGGGCACCCAATTGTATGTGTAAATGCTTGTGCCGTCGGAGAGAGAAAAAAAAGAAGGAAAATTAAATTTTTGGCCCAAAACAGAGTCTTGTCGTTTCGTCAGTGCGCGCGCGGTAGTGCCCATGTCGTTTGGCGTGTGACCGTGTCGTTCGGCGTGGAGCTGCGGGCTGGAGGCGATGTCGTTCGGCGAGTGGAGCTTGTCGTTCGGCGGGCCAGCGCGAAATCGCAGAATGTCGTTTTGGCTTCCCAGTTTTGGCAGATTCGATTTTTTTGAGGTTTCTTCTATTTTTTTTCAATTTCTTCCAAACTCATGGCATGATTTGTGTTGTTGGATGTTTGTATGATGTTTAGGGTGTTAGAAAATAATATTTTTGATTTATTTCGATTTTTAATTAATTAAATATAATTAAAAAGTTATAGGATGATTTTGGAGATTATTGATGTTTAATATTTGATTTGAGAGTTTAAGTTATTGATCTAGTATTTTTGGCAATTGTAATCTGTTCTAGGGGTGTTAAGCTTGATCTAGAAATTTATTTTGGAATTTTCATGTCTGATTTATATTTTTAATTCTTTATTAAAGTGAAAAATTATTTCTGCTGTTGATTACTAATATTTCAGTAACTTTGTTGAATTTTTAAAAATTATTGGTAAATGATCTAGGTCTGAATTTTTGATATGTTTTAGGATATGATGTTAGGTGTTTATAAAAAATATTTTGAGGTCTGGTTAAAATTTTTGTGTTTCGAAATAAATTTATTTCTCTACTGCTGCCAGTATGGTAACTGGTTGTATGAATCCGATTTAAGAATTAAATTGAGGGACTTAGAAGTTTCTAAAAATTATGAAATTTTGATATGTTGTTTATTAGGATGTTGTGAATCTGTAAAAAATAATTTGGAGTCTGTTTCTAAGGTTTAGGTTCCAAAATAAATTAAGTATTGACACTGCTGTTGGTTAAGGGTTTTCTGATGATGTCTGTTTTGAAAATTATTTTGGAGGTCTTAGATGTCTTGAAAAATTATGAAATTTTTATATGTTATCCATCCTGATGTCTAGTATATGAGAAAATTATTTGGATAATTTTCTGGTAACGAAATGTGAAGGATTTATGATGATTTTGCTGTACTGATTTTTAGTGGTTCAAACAGAACCAGAATATTGTAAAATACTTTTGGGGTATCAAATAAATTTGGATTAGTCTGAAATTTTGTACACACATTATTTTGATGTTGGAGAAGCTACTGGAATGTTTTCAGAATTTTTGAATGATGGAATTATTTTCTGAAAATTTTTGAGTTATAGAGACTACTTAAGAATTTTTATCGGTTTTGGGTATTGGAATGAATTATGATTTTTGCATAGGGACTGATGTGATATTATTTGATAAGAGAAATTGAGTTGAGGTTCTAATAAATTTTAGGTAATTGATTGATTTTGTATTTTTGAGGTGCGATCGGTTTAACCATTGGGTTGAACCATAATTTTTGAGTTGAGTCGGGTTGGTTTTTGATTTTGGATTATCTTGGTTAATTGTTGGTTAAGTATTGGTCTTTTTGCATTCATAGCATGCATTGCATCCCTCATGATAGATGAGATAGTGGGATTGATTTTTGGTCTATGTAATTATCTTTCCATAGGCAATAATCCGGCTGAAGCTCGATGTCAGTAGGTTGTGAGGATTGGGCTAAGCTTTCTTTGGATACCAGGTAAGTTCAAGGGTGTATGTGTATTATTTGTGATGTGTTATTTGCTAATTAAGCTATTATATATATAAGCCTTCGTATATATTATTCTTCCTAATTTCGCTATATTATCCTTTCTTGTCCTAGCCTTGCATGTGAATAGGAGACAGAAAAATTTGTATGCTATTTGCTAAATGCCTTGATATGATATTGAATATTCTTGTGATGTGCGATGGTGTATCTAATGGGGACGGAGGATATGGATTGTGATTATGGAGATTATCTTGTATATCGATATCGATCTTGTCCTTGGGGCTTATGCCTACTTGTTCTTGGGGCCACGTGCCTACTTGTTATTGGATATGGTTGGAAGAGGAGGATGTTATATTTTGTAGACCCCGATACACCATCATGTATGTGATTTATTGTGGATGTTTACTTGATACATATATTACTTTGATATATATTGTTTTAGTGTTTCTCTGCCTCTCATGAACTTACTGAGCGTCTATTTATAACGCTCACACCCTGATAGATTGACTTGCAGGTTGAAGTTATATTCCTTAGTGAGCTCGGTCGTTCTCCTTGTGATTCTTCTAGTTTGGTTGTGGATTTTGGTTCGTCTCCATATTTTATTTACTCCATAGAGATTCTGGATATTGATATTTTTGGGCGGACCGAGTCCGAACCCCTTTTTCTTGTAATAAGGAGTAGACTGTTTCTTGCATCTGGTTTTAGTTTTAATTGTTGAACTTAATTTTGGAGTTAATTTATTGAACTTTGCACTATCATAATAATTTTAAATTAGGCTTGTAAGGTTGTACTTAGGTATAATCTTACGCCGGTCACGGCTTTCCGGTTTGGGTCGTGACAAAAGTGGTATCAGAGCACTAGGTTTCGATTTTGTTTAAATACTATCCAGAAATCATTAGGATTGTTTTTCTAAAAAGTTTTGCTTCCTTTCTGCGTTAATCAATCTTTTCCTCTGCTAGGAAAATACCCTCATTTGTTTGAGTCTTCAGGTGCGTTATTGATTTCGTGGGCGAAATCATTTTAAGGGGGTTAGAGTATAGTTTATTATAGTCTTGATATAGCACCATATGCATGCATATCATTACTTCATTATTATATCATTATATGTATATGTGTTTTGTCTGGTATTATTTATGATAGTTTGCTATTATATTGGTTATTGGAAGAGGTTTTTGAATAATCTTGGTTTGTTGAGATATTTTGGTTTGTTGATATCGGATGTTATTCTTGAATAAGTTTGGATTGTTGGTAGAATGATGAGTATCATATGGATAAGTGTTATATTAGTAATGGTTTTGGTTGATTTGGGTTTGACTTGAACACTTGAGTTTTGACTTTTTGTGATGATGGTTGATGAGTGGAAGTTGAAAAGATAATGCTTCTGTTTGATTTTATAATAAGCATAACCTGGAGCAAAACTGGAACAGTCTGTAGCGCTTAGTATTGTGGAGTTATAGCGCTTAGTATTGTGGAGTTATGACCTGATCAACCATAACAACATGTGCTAAGTGAGCTATGCTTTCCGGATTTGTCTATATCTTATATATAAAAGTGTTTTTGATGATGAGTATGTTATTAGGTAAAATTTCGACCCTTGATTTTTGGAGAAATTGGAGTTTAGGAAATATAAAAGTATTTTGATGATTAGTATGTTATTGAGTAAAATTTCGAGGACGAAATTTGTTTAAGGGGGTTAGATTGTAAAACCCTTGATTTTTTTGGAGAATTGGAGTCTAGGGGCAAAATAGTCATTTTGTACCCTCATATGTCGTTTGAACATAATTTGATGGTTTGAATGTCTTTTTGATACTCGGGACGACGAGACGGTCGTTTTGAGTATAATATTGTATTTTGGGTGCCGAGGGTATTTTTCGTCATTTTTGGATTTTTTTTTGTCGTTTTCGGTATTTTCGGGTATTATTATATGTAAAACATATTTATAAATTATTTTGGGTTAAAGTTTGAAGTTAAAAATAAATTTGAATTGACTTTTACTAAACACCTCCACACTTTTAAAAATTTTAGAGATGGTTTTTTATTTTGCCAAAGTTCATAAGGTGTTTTCTTATGAGTTTTGTAAGGAATTATATTAAGAATTAAATATAAAGCTTCACCTTAAAAGTTATTAGACAAACCAAAACTAATTAACATAACATTAACCAAATCCATCAAAGTCCTATTTTTTCTTTCTGCTACTCCATTGGATTGAGGCGAGTAAGGAGATGTAACTTGATGAATAATAGCATTTGACTCGCAAAATCTATTCATTTCATTTGACACATATTCACCTTCTCGATCAGAACGCAATATTTTAATTTTCTTATCTAGTTAATTTTCTGCTTCTACCTTATAAATTTTGAATTTATCAAACAATTCATTTTTAGAATTAATCAAATACACAACGATATTTGGAAAAGTCATCAATGAAAGTAATAAAATATTTTTTACCGCCACGAGTCAAAACATTATTACTATCACAAACATTACTATGTATTAATTCTAATAATACAGTTTCCCTAAATACATGTTTAAAAGGCTTCCTAGGTTATTTCGCTTGAACACAAATCTGATATTTTTCCTTTTCATTAATCCCATGCCTTAGAATTAAGTCTAACCCCATCATTCTTTTTATAGTATCAAATTTTATATGTCCAAGTCTACTATGCCAAGTGTTATTGCATTTAACAATAGCAGCAGAAGAAGAAGTAGAAGACACTTAATTATCAACAAATGGTACTACATTTAATTTATAAAGTCCATCAACTAAATAACCTTAACCAATAAAGATACCATATCTACTAATTACAACTTTATTTGAACCAAGAACAAGCTTAAAACTTTATTGGTCTAGCAAAGATGCATTAATTAATTTTTTTCCTATATCAGAAACATGAAAGATGCCATCTAAAATAAGCAAGTTTTCTGAAGATAATTCTAGTTTTATTTGGTCTTCTCCTTGGACTCGAGTCTCACTCTAATTCCCATTCTTACAGCTCTTGTGCCTGATACCTGATATGATAAAAAATATTTTTTTATCAACGCACACATGAACATTTGCTCCAGAGTCTATCCATTAGTTATTTGAATTATAAATTAAATTTAACTTTGGGCTAAAAACAAAATACTTGTAAGATGATTAGGGAGAGCTAGATCCTATAGTCACCATATTTGCTTGAGGTTTTTGAACTACTGGTGCCTTAGGTCATTGACTATGTCGATTGAAATAATTTTTAGCCACATGATTGCTCTTTCCACAAATCCAACATTCTACACCTTTTTTTCTTATTGTTATTGTTATTTTTCTATTTATTATTATTAATATTACCACCATAATTTTTCCTAGGTGTAGGTTTTTTAAAATTTTTAAATCTAGGTTTGTGAACACTTTCGGTAATATAACCTTTAACATGAAATTCAGATTTTTTTTAACTTGGTTTTGTGAAATGCGATGTCTCTCTTCAATTCTTAAAGAAACAAGCAATTCATCAAAAGAAAAATTTTCAGATTTTTGTTTTAAACATCTAGCAAAATCATATCACGAAGGTGGTAATTTCTTAATAAGGGATAAAACAAGAACAACATCATGAAATTCAATCCCTTTGATTTTCAAATAAAAAATAATATTTTCAAAATTATGAATTTGATTAGACACTTTTTCCATCAAACCAAATGAAAATCAAAAAATTTCTCAACATTGCATCTTTTCAATCTTTTTTCCTTGGTCACATACTTATATTCTAAGATATTCCATAATTCAACAGCAGTTTTGGTATGACAAAAGATACGATAAATGTTATCAAACAAGGCACTTAAAATTCTACCATGGCATAAGATGCTTTTTTCACTAGGATCCTCTTTGTAACTAGTAGTGGATGTAGCACTAAAGAAAACCATAGCAATAGATATTTTAGATGCTTTTGAAGAACTCTTGTCTTTTGAACCGTCCAAAATTATTGAAAACAAATCTAATTCAGTGAGCTAAAATTTCATTTGTTGTTGCCAACAAAGAAAATTTTGATCTAAAAATTTTTCAAGTTTACTAGACAAAGACTTAATTAAATCCATGATAAAATTAAACAAATAAAATTTTAAAAACCTAAGCAAGTAAAAATCAGTCACAACAAGCAAAGATTTCCTCTCAAAGAATGTTGACTCACTAATACACATAAAGTGTCATCAAGCTCTGTTCAACAAAACTTTTTATCCTTTTAATAAATAAATACTAACCTTTTAAATTAAATTGATGCAAGCAATTCAATAATAACAAAACAATAAACAAAGTTAAATTAACAAAAAAAGATTTAGAGTTGCTTGTGATTTGTGGATTGAAGCACGCCAATTTTTGCATTGTCCATTATGAGAAAATGGCCTGATTGCATCGATTATTAGATCAACCACGCCTCTCTCGCAATATACTCCAATATGTTGGAATCCTTGTGTGCGAAAAAATAATTTCTCAAACCGATTATTCTCAATGCTCAAAAAATATAAATGTGTATATATTTTAATTGCCAATTGTATTGATGCAAAAAAAAAAAAAAATTCGAAGCCAAAAACAAATAAGTCAAAATTCTTTTCTACTGTATGCAATCATTTTTTTGTGGCTGGCTTCTTTTTAATTTGTTAAGGAAAGTAGACTAAAAAATTTGCATAAGAGTGTGTCACGTTGATTATAGTCTTGGCAACGAGGCGAGGCAGGGTGGGGTGGGGGCAAGGGAGTATTTCCCATCTCATCCTCGCTATACAAACGGGAAATATTTTCTCTCGTCCCCGCTATGCGAACAAAGGATAGTTTTCTATGTCCCCGCCTCAGTAGGGATCTCCGTCCACTTGAGGCTCCCCGCGGGCAATTTAATGTTTTATTTATTTTTTAAATTAAAATTTAGAAATATAATAAATAATAATTTATTATAATTAACACTTAATAAAATAATAATAATACAATAAATATATGCAATAAAATTTTTAAAAATATTATAAGAATAAAATAAAATACATCAAAATAAATTTATTTTATATGTACAAATAATTAAAATACAATATAAATTATAAAATATATGTAAAAAATAATAAAAAAATATATAATAATAATATATATGTATATTATATGTATATAAAATGTGTATATAATATGTATATATATGTCTATAGTATATATATATTATTATTTTTTTCGAGTCCCCGCGGAGACGGGATTGGGGATCCCTGCGGGGCAGGGAATACACTCACCGTCCACGCCCCGCTCAACAGGGAGAAAATTCTCCCCGTCCCTGTCTCCATAGAGAAAATTTTTGCGAAATCCCCTCCCCTTTAGGGGTAAATCCCTACGAATCACCACCCTATTACCAATCCTAGTTGATTAAGGTTCCAACGCCATTAAATTGAGAAAAATTAGGTATTATCTCAATAACTCATATTGCTTGGATAAGTTGCAAATATTTTGGACAAATCAATAATAATAATAATAATAATTTTAGTTACTAAAGAATAAAAAAAAGTCAAACTAATATATATTTTTAATCACAAAATATCTAACATTAATTTCTTCATAATAGAGTAATAGTTGCTCGATTTCCTGTACCAAATGATAATGAACTTAACTGCCTAAAAAAACTTTTATTATAAAAATACTATAAATATTAAAAATATTAAAAAATTGATGTAAAATTTTAAAAATATCTCATTTCTTAATAAAATAAGTTTTTTTTTTTCAAAAATACATCTTCTCTCAATACAATTAATATTTTACTTCAAATTGTTATTTTTTTAAACTTCATTGTTAAATAAAAAATTATAATAAAATAAAAATTAATATTTTAATTTTTTATCATATAAAAATCATAATTTTTTAGAAAAAGAAAAAAATAATTTTAATTATAAAAAATAAATAACACTCAAAAAAATAAAATATACAAAAATACATTAATAAAAATTATTAAATTTATTTTCAAACAAATTTTATATATTATACACATAAAAAATATAAAAAAAATAATTTCGTTATGTAAATGTTATGTAGATATGCTGTAAATATTATAGATGTGTTATAAATTTGTGTGTATATTATATTTTTGTTATTTAAGTTATGTATATTTTATGTAAAAATTATTAAATATTATGTGAATATTTTATAAATATTGTGTAGATGTTTTGAGAATAAAAAATTTAAAAAATAAAATTAAATAAATATTAAAAATATTATGCAGATGTGTTTTAGATTTATTATAGATGTATTATTTATGTGTTGTAGGTATATTTTGTATTGTTGAATATTTATTTTATATATATTATGTATATGATTTTTTTGTATATATATTAAAAATATGGCATAAAACAATTTTTTTAAAATAAAAAACATAAATATAAACAAATCAAGAAAAAAATGAAATTACAAAAAATTATAAAAAATAGAAAAAAAAAGAAGAAAAAATGCCATCAAAATCATATTTATGAAAAAAAAAAAAGTGGCGTGTTTTACAGATATGAAAAAAAAAAAAGTCTTGTGGCCCGTGAAATCGAAAAAAGAAAAGTGGGAAGAGGTATTGGGTGTACTTTTCTCCAAATTTTTGACAAAGTTTGCATTCCTTTGGTCTTAGTATTTGTTCACTAGATGAAAATTACAAACAATTAGGAATGTTCATGAGCTTGGTAGCCTGAGTAATAGAACCCAACTTTGTTCAGTCTGACTAAATTGGGTACAGCCTCAAGCATAACTATTAAAGGGATTTTTACAAAAATGTCAAAAAATAATTTTAAATTTATCATATTTTTAAAAATATATTCAGATTTATAAAAATTTATTATTAGTTTATAAAAATATCATATATACATAGTTTATTATAAATTTATTATAGATTTATAATTAGTTTATTATGAATTTATAAATTTACATAGTTTATTATAACTTTATTATAGGTTTATTATGAATTTATTATAAAATGACTAAAATACTTCTGATAAAAAATAAAAAAAAATTTTATAAAAATGGTGGAGGGTGTAATTTTTCTATTATTAAATTTTTATAAATTTTGGATCAAATTTTGGGTCCAAAGAAATTTTCTTCGAGCTAATCTAACTTGACCCAAATTATATATAGGACTTTGGACAAAAATACATAAAAAATTAAAAATAATTTTAAATTTACCATATTTATAAATTATTTAGCAAAATATCAGAATTTATAAAATATTTACTAAAATATTAAATTTTTATTAATTTACAATGAGTTTATAATGAATTTATTATGGGTTTATTATTAATTTATAAATTTTACATAATTTATAATAAATTTATAATAAAATGACTAAAATACTCCTAGTAAAAAAATAAAAATTCTAAAAAACGCGGTAGAAAGTGTCTTTTTTTCTTATATTAAATATATAATATTTTATAAATTTTTTTAAAAAAAGAAAAAGATCTACTATATCAACTAGCCTAATCAGTCAGAGCCAACTCGGTCCATTGAGATTAGAGTTAGGCTGCAGACCTAATTTTTAAGAGAAAATTACACCATATACTATATTTTAAGTTTTATTTTCAAATATACTTATGTAAATTTTTTTTCATTTTTATGCTTTTATTTTTTCAATTCTATTTTTTTTATCTTTTACTTTTTTTAATAGTACAACACCTTTACTTCTTCTTCCTTTTTCTTTTTACTGTTATCTTCACACCACCTCTTTTACCTTGGCTTGAACCAAACATCAATATTCTCTCTTTGTGATAAAAAGATTATTTTGCTCTTTTGCAAAATTTTTTATACCCCTCTATTTATTTGCTGAATGATTTTGCTGTGATTTCTATTATTATATGCTTATGTTGCTGGCAAAAAAAAAAAAAAAAGAAAGCAAAAAAGCAAACCTCCATACTGTAAAGTTTTTATTATCACATGCTACGCTATATAATTGAATGCATACCATAATTTTTGTTAATGACAATTATTGTAAAATTGAAGGGTATGTTTTTGCTTTGAACTCAAAATTTTGTATCATTTGTGCACGTTTTTCAGTATAAATCTGATTGAAATATTCAGTGATTTGGCATTAGTTACAATGATAAAAATTTATTTGTTACCCCCTAAAAATATTCTTCTCAAGAGGTGGGCGATTTTATAATTGGTGTTCTTTTGGAGTCTTTAACTTTATTATTATTATTATTATTATTATTATTATTATTATTATTATTATTATTATTATTATTATTATTATATTTAAGTTGTTTGCCTTGTAGGTTTGTATTTAATTTGACTGTTTATAGCTTTTTTTTTTAATTTGAATTACATATTTACACTTACACTATTATTGAAATGAATATAGAGCGTTCGAAGCTGAATTTATATGTTTATATGAATTAAGTATTTTATCCATTTTATTTTGTTAGCTTGTAGCATATTATTAAAGACAAACATTAATTTCAAATGTGATTTTTTGATTTTTTGTTTGTAAATATTTTTAATTTAGTTTTTTGAATTTGTGTTTTGGGTTTGAACATAATAATTGAGACTTTTTTTTTTGTTTATAAACTTAGATACACACTCCATATTTGATAAAAATGTTTCAAAGAAATAATTTTTAAAATTTTCAGTTTTATATTATATGTCAATATATGTTGATATATATTAGTATATGTTAATATATATCGGTATATATTATATATATTTTAATGGTATATATTAGTATATATTGATATATATTAGTATATGTCAATTATGTTATATATTAAGAAAAAAATTTAAATAATTTTTATAGTATATGTTGAAATTATTTTTAAAAATATAAATTAAATAAAATATATAAATGCATGTGTATAAAATATAATTTAAAATTATTTAACATAAATTATTTTTTAATTTAATTAATTAATTATTTTGTAATTATATAAAATTTTTAAAATATCAATAAATGAGAAATATATGTTGGTATATGGGGTATATGTTACATATACTCTAACTAAAAATAATATTTTTGTAAATATAGGCTCCGTATTTTTAATAGTATATATGGATATATATTACATATATTTTAACTAAAAAAATTATATTTTTAAAAATACAATCTCCTTGTTTTTTGTAGTATATATGGGTACATGTTGGTATATATTAGTATATGTTATATATATTTTAGCTAAAGAATAATAATATATGTGGCTATATATAAATATACATCAGTATATAACTATTTTATATATTTATTTATATGTAGAAATATATTACATATATTTAGATATACAAAAAATAATGACAATATATATTGGTATATATTATATATAACTAGATATATATAGATATATGTTGTAAAAAAATAACAATATATGTTACATATATATAGATATATATTGGTATATGTTGATATATATTAGTATATATCAGTATATATTACATATACTTTAACTAAAGAATAACGGTATATGCTGGTATATATATATATAGGTATATGTTACATATACTATAACTAAAATATAATAATATATGTGCGTATATGTCGATATATAAATATTTTATATAATTATTTATATATGAGTATATGTTACATATAATTAGATATACCAAAAAAATAATAAAATATGTTGGTGTATATTGTATATAACTAGATATATGTATATATATATATATATTAGTATATGTCGGTATATGTTATATATAATTTAACTAAAAAATGGTATATATTAGTATATGTGGATATATGTCAGTATATATATGTTACATATATATAAGTATATGTCAGTATGTATTAATATATATCAGTATCAGTATATGTTACATATACTTTAAATAAAAAATAATAATATATGTAGATATATGTTGGTATACGTTACATATAACTAGATATATGTATACAAAAGTGTGAATTATGGTATATATTAAGAAAAAAATATTTTTAAATAATTTTTATAGTATATATTAAAATTATTTTAAAAAATATAAATTAAATATGAATTATTTTGAAAATTATTTTTATAGTATAATTTAGATATAATTTTTTTACTTGAACATCTCAAGTCTAATTATTTTAATTAAATCATCATCAATAAAAAATTAAAATTATAATATTTAACTTTAAATTAATACTTATTTCACTCTTATATTTTAATCAATTTATTTATATGAAGTTGTATTAATTAATTTGTGATAATTAATTTATTTAAATATAAAATTAGAGTTCAATTAATTTATAATTAATTAATTTTTTATTAAATAAAAAAGTCATATAAATAAATATGTCTTATCATATATTAATTTTAATATATGAAATAAAACAATATATTTAATGAAGGTCAAAAATTCATTATTGTTAAGCAATATAATTTTATCAAAATTTTCAATTTTTTCTTAATTTAACCCATTCAATTTTTATATTAATTAATTGATTGTATTTATCTTGAAAGATTATATATGTTTAATGCATAATTTTTTTTCTTTAACAGATGTGGGTATGGAATTATAGATGAGTTCTTTCTTTTTGCATGGATTAAGTGTTTGAGGCGCCATGTTTAAGCCACGCATGCATTTTTTTTCTTCTTTTTTTTTTTTTTTTTCATGTTGTACTCTCAAATTGACATTTGGTGGACAAGCTAAAATATTTTTATATGCTTAAGATTAAACTTACAAAAATGAAACCTAAAAGGGTCGTATTTTCAGCAGATAGGGACGCCCTATTTTTGTAATTTTAAGGCCATACTTTTCATAAAAAAATTATGCAAAGTATTTTCGAAAACATGATTTTATTTTAGATTATGTTTGTAATTATCTCACTCCATCCGGTCCAACCCGACCCGAACACACTCTCTACCAACAATTTATATATGTATGCAGGGGCGAAACCAGGACACCGGCAAAGGGGAGCCAAATTTTTAAGCAAAAAAAAAATACATACGAATTTATATTTAATTTTATTTTCATATTAAAAAATTAATACAAATAATTGGTATTAATATTTGTATTCAATTTTATTTTTATATTAAATAATAAACTATTGAAATTTTTATTATTTTTATTTCAATATCTAAATTTTATTTTCAAAAATTACATAATATATATTATTTTTTAAATAATATTTATATATATTTTGAGATATTTTTAAAAAAATATTTAAACTAATTATTTTTGATAAATTTATATGATAGAATATTTTTTATAAAATAATTAACTTAATCACAAAACTTTAAACCCAATTCATAACCAAATTGTAAAATAATTAACCTAATAATAAAATTTTAAATTCTCATTTCATATCATAGTCAAATTATAAAATAAGTAACCTAATAATCAAAACTTAAATTCTAATTCATAATCAAATTCTAAAATAATTAATCTAATCATTAAAACTATACACTAAAACTAAAAAATTAAACTATAAATTAAAAAATAATTATAAATAATTATAATAATAACATTATCAAAATAATAAATTAAAAACTAAAAATTAATCTTAAAGAAAAAAAATAAATATACATACACACACAAATATATATAATTACTATATATAAATATACATGTATATAAAACTAATATTATATAAATATTATAAATTATATATATATATACATATATATATACATGTATATATATGTATATATATATAGGAACCAAGGGGGGGCCATAGACCCCCCAAGCCTCCACCCCCCCCCCCCCCCCCCCCCCCCCCCTTGTATGTATGTGTTTTGAATATGCATGAAGAAAAAAAAAATTAAAGCGGTACATCGTGGAACATATAAGCAGAGTTATTTTTGCACAGGCTCTTTAAAACTTTTGAAATTGTAGGCTATATTGCATTTAATTTTACTGTAATTATACTATAAAAATGACTTTTAAAGGTTGCCACTATGGCCACCCATTAAAAGAATCCAAATTTGTTTTTCAAATGCTTGGGTTTCATTTTTTTTCTCTTTAAAATATTAAGCATTATTTTTTAATAATTTAAAATATCAAAAATATTTTTATATCTTTTTGGTAAAAATTGATGCAATGGACCAAAGATAGAAGTGACGTTCACAAAGTAGACTATACAAGTGAAAATATATAGAATCAAATTAACGGCAGCCGCCAAAGACCAAGAAAAATTTACGCGAGACAACAAGGTTGACCTCGTTGAATAAACGTCACTTACATAATATTCTCTCTATTTCATAGTATTTAAAACAAATAATAAAAATTAATTATTTTAATTAAAAATAAAAATTAATTATTTTAATTAAAAATAAATAAATTTTCTTATTATGTCTCCCATTTTAATATGAAATAAATTACATTGATAGTTTTTTATATAATATTACGTCATGTGTCACATTAATTTTTTTTATTAGAATTTGAATAATTTTTAGATGAAGAATAATAATAGAAAATTAGACATCTCTAGAGTCGATCAATGTAATTTATCTTTTTAACATGAGACATATCTATTATTTTTAATAAGTAATATTAAACAGAAATATAATAGATATTTAATATATTAATTTATTAAAGTTAGGGGTGGGTAGAAATTAATCAATTGACCAAATATTTTAGTTTAGTTAATCAATAGTATTAAGCTACAATCGATTCGATCGGAGAAATTAGAGCATTTTGATTTTTTAGTTTGCTTAGCCAAAATAATTAAAATGCTACATTTTCAATAACCGAAAAAGTAAACTTCAAAATCGATCGATTTTATCATATCATTTGTCACATCAATTTAGGGGCTGATATGGTGCTACATCATGTGTCACATCAACTTTCCGTTAGAGTTTTGAATGATTTTAAGATGGAGGACGACAATGAAAAATTGGGCATCTCCGAGAGACAACCAATGTAATTTACCTTTTTAACATGAGATACATATATTATTTTTAATAAGTAATATTAAACATAAATATAATAGATGTTTAACATATTAATCTATTAAAGTTAGGGGTGGGTGGAAATCAATTGACTGAATATTTAAGTTTGGTTAATTAACCGTATTAAGCTACGATCGGTTTAATTGGAGAAATTAGGTCATTTTGATTTTCAATTTGCTCATCCAAAAATAAATAAAACACTGCATTTTCAATTTATTTAGCCTCTTAAAGGCCTTAATAGAATCAAATCAAATCGACCCAATTTTATCAACTAACAAAAAAAGTAAACTCTAAAATCGATATATTTCATCACATCATTTGCCACCTAAATTTAGAGGCTAACGTGGTGCTACATCATGCACTACGTTAGCTTTCCATTAGAGTTTTGGGCATATTTGAAGGATGATTAATGTAATTTACCTTTTTAATAAGAGATATATCTATTATTTGTAATAAGTAATATTAAACATAAATATAATAGATATTTAATGTATTAATTTATTAAAGTTAGGGGTGGGTGAAAATTGGTCAATTGACCGAATATTTCAATTTGGTTAATTAACCGTATTAAGCTGCAATCAGCTTGTTTGGAGAATTTATGGTATTTGATTTTTAATTTGCTTAACCGAGAATAAATAAAATATTGTATTTTCAGTTTATTTAACCTCTTAAGGGCCTTAAGAAAATCAAATTGAATCAAACCAATATGGTCAACCAACGGAACCAATCAAAATCTAAAATCAATCGATTTTGTCAGCAAAACATGTCCTTATAAGGGTCAATTAAGTTTTGGTTATGTGGGTTAATTAATTGACAAACTAAACATCAACCCCTAATTAAAGTGGTAATTAAAGTTGTAAGTGAATTATAATTTTAAATAAATAAAAAAGAAAATGTGTCTATCACTTTAAAATAAAGTAACTTCTTAGAAAATATGTGCATTTTACTTTTTTGTTAATTTTTTTAGTTTGTTTTACATTTTTAGAAAAATAATACTGTTAACATATTCATCATTCACATTTAACTTTGCAAAATTAAAAACTCTTATACTAAAAATTAAACATTAAAATATTATAATGAATAAATATAAATATATATTGTATAAATTCACTTGCATCAAAATAAAATATGTATTGTTGGACCTGATATGACAAAATATTAGTTAGAGGGGTGAATAGAATTTTGAAAAATTTAAACAATTTTTTACACCCACAAATTTAAAGCATAATAATAAGTGCAATAATGAAAATAGGGTAAAGGTAAAGAAAGCTTAGCCATCTTTATAGTAGTTTGGAGCAATTAACTTCTCTTATGCCCATTCTTCTAAGATCACCACTTGAGTTCCACTAATCCAAATGGAGTACCATCCAACAACTATAATAATTAGAGTTTGGAAATTTCGTTTTTTTTTACCAAACATGCATTTTTCTTGTAGAAATGCATATTTCTTGAGCTTTATGTAAAAAATCTTATGAGCTAATTTCTTGCAGCATGAAAATCATTGAACCATCTTAAGTTTAAAATTTCAATATGTTGGGAATAGGCATTGTAGTAGTCTATCTGAAATGTCACTTCTCGTGGTACAAAGGCGTTTGGATCTAACAAAAATCAAAATTTTTAAAATCCCTCAAATTAGAACATGCACTCCATATTAAGAACGAGCGTCTAAATATATGAATTTATAAGAGTCGCTACAGCCCAGAACAAGCATGCAAAGAAAAACGAGCCTACGCGGTGCATTATTAGAATGTGCATTCCATATCGGAAGGTGAAGTTCTGCTTGAATTTGCATGCTTTTTAACTTTACTAGAACACGTATTCCATTGTCAAAGCGAGCATTTGCCAAGTCTAATCCTGAATTGTGTTAGTAACGTATATAATACAAACAGTTTTAACATTATTAAAAAATTAACACATGCAGAGACAAAATATATTATTATAGAAAAATCAAATGTAAATTTATTACTCAATTGCATTTAATGTATCAAACATTCCATGTCAAGTACTCAATTGCTGAAATTTGACTTTTACAAACAAATTCAACGTGGGTCATTATCTAAATCAAATAAAGCTAAATCATATTGAATCATTTCTAGTTTTCCGTTCAAACCAAATGAAATTCGCCTTTGCCAACAATTGCGCCAACTAATTCATAGACACACATTACTGACTATTCCTTTTAAGTTCCTCGTTAAGTTTTTTATTTATATTTTAAAATTTCTTTTATGGTTGGTTGCAGTTTTAAATATTACTTCATTATTGAAATTTGATTTAATTCATAAATTATGATCTTTAAAATTGAGTTGATAAACTCCCAATATTTTATCCTATAAACCATACAATCCTTTCAAAAAATTCTCATTAATTTTAAACATTAAATTACTATTTAGTCTCTTAAATTTATTAAGATACATGCCATAACAATTTAACAGGACTAAATAGTTAATGAAATAGAATATTAGAATCCTATTAATTTGATTTTCAAAGTAAAGGTATTGAATTGTGAATTAAGTTAAGCTTTAGAGACTAAACAGTTAAAAAATCATATCAACCTCGATGTGGAAAAGGAAAGCAAAAATAATAACGAAAACAAACTTCGTAAGGGCAAGTTACCATTTGGACTTTGAGGTGGTCCACGCCCGTTGCAAAATTGAATTATACAACAACATTGAGTGGCGCCTTTTTCTTTATTTTCATAATTTATTTCTAAAGGAGAGGTGGTTAGTAGAATCTATGCAAAAAAAACAGAGCAAAAGCTATTGCCGTTTTAATGAAGGCAGCAAACACTCGTACAAGCGCTCCATTCGGGATGTTATCACAAGCTTATACGTAGTTTCAAGTCTGGGTTTTCCCAGCTCTGTAATATCCTGTCTCAAACTGTTCAACAAAATAATAAAAAAAAAAATTAGCCACAGAAATTAAGTTTATGTAACCTGGTAGACTATATACTAACCATTGCCATTCACCAATAGCTTTAGCATGCCTCTCGACAGCAAGAAACAAGCGATGTAAACTGTACAACACCAATCCAAACATGCATTTTGACTCTTTTTCCTGGAAGGTACAAAAAAAAATTAGGATTTTTAGTTCACAACTACTAATTTATTTATTATATCAATCCTCAATTGCTCTCTCTCTCTCTCTCTCTCTCTCTCTCTATTGTTCACTTCAAATGGGTGTGGTTTCAGGAGAGATGGTTTCTGCATACAGTAAGTCTCAAATTACAGTAATAAAAATTGGAGTACTGATTTGGCTTATTTCAGTGCCAAAAAGTCTCAACTATAAAATTCCGGCTACCAAATTACATGGATTCTTTAAAACTGGCCACTAACAATTTGCTCTTCATGAAAAATGTCAAATTTTGTTGCACAATTATCGAGATGACTAAACTTAGGTAAGCTACAGGCACTTCCTGTGTCTAAAGTTGACATGGAAAAGTCCCTATGCCCCGGCAGGTGGTAAGAGGGTGGTTTAATTGTTTGTAGCTGCTATTAGACGTTGCTGATAGCTTATTCTTGTTAAATCCTTCATAAAATTATTATTGAATGTTGTTGTTCATATATTTAATGACTATTAAGGATATATATTACTATTTACTTTTTTATGTAAATATTATATATTAATAGGATAATTTAGCCTTTACTATTTAACAATTATTGCTAAAAGAAAATAACCAAATGGGTTTGATGCAACTATCGGGAACAAAAAAGCTAATAGCTGTATCAAAAAATTTGCCAAACACCCACCAAATGGTTAAGAAATGAGTAACTAGGAAAAAGACTCAAAAACCAAATTTCTTACTAGTCCTTGGTCGATGAATTTTTGATACTGCATAATCCTTTTCTCAACCTCCACCAAGATTAGCCTCCTTTGGCGCCGAGCAATTCTCCCCCTTCCTTCTGCTTTAGTATCCTGGATTAAAAGTGAGAACAGAACGAGCAATAACATGACAGAGAACGATTAGACACTTTCTAGAATTTGATCGCTATAACAGTAAAACATAAATGTTGATTATGATTAAATCTGATTTGATCACATAATTCATTGAACCTAGTTAAAAAAGGGCAGAGGTGTCCTGAGTCTGCAAATGCAAATGAATACTCAATGTATAGCAATTACTTCAAAGAAACAAGAATGAGACCATAATATATAAGCAAAAAAGGTCTACCATATGAATTAATGTAAAAGAAATGCAGTTACAATTTGCAACAATGATCACTAAAAATAAATAATTCCAACATCCAATAAGCCTAACAAGTTGGCTTGAAACACATCAAAAATCAAATTAAAACAACTAAATATGTAGAGATATTGAACAATTATTCACTCAGCAAATTTTTAACCCCAATAGTTTCCGCCATTTTAGAATTATCATTTTTGAACACAATATTTTCTAAGTTGCAAGAAAGGGATGAGATCAGTTGATCCAAACAAATTTCCTTCATTCACATTTCCCTGAAAAAAACATAATGTTTCAATAGCAACTGTATGATGATCAAGAAACATTAGCTCCCAGAGTTAGGCAATCAACAAGAATACTACCCACTTTGTTGAAAAAGCAAATGTGACTGTTGACTTCAAGCAACTCAACAACAAAATGATGTCATAAATAAGCAAAAAAGAAATCAATGACTCCAGAAAGAACTCAAGAAAGCAGAAGCAGAGGCATCAACTCAATTAAGTATAGACAGCCTGAACAGGAAGTTCAGATATGTTTTAGCCAGTCCAGGTACCACGCCACCATAATGTCCTACACTGACCAACAGATAATTCAATTCAACCAGTAGCCACAAGAAAAGGCAAGGAAATTTACTATTTTGTTACCTGTTTAAACCATGCACGCACTAGCATTAGAAGAATAAGAGAGAGAAAAAATGCTGGCAAGGCAGCTAGAACAGCAAAGTTGATTTCATTTGCCTTGAGAATCTGATCTAGTTCAAGCATAGCCCTGTAGAAAGATTAAGGCAATGAGACAGACCAGAAAACAAAAACATTTGATGGTGTATCCAAGGCACAAGTTCCTGAACTTACGTCTCAATGTCCAATTTTAGCTTCTGAACCTGAAATGAAGAGAACACGCTAAAGCATCACTGAAGTCACAAGCAAAAATCTCATATTAAACTACCCTGTAGTACCTGGATGAGCAAAGCACGAGCAAGCTCTCCACTTAGAAGATTTTGAACAGGGTGCATCAGTTCCTTTTCGTACCTATATGAAAGAAAACCAAGGAATCAAGGAAAAAATTCAGAAAATATAAACTAGCAGTTTAGTGAAAGTAGCTACAAATAACTCTTGGACCTTGAATAAAAACTCATAAATAAGATCAAGAGTTGGTTTATATTGTTTCTTTCCCTAGAAACTAAGAATGCTGTTCAGTTGAACCTGTGTGCATTCATCTTAAAAACAGAACGAAAAGGCATAAGCTGAGCAAACTGGCAATGAGCGATCTTAAATTCCAAATATCTAGATGGCTATTAGCTGAATTCAGAATTCAAAGTGAATAAGGTGCATAGGTTTACAGGATCATGTTACTTTTAGCTTAATGACAATCAGGTTATTTTCAATTTGTTGTGATATAAATCTAGTGACAAAGAGCATAATAGCTACCAAGTGTCACTCACAATTAAGGGCAAGTTGTTAAGATGAAAGTTCCAGCATGCATTATTTGAGAACCATCCAAATTGTAGAACTCAAACCCATGTGATCCATCCCTAGAATATTCATATTTTACATGTTAGTCTTCGAACTTGATGTCTCTTTGGTGCTAACTAATGAATTGTATAAGCATGCCTCATTACAAGTCCATAACAGATTCAATTTCAGTATGCGTCATTGTAGATGAAATTTGAAGGCAATATCGGCTAGTTTGACACTGTTTTGGAGGGAAAGAAATAATAAGGCATTTCCAGATGTTATTCCAATTCATAATATGAATATGTGTTTTTCAAGAATGTTGGTCTCTGGCATTTGCCTAGATCATAATCTGGAAAGCATAACACATCTATTTAGTTTTAGGACCTACTAACTGTTCGTCCTTTTATTTAAGATTCTAAAGCTTCAATCGTGAGTGCCGTAAAAGGATTGTGTTCAAATTTGATGTTCCAATGATAACCATTGGGAAGAGAATGGATAAGAAAAAGCTAAAGAACAAAGAGATCAAAACTAGTATTTATTTCAGCCATTTTTCAGAAGTGAGTATTTATTTCAGCCATTTTTCAGAAGTGTACTACTTCTATATGCAACTTTTACTATCGTGGGCAATTTCCATAAGCTTAACGAGTAAAGGGACACACCTGGCCATAACTATTTCAAGCATTTCCTGATCTGAAGCATTCTCTGGAAACTTTTGACCTTTTGTCTGCTCGCTAAAAGTCAATAACATTCTGTGCTGAGCAAAAAATTAGGTAAAGAGTAAATGAAAAATAAGCTCGATACAGCCAAATTAAATCACTGGAAGTATGGAGAATCAAATTTTAAAAAAATAAATAGTAAAACACATAAACCATTTTGTCTAAAAATTTGATTGCCCTTTTTGTCCATGTTATGAGTGCTAATTGCAAAGGATGTTCCTATGTTTAGTTCCAGAATAACGATGTACCTCCATAAGCATAAATACTTGCAAAACAATTCCAGAATGGTCCAATATTTTCTTTTCTTAATTAATGAGTAAATTAAATAAACATATAAGAGGGCACAAAGAGGGATGTGTGAAATAGGGTTTCAAACCATGTGCAACAGATATAGTAAACCAAGATTGATGTTGAGCAAAGTGATCAAGAAATATTTAATATCACCCCAACCTATGAAAAAAAAATAGTGCTAACTGAAACCAAAAGGAAAAGAAGTACCCACAACTGAACTGGAATTGAAGTCCAGTATGCTAACAGTAAAAGGCCATACACTAATATATGTACTCCTTTCAAATTAACCTCAATCCTTCCATCCCTTTATCATGGTGGATATCTTATCATTCCTCATCATTCCCCAGTTATCATAATTAAGCAAGCTTGTAATTCAAAAACTACATTTGACATAACGAATTTTGTGCGAAGATCAGATGCAGGCCATCTAATGATAAAGGGCGGAAATATTTTGACATTGCCAACTCAGGCTGGGCGCTTTTGAGTAAGATAAAATAAAATCTTTGCATAATAAGAATCCACTATTCAATGGTTTGATGAAAAAAAAATTTGAAAAAATTAAGTAAAATTTTGACCTGTGCAAAGAATTTGCTGTTAGCTGTACTTCTTCCATCTCCATCACCCCTTTATGTCTCTTCCTGAATGTCTCAAAAAGTTCATCTCTAATAGACAGAAGCTGATCATATATCAAATAAAACATTAATAAATCACTAGAAATTTTCACATAATCCTTGCACGAATCTTATTTGGAGAGATAAAGCAATTAATAGATAGATAAAAAGTGTTAGAGCTATAATTGTTATAGATACGGAGTAAACCTGAACTTATAAGCATTGGACTCATAAAACTAGTCTTAATCCTCCAAGGATTTTGGAGTCCCATATAAAACTACAAGCATGTTTGGATCAAATGTGAATGGAGTTCATTCCACCAATAAAACTCATGTATAAATGAATTCTCATGTTTGGCATCCTAAATATTGAGTATGGAATTCTTATTGCAAACTAAACTAATTTTAGGCAAGTCAAATCTGAACCCCAACTAATGTGGAGTCATTTGCGAATTCAATCAAGTTTAATAGGATTATTTCAAGTTATGTTGAATTAGTGAGATAAAGTTCCATTATAAAGCCCTATAAGACCAGAAAGTACACAACAATCTAAGACCTAAATAAAATATAGATCATAATTCCATATTTCATGCATCTTTGAACTGACTTTTCTTGGCTTTCTTGTTGATTGCACCACAATACAGGTCCCTCATATCTTATGTTCAACATCTACTTCCAAATATAAGCATTCTTCGCTAAAGAATAATCACAAGATTACCACACAATTGAGTTTGACGATTATTATATTCAATGTAAAAGTCAAGCATCCTCAAGGTACAAAATCATATCATTCCACATTGTTTTGAGGTAATAATACGCATAAAGGAATGTGTGTTTTTCACAGCATTTCGGTGAAAGTTTTGACTTTCACCAGCTATAAAACAATCAAACGATCCAGTCTTCCATTTATGCTAGTGATATCTTATTTCAATAGATATGCAAGCAATTGAGAATTTAATATCTTTATTAACCTTTGGGAACTTTATTAACCTTTGTTTTTTCTAAATGGTCAGTTGGCCATTCAAATTTTTGAAGATGCAAAAGTCACAAGTCACTAAAATGCAAGCTCTGATGCAAAAAACAAGAGTTTAGAGGCCAAAGCCCTTCATAATGAAAAGTGCAAGTTAGAATATACCGGTTGCTCCACATGTTCATTAAAGAAGCTGATAGTTGAATCCTTTGCTTCACGAATCCAATTATCAATATCAGGACTTCCCATCAAACGACTATGCTTCAGGAGCCACACAGAACAAACAGATAGGCCAACTGCGCCACACGTGTAACGGAACCAGTACTGAGTCACTTTCTTTGGCTTTCGGTGTTTGGCAACCTGAGAAAAGATTAGATAGGCATCATATGCGACAAAAAGTTCATTACTGGAGCAAAATTTCCATAAATTTAATCAATTATAAGATATCAATGTGAATTAGGCCACAAAAGGAAAGGACGATGGGATAGTCTTACTATAAGAGATAGGTAGGAATCCAAGTTTTGTAGATTTTTATAAATCAAGTTGATGGCCTCTGTGGTTTTATGATTACTCCACTTAGACCCTTCTTCATCAAATTCTTGAAGAGTTTCAAATACTAGAGGAAATGAATTGCTACCATCAATAGAAGATTCAGACTGCATAAACATTGCATGTGAAATGAAAAAAATTAATGTGAACGCATACATAAAGTGGATTTGAGAAGATCTTGCAGAATGTGCAGAGAGCTCAAGTATAACAATGCAAAAAAGTCAAAAACAGATTAATAGCACAGAGTACCATAAGGACAATGAAAAGGAAAAAAAAAGTTCGTTCTATATTTACCTGGTCTAATGCATGTAGATGAGCAATTGATGCCTCCAAATTTGAAAATAAACCATTAATAGTGACTAACAAAGAGGGCAAAGACTTTTCTGGATCCTTCGCTAACTCTTCTCCGCATCTATCAACTTCCATGTAGACCTGTAGGTACAATCAGGATTGCCAATCAAATTTATCTATATTTTTAGAATATGCAATGCTCATATGTGTAACAGTCAATCAACATCTATAATAAATTGTGCATCTGGGTAGAGTTAGTATCTGTAGGTCTGTTCATAAAATGTAAATGGAAGTTGACACGATAGGGCTTATGGAAACTATCTCTCGCTAAAACAAACAGCTTTATCCGTACAAGAATTGGAGAAAGTTTTAAAATGTCAAATAGGCCAAGAAATAATCAATGCACTAAGCCCGCAATGTAAACTTCACAAAGTTTACTCCCCTTGAGATAGACCTTAAATTTCCCATTGCATACCAAGAAAGAGAACTAAAATGAAGAATAGAAGTAAAGCAAATTGATGTACCAAAATTTGTAGAGAGGGAATAAAGAAAAGAACAATGATAAGCACCAGTATGTCTAAAAACTTATCACACTAGATAAGAGGGATAAAATTAAAGATCTAACTGCAATAGGCCCAAACGACACATATATAAGAGCCAATTACCCTATATTGAATTTAAGTATAAACTTCTCTGCCTTTTAAATCAGCATTATTTGGGGAACAGCTATATGCCAGTATGGTACCTCTTGTGTGAACAAGGGCACTGGATTGATCATTAATTACACATAATAGATGGGCAAGTTCCATACCATGTCATGAACTCAAGTAGCAAATCCTTATTACAGTTTACAGGTTTGTTTGACCTCAGCATAACAATGTGTATATAAATTTGAAACTCCTGCTGCATACCTCATATTAAGCCTTCTAAAGGTAAAAATGATGAAAGGATAAAAACTCAGTGAAAACAAAGAAGAAGAAAATCAATAGTTCAATATTGTTTAAGAAAAGGAAGTACAAACACAGATAAAAATGAGGGAATAAAATAAACATTATCAACACTTAAAAATACACAAATGAAAAACAAAGAACAAAAATGGAGCCAACCTCAGCCAAAAAAGTGGCGAGAGCACGTCTTAATAAAGTTAAAACAGTAAGCCTCTCAGATATATAAGCAGATGCAGATTGACATAAATGCTGCATTGAAGGACCTTCAACAAAACATTTTTGCAATAACTGAACTGTTCCATCAAAGAAAGCTTTAGGTCCTCTCTCCAACATTATGAAGTAAAATTTTCGAGAATTGGAACCCTGAAAATTTTTTTAAAAAAAATTACAAACCAAAGTAACAAATTTTCCTAAACATTATAGATATTATTCGATAACCTCTGCTCTAGATTGCCAAAAATGCAAATTCTTTTGAATATTATGCAAATTTATTAACGTATGTTCTATTATATCCTCCAAAACTTCAAATGCTCCAGATTCCTCTTTCACGACCCTGCATAAACACAGAGAAAAGGAAGAAAAAAAAAACCATAAAAATCATATTTAAGAATCTACAAGTTTATAGCATCAAAATTATGTAAAAAGAAAAGGAAATACAGAGAAGATTCAGGAGAGTAGGAAGGCAAAGGAAGAGGGAGACAAGCTCTGCGTTTGCGAGAAGTGGCGCGGACTGTTTGGCAACGGGGAAAAGAGATTTTACTTAGAAAATTGGAGTTGGAGGACGGAAGGAAAGTGGCGAATCGGTTCCATAGATAATTAGAGTAGAATGAGACTAGGGTTTTGACGTATTTGGATGTGGATTGTGGTTCGGGACTGTGTTCTTCCATGGCCGCTCTGCTCTGTTATTTGTTACTCTCTTCTAAATTGAATATGAAAATGAAGTTTTGCTTCTTAGAATCCAAACATAGTAACGCATATATAAAAACAAGGTTATATGAATGCTGGCTTTCCAAATAGGGATTGGACCTCTCTTTGTTTTATATATATACACGCACACTTAAATTACAATATCAGAACCATCTTACAAAACACAAATTACATATTGTTTATTTTGATAGGATTATTGAAAAAAAATAAAAGAGAAAATTTTTTTAATTTATTATTTTAAAATTTAATTCAAAAAAATATTTTTTTATTAAAAAATATTTTTTTTTCGAATGATCAAAATAATTTTTTATTTAAATGATAAAAAAAGAAAAAATAAGTGAAAAAAATATTATGCTATATAAAATATTATTTATATTCTTATTTTATTTTTGTATTAGTTTAATAAATAAAGATAAAATTATAAAAATATAAAAATATATTTATTTACTTAAATTATGGAGGCGAAATATTAAGTTAAAGGTGAAATTGAATTTACTTCAATAAAAGAAAAGAGAATAATATAAAAAAATTACTCTAAATTATTTTTTATTATTTGATAATTTAAATAAAAGAGAGAATTTTTTTTTTTAGATACTCAAAGAGGGGGAGACAAAAAAAAAAAGACTTAACAAGAAATAACTCTAGGCCAAGCTATCCCCTGTAAATCATGCCTACACAGCTCTCTCAAACTACTCGGCGCTTGATCAAACACAATGTGCCTATCAGCCGCTACTACAGTCATGTTTGCCAATACATCAGCTATTTTATTAGCCTCGCGAAATACATGATGAAACCTACATTCCAATCCCTATTCAACAATCTCCTACACTGAATTATCAAGCCATAATGCTTAAGATTCAAATCACCTTCACCCATCACCATATTACAACATGAGAGGGAATCAGTCTCAATAAGTAACCGTCGACGACCAAGATCCCAAGCAAGCATCAAACCATGCAACAAGCCATTCAATTCAGTCACAATTGCCGGGCAAGTTCCCAATTAATTATTATTATTTGATAATTTAAATAAAAGAAATAGCAATTTAAATTTTTTTTAATAAAAAAATGAGGGTTATAATAGTCATTTTATCTACTCAAACTATTATTCACTTTCTATTTACATTCATTTCTTTTTATTTTAGTGAGAAATATTTTGAATATTATAAAGTAAATTAAAAAAATAAATTTATTTCTCTTACTTTTATTTACTCTACTATTTCTTACGCCAAACAAGAAAAATTAAGGTAAATTTTATTTATTTTCTTCTCTTTTATCTCTAATTATCCTTATCCAAATAAACAAAAATTTTCTTTTCTTTTTTATCCATTTCTTTTAATAACGTAAATTTAATTTTTATTGTATAAATTAATAACCAAACAAAACAAAATAAATTAAATTTTATTAATATAACTTATTAGGTATTGATATTTTACAATCAAAATAAATTAAATTAATTAGGAGTAATTTATTTTAAGCAATATTATTTTATTTATCCCCTCTATCCTAATTCATATCAATTCAATATGAAAAAAATATTTTATTTAAAAAGAGTTTTTATTGGCATCGTTAAATATAATAACATAGAATATTTCTGTTTTAATTATAGAATTTATTTATAAATAAATTATATATTTAATATAATATAATTTAAAATAAATAATTCAATTAAATTTTATATAATTTTATTTGGAATAAATTTTGAATTGAAAATTTATTTTTTTTTCAAGTATACTCCCATTATAATAATATTATATTTAAAATTTACACTCAAATAACATTAAAATAAATTTCTCTTTTAAATTTATTGCTATAAATTAATAATAATATATTTTTTGATTAGATAATTATCTTATATGAATATTTTATTTTTTAATATTAAAAAAATATTTTTTTTTGTTTGTATAAATTTAATTGATTGAAACCATTATAATTTTATTTTTAATATTTTTATTCAAAATAATAAATTTTTTAATATAATTTTATATTAAATATTCAAATTTAAAAAATTTTATTTATTGGACTATTATTTATATTTATAAGAATATTTTTTATTTTGATAATTAATTTCACAAATAGTTTATAAATATAATGAGCAATTTTTTAAAATTTTAAATGGCTATTAAAAATAAATACTTAATAAAATATTAAAATAAAAATATACCTATTGATGAAATTAAAAAGACAAACATTTAAATTAAATATTTGGCTTTAAAAAATTTAAAATCAATGACATAATTTTATCAAAATTAATTTTAAAATTTTAAAATAAAAAAATAATAAATTTTATGAAATTGTCATAATAAAAAAAGAAAAAAAATTAAAAGAGCATAGTAAAAAAAAAAGGTATAGATATGTTGAGGGTAATTTCATAAAGAAAAAATAAATTTATTAATTTATAAAATTCATTTGCAAATTCCACCTATATTAGTAAAATTTAATTTACAATAATTGAATTTCATAAATTTTAATTTATAGAATTGGAATGAACAAAAGATTTCATTCTAAACGAGTAATTTTTAAAATTGAAATAAATTCTATAAAATTTATTCATTCTGAATAGGGTGTTAAAGTTGAATTGCCATGCATATTTATTTTAGCATTACAACAGCGAGGAAAGAATCGAAGTGGAACATGTTTAGAATTATTCCGCTTAGACTATATTTCAGTGTACATGCCCACAATGCATATATTATAAATAAACATCATTATTAACCAAAAAAATATTGTTCTTTCTTTTTCTTTTTTAATTTTATTTTTGGTTCATGAGGATATTGAATAAATTTGAGTACCATGAATCACACAACAAAAACACATTCTCTTTGAATAATTTTTACAAAAGGAGACTTATGAAGTGTTTGAAAACTTTCTTAACCATATAATGAATGATTTAAGTAACAATGAAGCAAGTTCATATTTAATAAATCATCATAACAGCTGCATACGTCAGCATGATCACTCAGTTGACAACATAAACTAAATCTCTAATCTTCCATTATAAATTTGCTCTCCCACCTTGAAGAGTAATACCAAAATTGGAGGAGACTCTCCCCATCATCCATACAAAACTGAAAAACTGATCTTAGTAATATCCAAAACCCCTCTCCTCTAAAAATAATGATCAACAACAATTTCCTCAATTTAGCCAGGAATCATTAGAAATGTTAAAATTAATACCTAAAAATATATCAATCCATAAAGACTGCCTACCTAGCCATTTCAACCTCCATTGCCAAGTACTATTTGTGCTTGTTCTTGATGTTAACCCCAAGCTCCCCTGCAACAATGACTGTAGTTGCCATATCAATAAACATGCCATGCTCAACAACAGCTGCTAGCCTCAAAATTGCATCACTTGCAGCTTTCAAATCTCCAACATCTCTCTTCAAATACAAATCCACAATATAATTCCCATTATCAGTAACAAATGGCTCCCCACCATTTTCTTTCCCATTCGAACCATTGGTTCTTAACTTGGCTACACAACCTGCATAACAAAACAACTCCTGCAACCTCTTGGCAGTGAATTTCCAACAAAAAGGCACAATCTCAACTGGCATAGCTAACCCACTGCCCCCTAAGTATTTCACCATTTTAGACTCATCAACAATTACAATAAACTTCTTACAAGCACCCTCTATCATTTTCTCTCTTAACAAAGACCCACCTCGACCTTTCACCAGATTGAGGTGGGGATCAACCTCATCAGCACCATCAATTGCAAGATCAATAATTGGATAAGAATCAAGGTCTGATAAGGGGATACCTACAGAGAGAGCTTGTTCATGGGTCATTTTCGAAGTGGGAATGCCTACAATGTTCTTGAGCTTCCCTTGACGCAAAAGCTCACCAATTCGGTCCACAGCATGCTTGGCGGTTGAGCCAGTGCCAAGGCCAATAACCATGCCGGATTCAACATACTCTACAGCTTTATAGGCAGCGATTTTCTTAAGCTCATCTTGAGTTAGTATTACAGGAGATGGAGACAAAGGAGACAAGCCTGTCTCCATAGATTCGGAGGCAACAAAATTAAAATGATGACAAGGAATTGCCATTTCTTGAATGCGTGAAACCATAAAACAAAATTAAAAAAATGGGTTAATTTAAATGAAAAGAATTTGGTTAAAGCTATTCAAAATCTAGCTCAACCAGAATCATTTGGCAAAGAACACAAAAAAGGAAAGAGCTTTGGGCAAAAAAAATCAAGATTAAGGAAACCCAGATGATAAATCTGGATTTTAAATAGAAAGGTAAAAAAAAAAAAAGAGAAAACCCAGATTCTAAAATCTGGGTTTTACAGGGAAAAAAAGGGATAAAAAATAGCGAAAACAAGACAGATAAAAAGAGAAAGAGGGGATTTATACTAAAGGGGTTAAAAAGAATTGTGAGGTTGAGGGAGAGACAAAGAGAGGGAGAGGGGGTTGTGTGGAGGCTGAGAGATGGAGGGTTGTGAGAAGAGAGAGTATATATATAGAGGAGGAAGAAGAAGAGGAAAAGGGCATTGTAATGGGAGATTGGGGAAATAAGAGGCGTGTTTAGTGAGATTATCCTCGAAGAAAGGAAAATCCTATCTTGTGTGGAGCTTTTCGCGAGGCTGTAATCGGTTCTTCAAAGTTTTTTTTTTTATTGGTTAGGTTTGTGGTGGACAATATTTTTTTTTTTTGAAATTTGGTGGACAATATTATTAAATCGCATATGTCAAATCTACCGTGCTCTTAATTATAATTATCAAACGAAAAACACCATAAAAAAATATTCATCAAATCTTGTCCGAAAATGATATATAATTGTTAGAATTTTAATCTTTAAAATTATATTAAGAAAAGTTAGTTGGTAATCAACCAAAATGATACTTTTCAAAAGTTATTAGTATATTTTGAATTTTTTAAATTTAAAATAATTATAAAATAATGAAAATGTTCCTTGTATCTTAAAAATCTCATAATTTTTAATTTTTTTCTTTCTTAGCTCAAGTTGTGAGCCTTTATGAACTTCTAATTTTTTTATTATTTTTTCTCTTATTTTTTTTTAAATTTTATGATCAAAATATTTAAATTCAGTTGACATTTATTTCATCAAGTATTAATTATATACATTAGCTCCTTCATTATAACACGTTAGTCTTTTTTGTTCAATATTTGACAATAAAAATGACCATTTTTTTTATTTTATTGAACGATTTGACCAAAAATTATTTATATAATCTCATATATTTTAATTATACTTGAGTTTTCTTTTTTGATTTAATATCGAGGTTAGAGTTTACGATTGTTAACTGCATTTATGTGTACTTAGGGACAGTTAGTGACTTAGTTTTCACTGTCCAATTGACTGTTATTGAGTTTATGATAGATATTTCTCTGTCGATTAAGTTTGTATATAGGTTGAATAATCATTAAGTAAATTTAATATAATAGTCACTAACTACTACTAACTATCACGAACTACATTTGAAAACAACTTCTAATTCTATCTTAGAAAAATATATGTTGTACGATTTGAATTTGGTAAGTATTTGACTGAGTTTGTATATAGGTGTTATTTTCTTAATGAAATAGTCACTAACTATAGCTAACAATAAATAACTATGACTAACTGTACAATAACTTCCACTAACATATTTTGAAAACATTACATATTTATCCCTTGGATAATTTATGTACAATGTTTTGTAATTGAGAAGTGTTTTACTGATTTTGTATGCATGTGTGAATTTCTAAATTATATAGTCACTACCTATCATTAACTATAAGTAACTATCACTAACTTTACAATAAGTTACACTAAATTCTTTTTAAGACAGTCCATATTTATCCCCCGGGACAAATTATGTGCCTGATTTTTAAAATTAAAAAGTGTTTGACTGAGTTTATATGGAGGTGTTAATTCCTAGTCTTTAACTCACAATAACTATCCCTAACCATTACTAACTATAAAATAATTGGCACTAACTGAGTTTGTTAACACTCCTTTAATCTCCATTAGATAGTATATGTACCGGGATTTGAATTTGATAAGTTTTTTTACTGAGTTTGTATGCTGGTAAAAATTTCTTAAATAAACAGTCACCAAATGTGATATATTTCTTTTTGTTTCTTATCTGTGATTGCATGGTACTAAATTAATCATCATTTTAAAATATTGAAGCTTAGTGTAGTTATTCTCATCCGTTATAGTGAAAAATTTAATATGACTGCCTTTAAATATATTGGCGAGTCCACTGAATTTGTGGTGTTGACTGAAGAGCCTAATTTTAATGAATTAAGGAAAGCGGTATTATATATTATTAATGTTGATAGTAATTCAAAGCTTGGGTTCAATTTTTATATCGGCTTTGATGAAGCACCACTTTATGACATCGTAGATGATAGGACATTTAATGTCTTCCTTGCATTTGTTACTCGAGAATAAACTAAGGCATTCGTTGTTTGTAAATATTGAAAAAGGTGCTTATAAATCTGGACAGAGAAGCAATGATCCATCCGGATCGAAGCAAGTCGTTGAATGAGAGTTTTTCTGTCTTGAATCAATATCGGAAGATCATTATGAAAATGAAGGCAAGAATGAAGATGCAAGGTTGTCCCTGAAGGTAGAAGGCATCCATGTTGCCCATGAAGATGAAGCATGTGATTATGATATGCAGGTCGATGTTGATGACATAATGCATATGTACGTCGACATGGTAGATGTTGCCAATTTGTTTGCAATTGAACAGCCAGAAAATATTAATGAGTTTTGTAACATTCCTATAGAACATACAACCCAACTTTCTATTTTTTCTAAAACTGGTGTGGAGCATACCACCGACATTCATGTTGATGGTAATGATGGATCAAAACCTATGCATGACACTGAGGAGAATATCGTTTTCAGAGTTGTATGTTGAATCAAGCAAAACTTTAGAATCATCTATTTTTGGTGAAAGTTCAATTAAGAATTCTATTATAAAGCGTAAAATATTTTTTAAAAAAAGTGAGATTTGACTACAATATTGTCAATTGTAGCCATGCGGGAGCAATTTCTATACAAGGTTTACAAGTCTAATTCATTGTTCATTATTGTCCATTATATAGATAAAACATGTTCTTGGAGATTGAGGGCAAAAAGTTTAGCTAAAAGAAAGGACACACCTTATATGGTAACAAAATATGTGATAGAGCATTCATGTCCGACTGATTTTGTGCAGAGTAGACATAGACAAGATACTAGTTGGGTTGTTCCTGAGTGTGTTAGAAAGAGATTGATAAATCTTGGAAGAGTGTTCAAATCTAGAGATGTGATTGATGATATGCATAAAGAATTTAGAGTGGAGGTCAGTTATTTTGTTGCATGGAGGGGGCGGGAGCATGCTTATGAGAACATCAGATTAGGTACTCCTGAACAGTCTTACTCCATTCTGCTTGGATACTTGCACATGCTTACCAAAATAAATCCAGATTCGGTTGTTCTTGTGTATTGTAGTGATGATTTTCGATTTCTTTACCTCTTTTTTGCACTCGATGCTTCAATTCAAGGTTTTAAATATTATAGGCTTGTGATTTCCATTAATGGAAGTCATATGAAAGGGAAATATAGTGGTGTCCTCCTCATCGTTGTTTCTCGTGATGTCAATTAACAAATTTTCCCATTGGTCATTGTTATAAGTGATTAAGAAAATGACTTGTCATAGAAATGGTTTTTAGAATACACTACAAGGAAAACTGAATCAGACAACGCTTTCTGGCCGTTGTCTGATGAAGACAAAAACCGTTGTCTATTGAAGCGATGTCTGATAGCATTTCAGACAACGGTTTTAAAACCGTTGTCTGATGTAGGTTTGCACAACGGTTTTTAATTTTATCAGACAACTATTTTTGGCCGTTGTCTGATGATGGTTCAAACAACAGTTTCTAATTTTTCAAACAACGGTTTATAACCGTTGTCTGATGGTTTCCACAATGGTTTCTAAATTGTCAGACAACGGTTTCTAAATTTTCAGACAATGGTTTTTAACCGTTGTCTGATGAAGGTTTAGACAACGCTTTTTGACCGTTGTCTGATGAAGACAAAAACCGTTGTCTATTGAGGTGATGTCTGATAGCATTTCAGACAACGATTTTTAACCGCTGTCTGAAGATGGTTTCCACAACGGTTTTTAGTTTTATCAGACAACGGTTTTTAATCATTGTCTGATGAAGGTTTAGACAACGCTTTTTGACCGTTGTCTGATGAAGACAAAAATCATTGTCTATTAAGGCGATGTCTGATTAAGGTTTATACAATGCTTTCTTATTAAAAACCGTTGTCTGATTAAGGTTTACACAACGCTTTCTTATTAAAAATCGTTGTCTGATTAAGGTTTACACAACGCTTTCTTATTAAAAACCATTGTCTGATTAAGGTTTACACAACGCTTTCTTATTAAAAACCGTTGTCTGATGAAGGTTTACACAACGCTTTCTTATTAAAAACCGTTGTCTGATTAAGGTTTCTTATTAAATACTGTTATCTAATGAAGGTTTACACAACGCTTTTTAATTTTTCAGACAATGGTTAATTAATCTAAAACCGTTGTAAAAGGGCACTAAATACAACGGTTAATTAATGTGGCACACCGAATATTAGACAATAGTTTCAATGTTCATTTTCATTTCACCACCATTGTCTGTTAAACTGTACATTATACATATAAGACAACACTTTATAATGGAGGATTGCAAATTTGGGAATCAAAAAACCTCCACAAATTCAACCATTCAACATATTAACAAACTAAAAAAAATCAACACTATACATATATCACTGAATTATACTATTAACTTCAACTTGAATGACGCTTCATGAAATATTTGGCGAAGTCAATCCTAATCTCGTTGATGTCGGCATCACTATACTCCAAGTTGCCTATGCGTAGCCACTGAAAAATGAATCAAATTTTGGTTAGCCACATGTGGTAAATACAAAACTATTATATAAAAAATGAAAATAATTAAAATTCTCACCTTAGCTGCAAACTGAAACTCCTTGTCATAACAGATTTCCTTCATGTACCTCATGACAAAGAGGCCACAGTCCATGGCCCCTTTCTGCACAGGAACCCCCTGAAATAGCAAATGAAAACAAAAATGAAGTACCACATGTTACATCCATATATAAACTCATATGCAAACCAACACATCAACCTAATCACACAACCTAACCTGAAATCTGAACAAACATTCTGAAAAATGAACACAAGACACATCCATATAAAATTTCAGGCTCAATGAGCAAACTCATACCTATAATATGCATATTTGCTTTAAATGATAAGAAATGAAAGAAGAAAACATTAAAAGACAAACTTGCTCACATAAAGTATATTGCAAAGCTTTGAATAAAAGAAAAAAGAAAATAAAAATCACATAAGAACAAACTCTCCAGTGCAAGAATCCCATCAGTTTCAGGTTTTGCTATATTTTAGACTTTTAGAGGCATTTCTTAAATTGAAAGAGAACCCCCAAACTAGACATGCCAGCAGCCACCAATCGGAGATGAGCAAATAGAGACATTGGTTTTAATCCAGAAACAAAATAAAAATTGAAACAGAAACCAGAGCAATAGTATAAAAATACCAATCCAATATCAAATTCCCAATCAATCTCATCATCAAGAATTATATATTATAATATATACTATTATACTAATATATAATAGTAGATTTTGTTTTTTGACTAACTGAACAAGAAAACATAAGGCCACGGACTGAAACATCTTCAACAGAAATATTCAATATGAAAACCAAAGACACAAGAGAACACAAAAGGCAATCCAAATATATATGAGCAAGTATACAAGTAATGCCAGCAGTGCTGCAATTTGAAATGAAAAAATGCAGACCAATTGAAAATGCTTTGTGGACTCCAAGTTTGTACTCAAATGAAAAAATGCAGTCCAAATTTAGCAATATTTCTTTCATAGAACAAGCAATTTACATATCAATTTCCAATCCAATGCTCCATTTTCCCAACAGCAATAAGAGTATAGGCAAAATTATTGTATAAATTATATAAATCAGAAATGATGAGAAAAACAATACCGCCATGTTCTCCCATAAAATTTTCCTCCTCACAGTCTTGTTGACACTCTCCTTGTATAACTTTATGGCACTATAAGAAACACAATATAAGTCAACAAAATTGCATTTTCCTCAAATTTTATAACTTAAGACTAAATAGGCAGACTTTAGAAGCGTAACTTACTTGTCAACAACCTCTATCCATTCCTGGCTAGCAATGCGACGTTTAAGAGGGTCCATGTGGTAGACTACCTCTCCCGTTGGATTTACAACAGTCAATACCCAGTGATTCCTATGAAATAACAAAATAAAATACAAGCAATTCTTCATATTTGGAAGAACATAACGCCAAACAATTCATTGAACAAAAAGTAATGCCAAACTTAAATAAACAATTCATGAATCAATCACAGCAGCAACAAGCCAAATTTAAAGTAATGCCAAACTTAAATAAACAACAATATCATGTCATTTTCACAAATGAGGGAAAACAGGAACAAGATGGTCAAAACTGATAATGAAAAGTGATACTACTAACATTTATATATACATAAGGACATAATATATCTTTTATACTAAATTGCTGCTGCTTAAACAGGAACAAGAAGCACATAAGGTTTAACTACGATTACTGCTTCAATGCATATTGTCAAATGCAGTAAATGAGAATTAAAAAATCTGAATAAATACAGAACCGACAATGAAACAGTGATTTCAATCACCAAAATAGCAATCACAAAGGCTCAATTCATAACATCAACCATAATCACATACAGAAGTAGTGTTATTTAGCTACTAACTCTCATTAGCTATGATAGCAGATAAAAAAGAAAGGTAAAGAAATACTCACACATCGTTGAAAGGCAAGAGAAAGTATTGCCCTTCTTTAGCCCCCTTAAATCGACTCGCAAGTGTACGTGACCTCCCCCCTGAATTACCACATCCAATGGCACCAATCATGCTGGGATCCACAAAGCCAATCATATCAACCATTTTATGCCTTTTGACATATTCATACAAGTAGCTACATACAAAATGAAGTAATAGTTGGTACATATTATCAGTTTAATTCCAGCACAATTAACAAAGAAAATAAAAAGCTTTTGTACTTGAAAACTTACTGAATAAATATGGTAAGTATGGATCTGAACATTTCACCTCCGGCGCACACAACATGTAGATCTTGTAAGAACACAACTTGCTTTTTGCTCACACCAAATGCTTCTTCACTTAGGGCAAAACTAACTGTTTGATCATCGCTTAAGGCATCCTTCGCCCACAGCCACAAACATTTCAAAGGCGCTGGATAATCAGCACCCATCTGAACATGCAGCTCCTCCTCAAACATATCAGCTTCTATAACAACAGGCTTCTTTAATTTCTTGGAGGCTTTTTTCTTCACACAAGCTTTTTTAAAACTCTGAAAATAAAAAATTTGCACGTGAACATAGTAAATAGCAAAAAAAAAAGCAATTATGCAAACTTTCATTTCTCAAAACTTAACCTTTGGATTAGACACCCCATCCAGCACAATCAAATTTCTCGGCCATGTTATAAAAGTACCCACGGCTTGGTCCACAGTAACAATTTCATCGCCGACTGGGAATGGGATATTGACGTCTGTAAATATAAAAAACATGGAAAAATTACATTTTTTTTATATTTTTGAATATAATCATTAGAAGTTTGAATAAATAGTAAGTAGTATCCTCAAACCTTGAATTGTACGAGTGATCGACACTCTTGCATTCTCTTGTGCAATCTTAACTCCATGGAGAGACAGCTCATGTCCTTCAACAACCGGGACTTCAACAACCTTTGCATAAGCAACAATATTGCTCGGTGATCCTATGGCCAGCTTCACCAATTTCACTTGATTATCAAACCCATCATCATCATTTTTTTAACGATGTCATCATTTTCGATTTCAACAACCTCCTCATTATTGGGACCTTTGACGTCAGCAGAAACCTCAATACCTTCTGCCTCCTCAGCAGCAGTAACCTCGTCAACATCTGCAACAACCTCAGCAGCAACCTCAGCAGCAACCTCATGAACATCATCCTTATCAAGCACCTCCACTTTCTCCAAAGCAAGGACCTTCTCATCATCAACAGAATTGAACTCCTTTTTGCTTCATCCAAATTGAGACTCCTTTTTGCTTCAACAGAATTTGCATCAAATTGAGGACTCAAATTCTTCCTCACAACCGGCACTTGCGCCTATTGATCCTTCACAATAGGAATTGAATTGGAGCAACTTGCTTGTTGGGAAGGCATGTTTGGACTAGACACAGGCTTTGACAAAAATTCTGCTCTAATCTTGGCAATTTCAGCAGCCCAAAATGCATCTCTCTGCGCTATAATTTTCTTGGTCTCCTCCTCCATGACCATTTGAACCCCCTCCCGTATCTTTTCATCAATACTCTTTGCTTTTCTCTATCTTGGGAGACCAAAATAGACAGATTGCTTCACATGCCTTCCCTGGCCACGTACTCTTCTAGAATGCTCCGGTTTACCAAGCGCCTTTGATAACACATCATCAGCGCCTTGTTCAACTACTTCACCTGAACTAACTTGCTCCTTTAATGACCCAAAATGGATGTAGTTAATAAATTAGGAAATAAGAAAAGTTGCTGAATTGAGTTGAAACTTGAATCGAAAATTAGAAATTACGATTTCCTCAGCTTTGTGCTTCACTCTCTCATCTTTAAACTTTCCTTGTCTGTCCTGCCTTGCAAGGATCCAAGCCTTCGATCGATCGATCTCTGAAATTCCTTCAGGATGAGATTCAGTCTGCATGTATATACAGAGGATGACCTTATTAGTAATATAAACATGTTTTAAGAAGCATTATAAATCCATATTGATGATACACAAGTCATGGAAAAAAAAATTAAATACACAAGTCAACACTAACCCATTCACTTTCCAAGTTTGCATATCCTTTTTGAGACAAACGATGAGGATACTCGTTCTGCATACCTCTCTTGTGTTTTTCTTCATGAATTTGCTATGACAAAAAGGAACAAAACATCATAAGTATGAAAAAGGAATCCAGATTACCATTTGGAACTAAATTAAGAAACAAGAAAATTGAAGATTTCCTTACGGTAAACTCGACTCCTAGACGATCAGCAACGAAAATGTCCCAGTGCTACTGCTCAATGAATGTGAAGTCAGCTGGAGGAAACCACAACTTCTCTAGTTCATCACGATGTGGAAGAACATAGAGTCTTGTCAACCGACTTTTGAATTCCCTCCATTTTTGACCAGCAGACTGCAGTACCATTTTCTTAGAAGTCGGCGGTACAACGAAAGCCATCTACATACATAAACCACAAAAAAAATTAGATGAATAAGTTACTGAAAACCCAACGTATATAAAGCAATTTAGAAACTAATGTATATAAATTAATTGTGTGGGAAGAATTTTGCATAACCTGGACACAATCCCAAATCATTTAATGCAAAGAGAATTGAAGGTGAATATTGAAGATTTGGCATAGAATTCAAGTAAGTGTTCATTTCTTTGTATTGATTTCTATTGATTGAGCTTGTATTTGATATGGTTAGTGTGTGAAGATGATGATAATAAAAGATTGAAGTATATAGATATGTTAAATTGGTATTTAGATGATGATAAAATGGTTATTTGTGAGGTTGATGATGGATTGTTGAAATTGTTTAGTAAATGTTTAATATAAATGAGTTGGGGAATTGAATAATTGATTTATGGATGATGTATATAATGATTATTATTATGATATGTTGAAGTTATATAAGTGTTAGATTAATTGGTAATTGATGTATGTTTGAGCAATTATTATCTTGGATTTTCTATATGTTTGTGTTTATTGAAGTTAAAAACAATAAATACATGAGTTTGGTCTGAAACAGAGGCAAAATGGATGCCACGGTCGTGGCAAGTGAGGGACACGTGCCACGACCGTGGGGGTTTACAGAAAAGTGGGCAGATTCGGTTGCTAACCCACGGCCGTGGGGTTGTGAGGCCACGACCGTGGGGACTTAGATAGTGGTTTTGGTTTGTAATTTGTGATCTATGAGTCTAGTATGAGACTAATAGGTGAATAATTGTATTGGAATTCATGTGTATTTGTAAATAAGTGTGTATTATTCCTTTTGGATTAGGTTGTGAAGAGGTTGAGTTGCCCTAATCCATATAGTGAATAATTCTTGGAAGAGGAAGTGTATAGATTGATGTGAGTTGCTCTTGAGGTAAGTACAAACTTACATGGATGCATTCTTTTACATGATTTTGAGACTTAACACATTTGGTTATAAATGTGTTAAGTAATCTACTATATTGTTATTACTATTTGATTAATGTTATGATTTGTATAATGTGAAAGATATGATGATCATTCAAAAGGTATGTGCAATGCAATTGGTTATGATAAATATTTTAATGATGAATTACTTTAGTGTGAATTGAGAATTGATGAGATGTGAAGCCATTGTTGTTGGCTATAATGATTCAAATGAAATAAATGGGGCATGTTTGCCTAGATGATGATGAATTCAAATTATATGTCCAATGCAATTGATTATGTATACTCTATTGATGAGATGTGAAGCCATTGTTGTTGGCTATAATGATGCAAATGAGATGATTGAGGCATGGATGCCTAAATGATGATAAGAAAATGAGAATGAAATTGATAATGAAATAATGAATGAATTGTGTGTCTAATATGTTATTCCATTTTCAGAGTTTTATTGTTGGTGGCATGCCTAATGGTAACAATCTCTTGAAGCTAGGTTGGGCTTGATCCTTGAAGCCAAGTTGGGTTGAGTTTAACATGCTTAACTCCCCCTTGAAGCTTGGTTGGGTCTAGTCCTTGAAGCCTAGTTGAGATGTTACAACCCTTTAAGCTAGGTTGGGTTTGGTTCTTGAAGCCAAGTTGGGTTGATATTTAGCATGCTTTATTCCCCTTGAAGCTTGGTTGAACCTAATCCTTGAAGCCTAGTTGGGATAATGATAATAATAAATGTGATAATTGAACCAAAACATTAACTCTGAAAGTTGAATGGCATATTAGTGTCTTTTGGGCCCATGCTTGTCTTTGTTTCAATGTGATTTATGAATGGTGAAACAATTGAATAAAGTAATGAAATGTAATGTTATGAAGTATGTTATGATTACAATACATAAGTAAATTATTGAAAAGAAATATGGCCTGAGAAGCTATGTTGAAAGATGAGATTCTAAAAGTATAATATGACATGTAATATGTATATGGATGTGGACATTGTGAGTATTATTTTATGAATGTTCTAATAAGTTATGGAATTGTGGTTTATGTTAATGATATATGTATATATGTATATAATTATGAGATTAGTAGAAACATATAAAAAGTGTAATTGAAATGGGGAAAACATGATAAGAAAATAATGATACATGAATTTAATATATGAGTATGATTTTCTGTAATGTATGTTTATAATATTTATTTGTACTACTAAGCTTTCGAGCTTAGCGCGGTTGTGTAAATCGCGCAGGTAAGTAGGTGGTTGATCTGAAGTCAAATCGTTATACCACGAGAAGGGTAAGAGTATTTCGAGACCAACTAGAAGGTGGTACATACATTTACAATTTAATTATGTTGTATTTTGATACAAATGTATTCATATGTATAAATGAATTTTGGTGAAAACAAGATCATTATATATATATGTAATATCATCAAAAGTATAATGAGTTTGTAAATGTTCTTTAAATAAAATGTATTATGTATTTGGAACTAGAGTGAAGATTTTTAATCTCAAATGAAAAGTGACATTCTTATACTTTATATACGTACTATATGTATACAAGGTATATGTATAGTACTTATATAGAGTATGGGGGTGTTACATTCATACTTAGTTTCGGTTTCAACTTTTCTCCCAATTTTCGTCCCAATTTTTTTTTATCAAATTTTCTCCTCCTTTGTCCTGTGTTGTTTAGTCCTTATTTATAGAAGTTTTATATGATTAATTCTAGTTATTCACGGCATCTAATATTGACTAAGAAAAGGAAACCAAAACCTAATTGTATTAGGTTTCGAAAAAAATTGCGTCGAAAAATTTCGCTGGCAAAAAAAAACTGCTGCGCAAAAATTGTGCTGGCGAAAAAAAACTGCTGTGGAAAAAATGCACTGGCGAAGAAGCTGCCGCAGCGAAATGGGCCTGCGGCCATTTCGGCCCCAGGAAAATTCTACGGGCGAAATGCCCACGGGCCCGTGATGATTTTTTCATCGCCGATTTTTTTTTATTTTGTATTTTTTGTTATTTTTAATTTTTTATTCACTTCATCATTTTTTTACTAAAATAAATATTAAAATTAATCAAGATACCAAAAAAATTATTTTGGACTAATTAAAATATATTGGACAACACAAAAATTATTTTGGTCTAATTAAAATATATTGGATCGGACTAGGTCAAAAATTAAAGGTCTACACTTAGATTGAAGTCCTTGAAGTCCATCTCTTCATCAATAGTATTAGATCACATTGCTATGGAAAATCTAATAAATAAAGTTTTGGATTTGACTAAGAATCTTGATATTGCAAGAGAGTTTTTCATGTGGCCTTGTTTTTCAACTTATAAACCAACAGATGGTTCAATTAATTTCCTATTATGATACACTGTAGAACAATATGGCCTACATTATTTTTTCTTTTCTTTTCTATTCTTAAGAAAAGTTCAGCAAATTAACATATGGCTGGTTAAGGTACAACAACAAAGCATATTACATTATCTGTTTTTGAAATGCAAGATGAATAAACTACTTGGTATCTTCAAAAGTCTCAAAATAAATCTGCACTAAACAACGTATGCAGCCAGAGCAGCTGTTTAGTATTTTTTTTCTCTAAATTCTCATAAATTTGAAATTATACTTGATGGTTTTATTAAGAAGTACTCTTTATGAGAATTTATATCATTTGTACTCTACAATTTTCGTATTGTCAATTTCTCATGTGAACCATTCATACTTATTAGTCAGCAATTTAACTATTTTTCAATTTGAATGCAGAGATAACTCTTTAGTAGAATGAATTTCAAAAGAAGATAAAATTAAAGAGAACAATAAGATATTGATTGTGTAAAAAGATGTACAAGAATTTCCATATGACAAAATTTCTCATTTAGCAGAATTTCTCTTGATTTTATAATAAATAGAAAATATTTACACTCAACAGGCAATTGCTGCCTAATTACAAAATTGTTTTCTATGATAGGTTGATTTTGTGTCTAATTTTAAGCTCTACTTAAGCAGGAAGTGACATGAAGGAAAGTATCTTCTCTGCAAGGAATTGTCAAACCACCCATTGGATGATCAAACCCAAACTCCTCTTCAGCTTTCTTTAACAAATCCTGAAATGAAGGCTCTTTCAAATATGATAATGGAACTAAAAATCTCTTCTTCTCTGTCTCTCCAATGTAAAATGCTAAGAAACCTTTTGGTATATCTGCACATCTTGAAACTGATTTATTTGCAGAAACACAGACCGGTGAAGAATTTTCTTAGCAAGATTACCTGCCAAATGAATAGCCATAGTTCTCATCTTCTTGATATATGGTTTTAGAAAAGATTCAAGTAATAAGATTAGAAAATTTTAGTTGCTTAAGGAAAAGCTATAGGCAGAAAATGTGAAGACTTGGTGAATTGGTCGATTTGTGACCAAAACATGTGAAGTATACATCTATATATATATATATAACTGCCAAATAAAGCAATTTTAGAAGATTTTAGTAAAGAAATTGATAATTGGGTAATACCAAATATAGATAAAGAACAAATTTATAAAATACCAAAATTAAACATATTTAAAAATGATTATATAATTAAAGCTGAAGAAAGAGATGTACAGTTAAGTAAACCCTTTGAAAAGATAACTTTACTTTCTGCAGAATCAATAAAGCACCATAAAAGTAAAAAAATATAAATATATACATATAGGACTTGTACAAATAGGTATAAAACCTCTAACTAGAGAATGATTAAATACTAGTATCTTGGCAGTAGTCAGAGATGCTAGATTTGTAAATTTTAATGACTCACTATTAGAAACTATAGAAACCAGTCTGAGTAGTGGACCTATCTCATTTGACTGTTTCCCTGATATAACAATTTCATTAAATGATCCAAATTTATTAAAAAGTGTATTATTAGAAATTAAAACACATAATTATAAAATGCTTGAAGGATCTATTCCTGTAGCATTAATGTATAAAATAAAGTATAAAGCAATGTTATCTGCCTTTGCTACAAAGTATATAATGCAACCTAAATTAGGAGAAACTAAATTTTTACAAACAGATTTAAGTAAAGCTAATACAGTAATCCCTAGGACTATTCAGTGAAAAATATTAGTCTCCCTGATGAATGGGTCTTGAAGGACGCTGTTCCTCTTCCTGAACCAAAGACTATAGTTAAACCCAATATAGAACTTAGTAAAATTGAACAGTATGAAGACGGTAAAGTTAAATTAAAATTCAGTAGACATAGTATAAGCAGTAGATATTCAGACTCTTCCTCCTCTATATCAACAGTAGATATAGGTAGAGCCTCACAGTTACCTTCTGTAATATATGCCTCATATAAAGAAAATGAACCTAAACCTGTATTGCAAACATTAGTAAAACCTAGATATTCTACATCAGATATACCTGAATCTAGTAATAAATTAAAAGGTGTAGACTATAATACAACAGTACCACATTTATATTATAATCCAACAGGAACAATAAACCCTTTGGAATCAAACCCTAATTATAATTAACCTCAGAATATAGAACAGTCTCCCTCTCCACCTATGTCACCTACAGCTTCTTTTATGACAGAAAATGTAGCTAACATAGATAGGAAATTAAATGTGATTAATAAAGAATTTGTTTTTAATTATGATAGGTTAAATAAAGAATTAACATCAATTAAAAATAAAGATAAATTAGAAAATGTAATAAATAAAGTAAAAGACCTTGAATCAGTTAAAGAAGAATATGTTGACTTTATAAAATATTATGAAGTTAATATGAAATTCTTTGATTGGTTTAAAAGAATTTATAAAGGAAAACTTAAAGCAGAAAAATTAATAAATCCAGTAACTATTAGGAATAAAGATACAAAATGAAAAGTAAAAGATAAAATAATACAGAGTGAACATCCACCTAAAACATCAAGTATATTCCTACATGGAGATAAGAAAATAAATATAGCACCATTTAAAATAGTATCTGAAGATGACCCTAATAGAAAAATATTAGAACAAAATAATTTTAGTAATGCACATCTATTGAGTATAGGACAACAGTTAAACAGAATAGAGGATACTATCAAAGAAAGTAAAATAGTAAAATTTGAAAAAGATGTAATAGATAAAAAACTTAAGTCTCACGTTTTTAAACCTTTCGAAGTTTCTAAAACAGGACAAAAAGAAGTTAAATCTAAAGATTCTGATTTTGTAAAAGCAATTAAAGAACAATTAAGTAAAATTGACTCTTCTTCTTGGTCAAAACAGGTAATACAAGAAACACCTCAGTCTAAAGCTTCTAAAACCATTAGTATAGTCAATTAAAGAACCATTAGGTGTAAGAAACTTAGTGACTTTCAGTTTTATAAAATAACTTTCCTAACTAGGATAATGCTTAGAGAAGATTCCAACCAGGCTTTCTGAAAAGAGAAATTCTTAGCAGGATTATCCTTTTTCCTAGGAGAGAAAGTTAGAAACCATATAAAACAGGAATATGGAAACCCTATTCCTGATGACCTATTGACCTATGGACAATTATTTAGTATAGTTCAAAAAGAATGATTAAAACTTTGTCAAGATACAAAGCTTCAAAAATCATTAAAATACGAAATGAGAAAAATTAAATAAGAACTAGGTTCTTTCTGTAAACAATTTGATTATAGCATAACACAAAAACATAAAAGATTGTAATGGACAGTGCTCTACTACAAAGTATAAAAAACCTTATAGAAAATATCATAAAAAGAATTATAAGAAAAAATTTGATAAAGATGATTATTATAAGAAAAAAAAACCTTATAAACCTTATAAATACAGAAAACCTAGTAGAAAGACATATAAATAAAAAGATAAAAAATTTACATCATATAAAGATTTAACATGTTATAAATGTGGAAGACAAAGTCACACATCAAGATTTTGTAAATTTGATAAAAAAATTACAAGAATTAAATCTAGAAGAATCTGTAATACATAAAATTCATGAATTATATTTAGATTATTCAGATTCTGAAGAGATAAATCAAATAGATGATATAGGAACAGAAATTAGTTCTGAAAATAGTAGTAAATCATTAAATGTGTTAACTAAAGAACAGGAATCTATATTAGAAGCAATAAAATATATAAGTGATCCTAAAATTCAAGAAAAAATACTAAATAAAATATTAGAAAATGATAAACCTAAATATTCTATATTACCTAGTACTAGTAAACAAACTTATGATTTAACCACAATACTAAATAAAAATAAAACAGTAAAAAACAAACCAACCATAAATGATTTACAAAAAGAAATTAAAGAAATTAAATTAGAATTAAAAGAATTAAAGAATAAACAAGATAATGATTCAAAGATAATAAAATCATTACTAAATTCGACTTCTTCTGATGAAGAAGAAGAAGATGTCGAACAAGAAGAAAATAATGATAATAATGAAATTAGTTTAATTAGTAAAGACAAAATTTCTGATAATTTAATTTTTATGTTGCATGAAATAACATCTAGGAAATATTTAATAAAAATAAAATTAAAATTTTCAGATAATTATAACATAGAAACTATAGCATTATTTGATACAGGAGCTGATTTAAACTGCATTAAACCTAGTTTAGTACCAAAAAGATTTTGGCAAGAAACTAAGGAAAGTTTATCTGCAGCAAATAAATCTAAATTAAATATACTTGGTAAAGCAGAAGCATCAATAATAGATAAGAACTTAGAAATAAAAAATATATTTATTTTAATCAACATTCATCATATGGTAATCTTAGGAACACCATTTATGAATCTAATTACACCTTATTCTGTAAATGATGATAGTATAAGTTTTAAAGTTAAAAATCAAAAGATAATTTTCCCATTTTTGGAAAAACCAAAAAAGAGAAATTTAAATCTTTTAAAGGCACACTCAATAAATGAATTACAAATAAATGTACTTATAAAAATAAAGTCTGAACAACTTTGTAGTTTAAAAAATAGATAACATTTACAAAAAATTAATGAACAGCTAAATAATAAATTTATGCAAGATAAAATTAATAAATTAAAATTACAAATAGAAAAAGATTTATGTGCTGATATTCCAAATGCATTTTGGAGTAGAAAGCAACATATGGTTGACTTACCATATGAAATAGGCTTTGATGAGAAGTCTATTACAACTAAAGCTCGGCCCATTCAGATGGCGCCTGATTTAATTGAATTTTTTAAAAAAGAGATAAATGATTTAGAAAATAAATGATTAATTACAAAGTCCAGAAGCCCTTGGTCTTGTGCTGCATTTTATGTAAACAAGGCTTCTGAAATAGAAAGAGGAGCACCTAGATTAGTAATAAATTATAAACCTTTAAATAAAGCTTTAAAATGGATTAGGTATCCTATTCCAAATAAAAAAGATTTATTAGGAAGATTATATAAAGCTAATATTTTTAGTAAATTTGATATGAAATCAGGATTTTAGCAAATCCAGATTAATCCTAAAGATAGGTATAAGACTGCATTCACTGTTCCATTTGGACAGTATGAATAGAATGTTATGCCTTTTGGATTAAAAAATGCACCCTCTGAGTTTCAGAGAGTAATGAATGATATATTTAACCCGTATACTAAATTTTGTATTGCATACATTGATGATGTATTAATATATTCTACAACTATAGATGAACATTTTAAACACTTAAAAATATTTTTTATGGTAATTAAACATAATGGTTTAGTATTAAGTAAAACAAACATGTCTCTTTTTCAGACTAAGATTAGGTTCTTAGGACATGATATAGAACAAGGAATTATAGAACCTATAGAAAGAAACTTAGCCTTTGGGAATAAGTTTCTTGACCAGATAATAAATAAAGCCCAACTTTAAAGATTTTTAGGTTGTCTGAATTATGTTATAGAATTCTTTCCCAACCTAAATAGAACTATTAAACTTTTGCATGATAGATTAAAGAAAAACCCAGGTCCATGGACTGAGGTCCATTTTGGCATAGTTAGACAAGTTAAAGACTTAGTTAAAACCGTTCTTTGCCTATATATAGCTGATACATTAGCTTCTAAGATAGTAGAAACTGATGCATCATATATAGGTTTTGGTGGAATTTTAAAACAGGTTAAAGAGGGCAGAGAAACCATAGTCCAGTTTTATTCAGGACATTGGAGTCCAACCCAATTAAACTATTCTACTATAAAGAAAGAAATTTTGAGTATTGTTTTATGCATTTCAAAATTTCAATCTGATTTATTGAATCAAAAATTTTTATTAAGAATTGATTGTAAAAGTGCAAAAGATATTTTGCAAAAAGATGTTAAAAACCTTGCCTCAAAATAAAATTTTGCTAGATGGCAAGCTATTTTGAGTATATTTGATTTTGATATTGAATTTATTAAAGGAGAAAACAATAGTTTTCCTGATTTTCTTACTCGTGAATTCCTTCTCAGGAATCATGGGGAGAAAGAAGAAAATGGCCAATAAAGCTAAAGAAACCCTAGAGAGTGATTCTCCTAAAGCCCTATCTGATCATTCAGATAGTATTCTTAAACCTAAACCAATAAAGTTTTGGGCTGATGCTGTCCAAGAAGAAGATAAAGCAAATATTGAGCTTTGGGTCTCCCAGCTGGCCCAATCACCTGAAGTGATTAAAGCTTTGTTAAAAATGGGACATGAACCTCCTCCAGGGGTTCCAGATAAAGACTCTCTGATCCCTTATTTAAAAAATCAAATTGAGATAGGAGAATCTTCTTCTCAAAAAACCTTATCTCAAAATATTTCTAAAACTGAGTTGGATGTTTCAAAATCTTCAACTCAAATTGTTTCATCAAACTTTCCATTAAAACAGAGATCTGTATGGTTTCATAAAAACTCTTATTTTACAGAATTAATTATTGAAAGCGGGCCTGTTCAGCAGAACCCATAGACTATTATTAGTTCTGTTTAACCTAAAGAATGGTTTTTCGAACCAACGAATTTTTCTAAAACCCAAGAGTATTATCTTAATATTCTTGTGGATTCTGGTTCACTATTTTTAAAGCACAACTATAATCAGCAGGATAAGGCTCTTATTGCCTATTCCTCTTTTAAAATTAAGGGAATCCTCCATCCTTTTGATTGGGGAAGACTTTTGCATACTCCTGTGCAATTTAAACCCCTTCATTCTAAAGACCATTGTTCTTCATATAATTATTGGGATTACATTGATGCCTGGACTAAAGCCTTATTTTTCCAAAACCCTTGAAAAACTCACTCCTGGCTTATCTATTGTGAGTCCAATATAAAATTAACCAATCTTCCATGCTGGTTTGTTGATTGGTGACACTATTGTGGTAATGACGAAAGATGTCTTCCACAAGAAGTCCTATTAGCTTTCCAGTATTATAAAGCCCATTTAAATCCAACACCTTATGAGAAGAGATTTCCTCCTCTTCTTTTTTTCTGTATGACTTTTAATATACCATGGGTATACCAATGGTGCCTTGACATCTCCTTTCAGTCAGGTACTATGATCCCTGTTGTATTGAGATATTCTAAAGTCAAATGGTGGACTGCCTTTCGCAATTCCACCACAGAGGAAACTGTTAAAAAATGGCTCTTAATGAGGAATCATGGTGGCATTGATCCAAAGCTATCAGCCTCATTTGGAGCTCAAAGAGCCCAAAATATAGCCCTTCTTGCAGCCGCCAAGACTGCAGAAGAATATAAAGCCTTAATGGAACAGATGGTTGAATCTCTTCCTTCAACCTCTGAGCCCGTTAAGCCCAGCAGAACCTGCTCTGCTGGATCTTCTACTAAAGCCCATTCTAAAAAATCTAAAGCTCCATCCAAAAGAAGAAAATCTCCTTCCTCTTCTTTGGATACTTCTTCATCATCAATGACGTCATCCTCCACCGAGACATCTGACTCGGATTACTGTCCTAGTAATGAAGATGACTGCTATGATATATTGTCCCCCATTAGAGTAAAAAGTAAAGAAAAAATAAAAAGAAAAGAAAAAAGATAGAGAAAAAAGAAAAGAAAAAGTAAAAAGAAAGAAAAAGAAAAAAGAAATAAAGAAAAAGAAAAAGAAAAGAAAGAAAAGTAAAAAGAAAATCGAATCAGAAGTTGAATCTGATTCAAATTCATCTGATTAAAGGCAGGAGAAACCTAATTTCTACACTCAGTCAATAAAGTCGGTACCCACTGACAAGATACTGTTCATCAACAGTATTCACTAGAGGTATTCCAACAGTAAAGTCAGAAGAACTGTTCATCTACAGTTCTCTACAGTAAAGAAAACAGTACATCCGACAAGGTACTATTCATCCATAGTTCCAGACGCGTGAAGGTACAGTAAAAGTAAATAGTAACAACATGTTACTATTCATCTACAGTGCTAGACATGTGATCAAGAACAGTAAAGAATTAAAGCTTCTGTCTATATATGAGAGCTCATTTTGAAGCTAGAGGCAGATCCGAAATACTTCTCCCTCATCTAGAAGACACTGAGATACCTCAAGCTTAGTTTTAGCTTTCCTTCTTCCCTTTCCTCCTTCACCTATAACTTCTTCCAGTTTTGTAACCTCCTCACCTATTGATTCTCTTGTATAAGGTAGTTATATTTATAACTTGTATTTCATTTTTAAAGTTTTATTCTGTATTATTATTTCATTTAAATAAATTTAAATTTTATATTTCATCTCTCATTTTCATTTATAAGTATGCTCTGTTTTAGTTCTTGCAAGCAATAAACGTGCAACTTGAGCTTGATCTGAAATTAAAACATTAGAAATTATATGCACTACTAACGGCTGAAAAGGACCTCCATATTCTATCCTTTTCTGTCTTCTTCTTTCTCTACTCAGCGCTGTATAATTATACGGGATCCATATATTTATACCTAATATAGTATAATTAGGTATACTAAAAGAAATAGACTTAAGAGTATGTATTGATAAAATATAATTAAAATATTTTAGACTTAAGATACAATAAAAAGATTAATTATAATCTTTAAAGTGGTATATAAGCCTAGAAACCTAAATATAAATTGGAGCAACGTCAGACTTGCACTTGTCTGAAGCCCTCCTTTGCATCAGGCTACAACGCCGCCGTACCCTTTAAAAAGATTATAGTTATTCTGTATGTGTTTTTAATATATGCTTTTATATGTTTTTAAATATAGTCTTTTACATTTGCTTGTTTATTGTTTTAATTAATCTGTTTATATCTATATTATTTATACCTAACTGTTTATTATTTTATTAATCCTTTTAAAATTATTATCCCCTGTCAAAGATCCTTTCGATTTGCTGGATCCATATATATATATATATATAGATGAAACAACTTTATGAAATTCATCTAAAATCTTGATTTTGTTGCTATGAATCATTGGCTATGTGTATCACATGCTCTTGTTTTTCTATTGACAAACAAGGTTTGTCAAGATATGCCCTACAAATACAGAGATAAATCAATAAAAGACCACCTAAAGATTGGAAATTAATATTGTTGATACAGATGAGAAACAATAAACTCCTAAACATTGTGAATCATTTTGATACAATTTCCAAACTAAGTGACCCACGGATTGCAGACATGCTTGAGACATTCTTGGGCGGTTGCTATTAGATATGAATGGCCTAATAAATATACATTGATGAATTGACTAGTTTTTGTTAGGCTACTTTTTGTACATAACTCATGAGGGTGTTCCCTCCATTGAAAAATAACAGTCTACAACAACAGCTGCTATTAGTTTAATTTCAGAATTTCAAACATGGAGTACTCATTTCAGCTAATGTAGGCATTACAAGGAATTTGTAGTAAACCATTTGGATATTTGACCTCATTAATTTCAAACTTTTTTCATTAAATGTTTCCTTGCAGCATTTTCTCTTTGTTACATGGGACTGGAATATTGTAGCAATCACTAGATAGACGATATCAACAAACATAAAGGAATATGGATGCTAACAAGCATCCTTCATATTAAAAGTAAATAGAAGAAAATAAAATGAGAAGCAAATAAGAACTAGTCATTTCTGTTAGGTGACGAAAATTCTCTAATTTTTACTTGTATATAAAATAAGAAACTTCACAATCATTATCGAAGCAACCAAAGTTTAACTAAGCAGTTATACAAGTTATTGACTGTTTGGCATATGACATTGGTAAATAATTTTGCTTAGCAAGAAAAGCAATAGCAAGACAAGAAATGCTTGTTGATTAATGTCAATATAGTTCCTTGACAAGGTTCAAGAATAAGATATTGAAATGCAGAACTGATGTAAAATGTTGACAATTTGCTATTATGCAGTTTTACAGCAATGCAAAATCATACAGCCAACACAAGGCTGAAATAAAAGCAGGAAAAAAGGAACGAGACACAAATTGGAAAATTTAAGAGGTAAGCCGCTCAACCACACGCACACTACAAAACTCTTGATGTGTTTAGAATTAGGCTTATCTTTGCTTTACATTACAATGATTATACAATACAAAAGATGTGTCGTTAAGTGAACTCACTAATGACAGTACATAAGCATGGACTGCACAGCTTACAAAAAGTAAGTTAATATCTAGAAATGGATCATCATTCCTTTTACCTAACAAGTTATCGATTCAATCAATATTGTTCTTTTTTTTAAGGTGAAACTCACAAGTCAACACTACTCCTCGAGTTTTGCTTTGAACATTCCAGCTTTGATTAAGATGTGAGTGGCTTGCTATTTGGTTCTGTAATGAACCAGATGAATTTCTCCTTTCTTTTATGCTTCTCTTAAAAATGGAATTTAAGTTTAATGTGTTTAATTCTGCTATGCTGAATTGGATTATTAGCTATAGAAATTGCTAACTTAATGTCAGCATAGATGAGGGTTTGTTTTTGTTGAACCATAATCAAAACAGGTATAACCTTCCTTTAGCCATATTGCATTATTTGTTGCTGCAGTTGCTACTATAAATTCAGTCTCACTAGTTGATTGTGCTGCCATGATTTGCTTCCTTGAATTCCAGCAAAAAACACCTGAATTTAAGGAGAAACTAACCATCAACTCACCACTTTCATTCCTTGAAAAACAAAGGCCAAGGTCTGCAGTTCTGCAGTTCCTCTAATGTATCTCAATATACATTTTGCTGCACCAAAATGCTGTTGACTAGGATCATCCATAAACCTTGATAGTAGGCTTGCAGAAAACTTGATGTCAAGTCTGGCAGCTGTTAGACACAGCAGGCTCCAATCAGACTTCTACAGACAGCAATTTCAGTTTTTACAGTACCATCTTCTTTAAATAGCTTCACATTTGCATCTAATGGTGTAACACCCTTATACCCTATATACGTACAAAACATATTTCTATCATATGTAAAATATGCATATACGGTACAAAAATGTCACAGACGGATTTACAAATTTTTTTTTTACATTTCCAACTTAAAATTTCAAATTCTAAATATATAAAAATTAAATAGAATATAAATATTATTTACTTGTTAAAAGAACCCAAAATAAATAATATATATATAAATCTCTGGGAAAAATTCGCCAGAGTTTTGTCTGTATTTTGGATATCCCAAAATTTAGCAATTACTCAACCTGCAAAAAAGAAAACACTCCCAATAATTTCCAATCACCCTCTCAACCATACTTCTCAATTTCACCAATTTTTTCAAACATTTATACATATAGATATATATAATTTAAAACACACTTACTCTCCCATTTCAAATACATTGACCCAAACATTCTTTATAATATGCAATACGTAAAATTCCAAACATAATATATTATACATAAAACTCAAAATGTACAATAACATAAAAATATATATATGTTGCTGGCAGTGTTTCTGATCTCTATAGCAACTTTACAAGCTCAACTACAAGTCTAGACTCTCTGGCTCAACTCTGTCTACCCTGTCACCTGCACGATGGAAACAATCGCGCTATGCAGAAGCCTAGTGGTACAAACTTTGATAATAATAATATAACTCAATGCATATAAATGTCACATCAATCCACTTTCTTATATTTTTCAAATAATTCATAAGCACAACTCATAATATTATATTACTCAGTTGTATCATAATTCATAATTCACAGTAAAACAAAGATAAGCATGGGCCTAAAAAGGATCTAATATGCTATTCAAATTTCAGAGTTACTGTTTTGGTCCATAATGACACTATGTGTCTAGCCCCGTAGGCAATATATATATCCATGGATAATGTAACAGCCCCAGTCTCTTAGACCTCAACCCGGCTAGACCCTTAGGCCCCAGTATCTTGGTCCTCAACCCGACTAGACTGCTACAGTTTTTGAGGCTTACGACCCAGTCTTTTCACCCCAAAAACATCATATTTATCAGCTGGCCTGGCTTACGACCTAGCCTTTTCACCATTCCAGCTAATAGCCTGTAGGCAATCATAGGCATGCCGCCAAACCCAGAACTCTGAAAATTGAATAACATACTAGGCACACAATTTATTCATTTTTCTCATTATTAATCTCTTTCTTTTTGTCACATATTCAATCTAGGCACATTGCCTTATTTTCACATTTTTTTCTCATTTTTCTCATTTTTCACATCTTTCTCATTTTTCTCACTTTTCTCATTTTTATCAATATCAATTCATTTCATTATTACACATATCTCATTTTTGCATTCACAACACATTACCCAATTACTTTGGGTATTTTCACATAATATGCATATTTCACATGTTACACAAATTAGCCATTATCAATGGATTTTTACAATGCATTTAACACATATATGACATTACAAATGTCATAGCATATTATTCATACACAATCAATGAACCAAGTAGCTTAACACATTTTTCAACCAAAATGTGTTAAGTCCAAATGTTATGCAAATATAGACATTATATTCAAAGTTTGTACATACCTCCACTAGCAACCCAAAGCAAGCTAAAATCAACCTTCAATATAATCTTTCTAACTTGCCCTTCACCACTTGGATAAAGCAAATCAATCTCCCTCAATGCCTAAACCAAATGTGATAGCAAATAATCATTTAGTATCACATTTAATGACATTTCCAACATTAAATCATAATTACACATCACTCCTACAAATTTTTAAAAATTTAGCCTTTCTTTACTTCAACATTAGAATTTCATTCTACTACAATTAAATTAGTGTTTTAAGTTTATTTATATTATTAAAAACAAATTTTAATACATTTAAATAATTTACATTATAAAAATACACTCTTATACACAAAATCTCAAAAATGGCCTAACCTTCCCCCATTGAAGGTTTTCCATTCCAACACAATCCATTACTCATTCCAAGCTTATATTCATCACTTTTAACACTAAACAACATGCTTAAACAAATAAAATCACACAATTCAACCACTTTGAAAAATCACTTTTCCAAAACCCTAAATCTCCACTTCCATTCTCAAACTCCAACCCAACACCACCAAATCCAATATTTGACTTTAAAATACTTTTTTATGAATCAAAACAACTCATTTGGAATCAATTTGCACAATTAAAATTCATATTTTCAAAATCCCAAAAATCCATAACCTTAAATTCTCTCTCTTCACCATTCTTTGACCAAACTCCATCATCTCTTCAATCTAACCTTAGAATCATTGTTAACTACCCAAAATAACATCATACACACCAATTCTAACAATTATAACATACTGCATAAAAATCCAAACTCTCACATAATCTAAATTTCCAAGGAATTCAAAGAAAAGAGATGGAAACTTACTAATTTTGGTGGAAATCACCAAAAATCCACTTGAAACTTGTTAATTCCTTCAATTTATGGAGTATGGAAGAAGCAAAATCCTTGGTCTTCAATCATCCATGGAAGCCACGTTCTTGAGAAGAAGAAGACTTTTAAATATTCTTTCCTTTTCATCTTTTTTTTAACCACATATATATATATATATTAAAATAATTTAATATTTAATTATTTAATTATTTTTTTAATAAATTAAAAGTCCTAATTTCTCTCTTCCATTCAAAATTAATTTTTTTGAATTTTTTTATTAATTTTAAATTTATAAGATTTAATTACCAAAATACCATTTTCTTTTAAAAAGTGTTGACTTTTATATATATTATGTATATTTTGCATATATATCATATATATATTCCACTTTTTCATTTAAAATTCCTTCATTTTTCATTTAAAACTATTAATTTAATTTATCCTTTTAAATTATAATTTATTTTATCAAATTTTCCAAAAATTAGAAATTTTCAAAAATTTTGGATGTTACAATTCTCTCCCCCTAAAATAAATTTCGTCCCCGAAATTACCTGTCCTCAAGTCTGGAGCAATTGGGGAAACTGACTCTGCATCGCCTGCTCACTTTCCCATGTCGCCTCCTCAGTGGCATGATTCCTCCAAAGGACTTTCACAAGTGGCACCCTCTTATTTCTCAATTCTTTAACCTCTCGTGCCAAAATCGCCACTGGTTCTTCCTCGTAAGTTAGATCTGGACTCACCTCAATGGACTCAACTGACAAGATATTAGATGGGTCAGACCTATATCTCCGAAGCATCAAGACATGGAAAACATTATGTATTCAATCTAACTCAGGCGGCAAAGCTAGTCTATAAGCCACTGCACCAACTCTCTCCAATACCTCATATGGTCCTATGAAACGAAGACTCAACTTCCCTTTGCGGCCAAATCTCAAAATCTTCTTCCATGGAGACACCTTCAGAAACACTTTATCTCCCACACTAAACTCTATGTCTCTTCTCTTTAAATCTGAATAAGATTTCTATCGGTCTGAAGCTGCTTTCCAACGACCCCTAATCACTTTCACCTTCTCCTCTGTTTCCTTAATCAAATCGGGACCAACCAATTTACCTTCTCCAACTTCATTCCAACACAAAGGTGTCCTGCATCTCCTGCCATATAAAGCCTCATAAGGAGTCATCCCAATACTTGACTGATGACTATTGTTATAAGCAAATTCAATTAATGGCAAAAATTTGTTCCAATTCCTAATAAAATCAATGATACAGCTCCTCAACATATCTTCCAAAATCTGTATCAGTCTCTCTGACTGTCCATCTGTCTGAGGATGGAAAGCAGTACTAAAATGAAATCGAGAACCCAGAGCATTATGCAAACTCTTCCAAAACCTCAAAGTAAACCGGGGATCTCGATTCAACACCAAAGAAACTGGGACTCCATGCAACCTGACTATCTCATTGATATACAGCTCAGCCAACCTCTCAAGAGAATAATCCATCCGAACTGGAAGAAAATGAGCTGTCTTCATCATCCGATCAACTATCACCCAGATTGCATTATGCTTCTTCTGAGTCAAAGGTAGTCCAGTCACAAAATCCATTGTCACTCGCTCCCATTTCCACTCTGGCACTGATAAAGGTTGGAGCAATCCTGAAGGAACTTGGTGCTCAGCCTTCACTTTCTGGCAAGTGAGACATCTGGATACAAACTCTGCTATGTCTCTCTTCATACCTGACCAACAATAATGTCACTTCAAGTCCTGATACATCTTGGTACTCCCAGGGTGCATAGCAAAAAGTGACTGATGTGCTTCCTCTAATATCATTCTTTTCAATTCTGCATCATCAGGAATACACAATCTATCTCTGTACCATAGACTGCCATCATCCCTCACATAAAAGTCTTGACTTTCCCCTTTTTGACAAACCAACACAATTTTTTGAATTCTCTCTTCTGCTAATTGAGCCTCCCTAATATGATCCAACAAGATTGGCCTCAACTACAACTGAGCCATCAAAGCCCCATCATCAGAAGACTCAAATCTAGCATGCAATGCTCTCAACTCAACAAGCAACGAGAGCAAATAAGCAGTCAAACCTGCCAAAGATTTTCGACTCAAGGCATCAGCAACAACATTTGCCTTACCAGGATGATAATCAATCAAACAGTCGTAGTCTTTAATCAACTCTAACCACCGTCTCTGCCGAAGATTCAGCTCTCTCTGAACACCCAAGTATTTCAAATTCTTGTGACCTGTATAAATGAAACACTTTTCCCCATACAAATAATGCCGCCAAATCTTCAAGGCAAAGACTATTGCTGCTAATTCCAAATCATACGTTGGATAATTCAGCTCATGCGGTTTCAACTGTCGAGAGGCATAAGCAATGACTCTACCCTCCTGCATCAAAACACAAACTAAACCATTGTGTGAAGCATCACTGTATATCACATATGGTTTACCTTCCACAGGCAGGGTAAGGACAGGAGCTTGAGTTAACATCTCTCTCAGCTCCTCAAAACTCACCTGATACCGATCTGTCCACACAAATTTAACTCCTTTCCAAAGTAATATGGTGAGTGGTGTAGCTATTATAGAAAAACCCTTCACAAACCGACGATAATAGCATGCCAATCCCAGAAAACTTCTAACCTCTGTCACAGTCTTTGGTGGACTTTAATTCAAGATAGCCTCAATTTTACTCGGATCAACTCTAATACCCTCTGCTGAAACCACATGACCAAGAAAAGCTACCTGATCAAGCCAGAACTCACACTTAGACAATTTAGCATACAACTGCTTTTCTCTCAGAGTCTGCAATACGATCCGCAAAATGCCTATCATGATCCTCCTCATTACGCGAATACACGAAGATGTCATCAATGAAGACTACCATAAACTGGTCCAAATATGGTCTGAATACCCTGTTCATCAAATCCATAAAAGCTACTGGTGCATTCGTCAATTCAAAGGGCATCACTAGAAACTCATAATTCCCATACCTCGTACGAAAAGCTGCCTTGGGTACATCCACATCTCTGACTCTCAACTGATGGTACCCTGATCTCAGATCAATCTTAGAGAATACTGCTGCTCCCTTCAACTAATCAAAGAGATCATCTATCCGAGGCAAAGGATACTTATTCTTGATGGTCACCTTATTCAACTGCCTATAATCAATACACAATCTCATGGTGCCATCCTTCTTCTTCACAAACAACACAGGCGCTCCCCACGGGGACGCACTAGGGCGGATAAACCCTTTATCCAATAACTCATGTAACTGCACCTTCAACTCTCTCAACTCAGCAGGTGCCATCCGATAAGGGGTAATAGAGATAGGAGTGGTACCAGGCAACAAATCGATACCAAACTCCACTTCTCTCTCAGGAGGTACCCCTGACAACTCATCAGGGAAAACATCTGGAAACTCGGCAACTGTGGGTATACTTTCAAGCAGGGATCCCACTACTTTAGTATCTACAACATGAGCAAGATAAGCCTCACATCCCTTCCGAATCATTCTTCCAGCTGAAACAGCTGAAACAAACATAGATGAAAGATACCTCTGCTCACTAGATACTATAACATCCCTACCATCCCGTGTTCTCAAAGTAACACATTTCTTCTGATAGTCTACCACAGCCCCATGCTTGGATAACCAATCCATGCCCAAAATCAGATCATATTCCCTAAAAGACATCTCAATCAGGTCACCGAGAAACTCCTCATCCTGAATAACAATTGGACTATCTCGATGCACCCTGCTCACCACAACACTATGCCCTAAAGGATTTGTCACCAAGACATCAACTCCTAGGGACTCAGAATGCAATTCAGACACATGCAAGATGGATGCACTTATGTATGAATGAGTAGATCCAGGATCTAATAGAGCAAGGACTGAAATACCAAATAAAGAAAATGTACCCGCAATGACGGCTGAAGCATCCGGCTGCCTCTGCATCACATAAACCCGCTGAGATGGCCCAGCCTCATCTGGCCTACTGCCTCCGGATGTAGAGCCTCCTCTCTGACTAAACCCAGGGCAACCACCTCTACTAAAACCTCTGCCACCACGACCCCCTCTGACACTGGGTCGAGAAGATGCAGTATCTGCCTACCTAACCTCTGGTGGCTCGAGACAATCTCTGATAAAATGGTCTAATGACCCAAATCTAAAACACACTCCCGAAGCACCTCTCCACCAGTAGACACCTCTGTGTACTCTACCACAATGAACGCAAGTATGTGGAGTAGGTCTCTGAGCCACTGGGGTCGGAGCACTAGCCACTAAAATTGCAGGTCTCTGTCTCTGTCTCTGCTGCTGTACTGACTTGCCAAACTGCCCCTGACTCCTACTAAACCTCTGAAAATTTCCCCCTTGGCCTCTCTTCACTGATGAAGACCCTGCCTCACTCTGGGGTCTCCTAACTCTGGTCTCTTCAACCCTGGCAGCTGCTGCAAGATTCTGCACCCTCTCAACACTCCTGGCAGCTGCAACTAACTGGGAGAAATCCTGATACCGAGAGCCTGCAATGATGCACATGATAGAGGGTCTCAGTCCCTCCTCAAACCTCCTACACCTGTCAAACTCGTCAGAAATGATCCCACTAGTATAGTGACTCAACCGGATAAACTCGATCTCATACTCGGTCACTGTCCTAGTATCCTGTCTCAGACTCAGGAACTCTATCTTCTTTGCATCTTTACACACTCTCAGAGTATACTTCTACTCAAATTCCCTCAAGAAATCATCATAGGTCAGAACTGGTGGATCATCCAGAGCATGTGGAACCGTCTTCCACCAATTATATGCATCTCTCTGCAGAAGAGATCTGGCATAATCAAACTTCTCTTCTGGACTGGCCTGTAACTGAATAAATATCCTCTGAACCTGGTCTAGCCACTGCTCTGCTATAGCAGGGTATGTAGTACCAACAAAGTCCTCAGCCCCATACTTTCTCAGTTTGTCATACTGCCTCACCGGTAACTACGGCTGCGGCTGTGGCGGCTGTGGTACTGAAGCCTGCCTCAACAACTCTACCATATACCACACCCAGCCAGACAGAACCTCATCAGCTGCTGGTCTCACAGGTACAGAAATAGACGCCTCACCAGCAGATACAACTCTAGCTCCATCTCTACCCTCATTTGGAGCCACACTCTCTACACTACCCTCAGCAGCCTGATGCAGCCGAGACGCCATAACTACCTATATCTGCAAACAAAGCAGAAAATACTATATCAGAGATCAGAAACTGCCAGTGCCAATGCATGTATTACAATTAAAAACTATTTTTCAAATCTCCCATTTTCTCTCTCTTTCATCCCCACCTAGGTCGAGAACCTCAAACCTAGGCTCTGATACCAAAACAAATGTAACACCCTTATACCTTATATACGTACAAAACATATTTCTATCATATGTAAAATACGCATATACGGTACAAAAATGTCACAGACGGATTTACAAATTTTTTTTTTACATTTCAAATTTAAAATTTCAAATTCTAAATATATAAAAATTTAATAGAATATAAATATTATTTACTTGTTATAAGAGCCCAAAATAAATAATATATATAAAAATCTCTGGGAAAAATTTGCCAGAGTTTTATCTGTATTTTGGATATCCCAAAATTTAGCAATTACTCAACCTGCAAAAAAGAAAACACTCCCAATAATTTCCAATCACTCTCTCAACCATACTTCTCAATTTCACCAATTTTTTCAAACATTTATACATATAGATATATAATTTAAAACACACTTACTCTTCCATTTCAAATACATTGACCCAAACATTCTTTACAATATACAATAAGTAAAATTCAAAACATAATATATTATGCATAAAACTCAAAATGTACAATAACATAAAAATATATACATGTTGCTGGCAGTGTTTCTGATCTCGATAGCAACTCTACAAGCTCAACTACAAGTCTAGACTCGACCTGGTCTAGAAGAACTCTCTGGCTCAATTGGGTCTACCCTGTCACCTGCGCGATGGAAACAATCTCGCTAAGTCAAAGCCTAGTGGTATAAACTTTGATAATAATAATATAACTCAATGCATATAAATGTCACATCAATCCACTTTCTTATATTTTTCAAATAATTTATAAGCACAACTCATAACATTATATTACTCAATTGTATCATAATTCATAATTCACAGTAAAATAAAGACAAGCATGGGCCTAAAAAGGATCTAATATGCTATTCAAATTTCAGAGTTACTGCTTTGGTACATAATGACACCATGTGTCTAGCCCCATAGGTAATATATATATCCATGGATAATGTAACAGCCCTAGTCTCTTGGACCTCAACCCAGCTAGACCCTTAGGCCCCAGTATCTTAGTCCTCAATCCGGCTAGACTGCTACAGTTTTTTAGGCTTACGACACAGTCTTTTCACCCCAAAAACATCATATTTATCAGCTGGCCTGGCTTACGACCCAATCTTTTCACCATTCCAGCGTATAGCCTGTAGGCAATCATAGGCATGCCGCCAAACCCATAACTCTGAAAATTGAATAACATACTAGGCACACAATTTATTCATTTTTCTCATTATTAATCTCTTTCTTTTTGTCACATATTCAATCTAGGCACATTGCCTTATTTTCACATTTTTTTTTCTCATTTTTCACATTTTTCTCATTTTTCTCACTTTTCTCATTTTTATCAATATCAATACATTTCATTATTACACATATCTCATTTTTGCATTCATAACACATTACCCAATTACTTTGGGTATTTTCACATAATATGCATATTTCACATGTTACACAAATTAGCCATTATCAATGGCTTTTCACAATGCATTTAACACATATATGACATTACAAATGTCATAGCATATTATTCATACATAATCAAAGAACCAAGTAGCTTAACACATTTTTCATCCAAAATGTGTTAAGTCCAAATGTTATGCAAATATAGACATTATATTCAAAGTTTGTACATACCTCCACTAGCAACCCAAAGCAAGCTAAAAACAACCTTTCAATCCAATCTTTCTAACTTGCCCTTCACCACTTGGATGAAGCAAATCAATCTCCCTCAATACCTAAACCAAATGTGATAGCAAATAATAATTTAGTATCACATTTAATGGCATTTCCAACATTAAATCATAATTACACATCACTCCTACAAATTTTCAAAAATTTAGCCTTTCCTTACTTCAACATTAGAATTCCATTCTACTGCAATTAAATTAGTGTTTTAAGTTTATTTATATTATTAAAAACATATTTTAATACATTTAAATCATTTACATTATAAAAATATACTCTTATACACAAAATCTAAAAAAATGGCCTAACCTTCCCCCATTGAAGGTTTTCCATTCCAACAAAATCCATTACTCATTCCAAGCTTATATCCATCACTTTTAACACTAAACAACATGCTTAAACAAATAAAATCACACAATTCAACCACTTTGGAAAATCACTTTTCCAAAACCCTAAATCTCCACTTCCATTCTCAAACTCCAACCCAACACCACCAAATCCAATATTTGACTTTAAAATACTTGTTTATGAATCAAAAATACTCATTTGGAATCAATTTGCACAATTAAAATTCATGTTTTCAAAACCCCAAAAATCCATAACCCTAAATTCTCTCTCTTCATCGTTCTTTAACCAAATTCCATCATCTCTTCAATCTAACCTTAGAATCATTGTTAACTACCCAAAATAACATCATACACACCAATTCCAACAATTATAACATACTACATTTGAGGCCAAATTAACAAATTCCTGCTCGGGAGCCGTGAGGTGAACGGGTACTGTGGCGGCCTGCTGGGTTGAGGGCTGGGACTTCGGTCCACCTACGGGAGAAAAGGCCCAATAGACCAGCTATTGTAAGACTGTGCTAGTGGGGTTGTTACATATATCTCCTCATAAACCATTCAGAAAATCATATTTGACATCCAAGTGATAAGTTTACATCCCATTTTTTTGCAGCAAGAGCACTAGTAACCTGATTGTATCATGTTTGGCTATTGGTGCAAAGGTGTCACCAAAACGACATCAGGTACTTGTGCATATCCTATCACAACTAGTTTGCCTTTGTACTTGAATAGAACCATCAAGAGTGAGTTTTGTTTTGTAAACCCATTTAACACCAATAATATTTTTGTGAGTAGGCCTTAGTCTTAATTGCCAAGTGTCCTTCTTATTGATCATATCAAGCTTCTCCTCCATTGCTTGCTTCCACTCATTAAACTTTGAGGCTTCTTTGAAATTGTAAATAGGTTACCTTTTATATATACCTCCACAAGAGATGAGTTTTAAGTGTTCAAGTGTCTATTGTAGGATCATCACAAGCTTCTGAATCAATTTCATCGTCCTAGTTTGGAATAGAGACTACATCTTCACCATGTTCTAAGTCACATAAAGATTTTTTTATTCATGCATACTAGAGAGACTTATCATAAACTTCTTCATCACTCTCAAGTCCACTCCAAGCAACCTGAATCTCCAGGTTTATAGCCCTAGTTGAAACCATCATGCATCTTTAATAGTTCGAGTTCTCCCTCAAATATTAATAACTTAACACCTCTACCTTTAATATTTCCAGCATATTCTTCCTTGAAATAGTTCCAATCCATTTTTGCTAATCTGAAGCTGACAGTCCAAGGAAAATATCCTCTAACACAGTTGAATGGAGAAAGGAAAGGGATTTAAAGTTTTTGTTGGCAGATAGTAGTTAGTGGTTGGTTGTAGGCATAAATATACTAGTTAGTAGTTAGTTGTTTTATTTAATATACAGATAGGTTATAATTTGTATAAATAGTATTGTATTATTTGTTGGAAAATATATTGAAATCAATAAACCATTAGAAGGTTTTTCTTCTATACTAAAATCAACATGGTATCAGAGCTTAAAAACTCATGTTATGTTTTCTTCTCAAAGGGTAGTAGAGTTTTAGTAGTTGGTGGAGTAGGTTCTTGCCCCAACCATTATCCACCAGTGCTCACTGCCCATCTAGGAAGAACAACCACGTCAAGACTGGCCTGTCACAGATGACGGATCATAAGATGCTGACGCAAGTGAGCTCAAGCGCCAAAGAAAGCTTATAAAGTTACTGTTCATGCGCCAACGAGTGAGGGTCGTGAACCTCCTTTTGGTTACCTTTTTTTGCCAGTTCTTCTTTTGACCTTATTTCTGGCCATTTCTAATCCATACCAGTTGGTGATTGGGTATGTTTCTTACAACCTATCTTTGAGACAAAATTTTCTTGGCTCTTGCTGCTTCCTCAGTAACTGTGTCTCTTGGCTTCTCTTGTTACACACTATTTTTTAAAAACCTAGTGGAAACAGCAAATTAAAAAAAATAACTTATCCCTATCTTTGATAATCCCTCTTTGCAAATTAGTCCTATAAAACTTGATGGAATTAATTATATTGCTTGGTCAAGATTCTGCCTTATGCTCATCAAAGCTAGGGGGTTGCAGGAATATATTACAGGAGAAAAAAAGAAACCTAAATTTACTAATTCCTCTTATAATCAGTGGGACTAAAAAAATTCTCTTGTCATGTAATAGCTTATTAACTCTATGCAACCTGCTACTGCAAGAACATATTTGCTACTTGATATAGCTGAAAAAATTTAGAAAGCTACTTCTTAAACCTATTCTCAAATGGGTAATGTTGCATAAAAATATAAACTTTGAAATAAAATTCATGGTATGAAACAAGGAGAAAAGACTATTTCAGAATATTTGTTAGAATTAAGTGGTCAGTGGTAGGAACTTGATCACTATCAAAATTTTCAAGCTGACTGTGCTGCAGATGTAGTTAAGTTTCAAAAGTTGCAAGAGGAGGAGCGCATCTATATTTTCCTTGCTGGTTTAAACTTGGAATATGAAAAAATCATGTCCAAGTGCTTGGTAAGGAACCTTTACCATCTTTACTCTAAACATATTTGAATGTGCAGTAAGAAGAAAACATAAGAAGTGCTATCTTATGTACAATAATAGTTGAGAAAACTAGGTTAGTTACCGAATTAGTTCATGAACACCCTAAAGATCACAGTGAGGATTTCCAACAGTGTGATTATTGTGGAAAACCACATCATACAAGAGAAACTTGCTAAAAATTACAGGGTAAACCAAATAAGGTTGTGGAGGAAAAAAGGGAGCCTGGTAAAAGCTCAAGCAAATTTGACTGAGGCAACAGGGCCGAGTGGGACAAAAACCTCAAGCAACAATCTATCTAGTGAAGAGGTTCTAAATTTAAGGCAGTTCTTATTTCGACTTAACATCAACTCAATTATCGGTTCCTCCAACTTTGTAGTCACGGGTAATGCCTCTCCCACTAACCATAATACTTGTTCATGGATTATAGATTGAGGAGAAAATAGACAAGTGACAGGCTCTTCGGGAAGGTTTCTAACCTATTCCTCATGTTCAAAAGGAAACAATATCCAAATAGTAGATGACTCTTTTACTCCTGTATCAGGAATATGATCTATTGACTGCACTCCAAATATTAGATTGTCTTATGTCCTCCATGTGCCACATTTTCCCGTTAACCTTTTATCTGTTAGTTCCATTACTAAAACTCTTAATTGTAAAATTGATTTTTTTTCCAAAACATTGTGTTTTTCAGGATCTGTAAACAGGAAAGATAATTGGCAGTGGTAGACTGCAGAATGACTTATACATTTTGGATGGAAGTCGCAATTTTGATTCCAGTACAAATCACACTCTTTTTGACAGAAATAAGGATATTAAATAGGAGATAATACAATTTCATAGGCAGGAGGGCATCCATCCTTTTTTGTCTTAGGAAAGAAATTCCCAAATATGTTTAAAAAGATTTCATTTGACTCTTTGTTTAGCGATGCTTGTGAATTTGCTAAGCATACAAAGAACTCATATCCTCTAAATAACAATAAGAGTACAATTTCTTTTATGACTATTCATTTTGATGTTTAAGGGCCCACTCAAAACACTTCATTGATTGGTCCTAGTTAGTTTGTTTATTGATTATTGTACTGGAATAGCTTGGTGTTCGACTAATTGTGCATTAATTCTAAACCGCAAGTGCACAGATCGTACAAGTAGTAAATATTTGTAAAGATCGTTCCCTCATAGGAGTAAATTGACTAACTTAAAATTAATTTGACTATTATTTGAAAACAAATAAATTAATTTGATATTTTAAAAATTATCTAACAATTTCTAATTTAAATTTCAAAATTAAATCCAAATTAAAAATTAAATTGAGATATTTATCTAACTAATTCAAACTTCAAACTTTAAATTCAAATTCAAAATTCAAGTAAATATAGATTAACAAGTAGGATTATGTTTCATTAGAATTATTTCAAATAGACAAAAACTAATTTTCAAATTAATTCAGAACTTTCTTGGATCAAAATTACTAGTTTCTTAAAATTTAATCTCCTTCTCTTTCTAGCAAGAAAATTAATAATTGCTGAAATTTAAATGTTCTATTCTCATGAATATTAAACCACAACAATCTATCAAGCTAAAAGGAATAAAGTTAGTTTTCTAAAATGCTTTTATTTCTAAAATGAATTTTTTAAAGTTGTTGATTTTCACAATCTAAAATCATATCTAGCTTTCACTCATCATATGATTTCAATTGAACATGTAATTGGTGACCAATCAATAACAAGCATTAAGAATAAAATCAACAAAACTTTAATTCAAGAAATGAATAAATAATTAAACAATTAATATCCATCATCCATAACACTAAATCTACCTAATTCGACAGAGGAGATTAGTTGTTTATAACTAAATTGAAAATAAAAACAATAGCAATAAAGAAATAAATCATAGAATTTATAACTCTATAATTGAACTTAATAAAATAGCAAAGAATCTAAAGAATTTAAAATTAAAATTCTAAACCGTAATTGAATGTTCAAACTAGATGGATAAATTCTTGTAGAGATTATGAAATCATGCTCTAAGCATAAGCTTCTTCTTCTTTTTTGGTGGATGATGGTTATGATCGAGAGTAAAATGAAAAATGCAGAAGAGTTGCCCTAAGAGTTTTTGCTGTTGGCTCACCTCTTTGTCTCTCAATCTGCCCCCTTTTTCCATTCAAATTGCAAAATATTTTACAAATTTCATCTACCTAAAAACAGACTCCTACTTTAAATCTACTTCTGCAAAATTTAAATTTCTATTTCCAAGACAATTTACTATCAATTAGTATCCTTATCTCAATCTGACTCCTTCAAATAACTTATAGCCCTTGAAGAGTAGATGACTTTAGACTTTTGAATCACTTCAATTGGTCTTTGGACGCCTAAGATATAGCCCAATTACTTTTAGTGGTTCGAACTAAATATTGTGTTTTTCAGGATCTACAAATAGAAAAGATGATTGGCAGTGGTAGATTGCAGGATGGCTTATACATTTTGGATGGAAGTCACAATTTTGATTTAGGTACAAATCACGCTCTTTTTGGCAGAAAATAAGGATGTTAAATAGGAGATAATACAATTGCATAGGTAGTTAAGGCATCCATCCTTTTTTGTCTTAGGAAAGAAATTCCCAAATATGTTTAAAGCGATTTCATTTGACTCTTTATTTTGTGATGCTTGTGAATTTGTGAAGCATACAAAGAACTCATATCCTCTGAATAACAACAAGAGCATAATTTCTTTTATGACTATTCATTTCAATGTTTGAGGGCCCACTCAAAACTTTTCATTGACTGGTCCTAGATAGTTTGTTACTTTTATTGATTATTATACCAGAATAACTTGGTGTTCGACAAATTGTGTAGTAATTCTAAACCACAAGTGCACGGGTCATACAAGTAGTAAATATTTGTAAAGATCGTTCCCATAGAGAAGGAGTAAATTGACTAACTTAAATTCAATTTGACTATTATTTGAAAACAAATAAATTAATTTGATATTTTAAAAATTATCTAACAATTTCTAATTTAAATTTCAAAATTAAATCCAAATTAAAAATTAAATTGAGATAATTATCTAACTAATTCAAACTTTAAATTCAAATTTAAATAAACTTAGATTAACAAGTAGGATTAAGTTTCATTAGAATTATTTCAAATGGACAAAAACTAATTTTCAAATTAATTCAGAACTTTCTTGGATCAAAATTACCAGTTCCTTAAAATTTAATATTCTTCTCTTTCTAGCAAGAAAATTAATAATTGCTAGAATTTAAATATTCTATTCTCATGAATATTAAACCATAATAATCTATCAAGCTTAAAGGAATAAAGTCAGTCTTCTAAAATTCTTTTATCTCTAAAATAAACTTTTTAAAGCTGTTGATTTTCATAATCTAAAATCATATCTAGTTTTCTCTCATCATATGATTTCAATTGAACATGTAATTGGTGGCCAATCAATAACAAGTACTAAGAACAAAATCAACAAAACTTTGATTCAAGAAATAAATAAATAATTAAATCAATCAATACCCATCATCCATAATTCTAAATTCACATAATCCCACTAAAGAGATTAATTATTCATAACTAAATTGAAAATAAAAACTATAGTAATGAAGAAATAAATCATAGAATTCATAACTCTAGAATTGAACTTAATAAAATAAAAAAGATGCCAAAGAATTTAAAATCAAAATTCTAAACCATAATTGAATGTTTAAACTAGATGGATAAATTCTTATAGAGATGATGAAATCATGCTCTAAGCATAAGCTTCTTCTTCTTTTTTGGTGGATGATGGTTATGATCAAGAGCAAAATGAAAAATGTAGAAGAGTTGCCCTAAGAGTTTCTGTTGTTGGCTCACCTCTCTCTCTCTCTCTCTCTCAATTTGCCCCCTTTTTTCCATTCAAATTACAAAATATTTTACAAATTCCATCTACCTAAAAATAGACTCCTACTTCAAATATACTTCTGCAAAATTCAAAATTCTATTTTCAAGCCAATTTACTATCAGATAGAATCCTTATCTCAGTCTAGCTCCTTCACCAAAGTTGTAGTCCTTGAAGAGTAGATGACTTTAGAATTTTGAATAAATTCAATTGGACTTTAGGTGCCAAATATATGACCCAATTACTTTTAGTCATTCGAACTGAAATTCTACTTCAGTATCTCAGGCCTAATTTTGACTTAATTGTTGGAGGTCCAAACGATCTTGGATTTTAATGAACTAGGCCTCTCTGAAAATATTGATATTTTCTATACAAACTTCCTGAAGACAACTTTTCCAATCTCAAACTTTATCATTATCGAAATCTTTATTGATGGTTTGAAGATCTCATCTGCCTAAAATTTCTATTTGGACAAACCTACAAGAAATTAATTCAAACTAAGCTTTATTCAAAAATAATAAAATTAAAACACATAAGTAAGCTTAGAATAAATTAATTCAACTCGATTTCATGCTAAAACTGATAGAAAAATATATGTTCGATATGCACTTATCACTTGGGTATACCTATTGAAGGCAAAAAGGGATATATTTTCTTGTTTTCAATCTTTTCATAAGATGATCGAAACCCAATTTGATGCTAAATTAAAATCTTCAGGACAGATAATAGAAAGGAATATATGGATAGGATGTTTCATGCTTATCTAGAGTCCAATGAGATAATACATCAAACTACTTGTGCTTATACTAAAACCCAAAATGGTATTATGGAAAGGAAAAATAGATATATTTTAGAAGTGGCTTGAGCTCTCATGTTCACCATGAACCGTCGAAAACCCTATTATGGAGATGTAATCCTAACAACTGCTTACCTTATTAATAAGATGCCTCTTAGAACACTTAATTTTAATAGTCTTTTAGAGGGTTTCCAAGGAATAAATTCTTACATTATCCCTCCAAATGTATTTGGGTGTGTTTATTTTGTTCATGGTAGGAATGTTGGGAAATTGAAATCTAGAGCTCTTAAATGTGTATTTGTTGGCCACTCTCCTACTAAAAAAGGATATAAGTGTTACTAACCTTCCTCTAGAAAATACTTTGTTAGTATAAATGTTACTTTTAGAGAATTTGAGCCCTACTTTAATTTACCCCAATCTCCTCAGCAGGGGGAGAATGAGAAAGAAGAGGAGAATCTTAATTTGGCAACTCTTGATAATTCTATTTTGGAAGATAATCCCATTCAGGAGGAGAGTTCGATTCAAAAGGATAATGTTGTGCATTTGGATAGACATGATTTGAGGAGATATTCAAGAAAAAATAAAATAGAGAATGCCATCATTCGGTTTATAATGTGTCAAGAATCACTCCCATATCCTAAGAACTCTTTAGGTCCTTCTGGAGAGTCTTCGCAACTTTTAATTCAGCTAATGATTTAGATAAGCCCATTGCATATAGAAAAGGAGTTAGGTCATGTATTAAACATCCTATATCTAATTTTGTTTCAAATAACTCATTGTTTTCCTACTACAGAGCCTTTTTCTTGTCTGTTTCTTCTATATATTCCCCAAGATTGGAGAAAGGCTTTCTATAATCCCAAATGGAAGGAAGCAATGGCTGAAGAGATGAGATCCATTGCAAAGAATAGAACTTGGGAACTTGTCACTTGTCCTTTTGGAAAGAAATTGGTTGGTTGTAAGTGGATATTTACTGTAAAACACAAAGCTGATGGTTCAATTGAAAGATCAAGGCTAGACTTATGGCTAAGGGATTCACTCAGGCCTATACAGTGGACTATGAAAAGACATTTACTCCAGTTGCTAAAATAAATACCATTAGAATACTGTTGACTTGTATAACTAATCTTGATTGGGACCTTGACGTAGTGGAAGGTAACTGAACAAAGGGATAAACGTGTTTTAACCTATTTAGTCTGAAAATGCTCAGGAAATAAACACAAAAGTGAGAGAAAAACTTTTCTACTAAATTGTTATTCAACTCAAACTTTTCCTCCTTCATCTTCTAAATGGTTATATCATATAGAGTTAGGGCTATAGAGATCCTAATTACATATAAGAAAATTTATTTAAAAGGCAACATACTACCAAAGCTAAAAGAAAATTCATAAAAGGAAAGAAAATATTTTTAAATGCAGACAAAATAATAAAACGGTGCCTTGATCCGATATTCCTACCAAAATTAAATAAGGAAACACATATCTGCATATTTTAAATTAATTTGAAATCTTATTTCCATTTTTTGATTCCGTCATTCTCCCTTACTTGGAAAAAACTCAATCTCGAGTTTTATAATACTGAAAAATCAATAACTGAAATATTACAATGACATGTTCAATATTCCTTAAAGACGGTGAATTGTCTGACAAATCATCATTAACCAATTCCTTAAATTCTTTGAATGGTTGCTGGATTTCAATGGAATATTGAAATAATTCCCAAATCGCATCACATATTTCAGCAAATATGTTCATATTGATTTGGCTGATTCTGTTGTTTGTAGAACTACCTACTAATTCCTTTGCTTCTTCCTCATTGATTATTGTCATCATTCTCTGCACCACAAAGAGCTCACTGCATGCTGGTGAAATATTAAGTTCTTCCATCTCCTCACAATAGTCATCAAAACTGATTGTGATTCTTCAACTTCCTCTATCTCATCATTATATTCATCAAAAATTGGCTCTAATTCTTCGAAATCATTCTCTAAATAATCTTTCACATGTAATTTTTCACGCGAGTTAAATACATCAATTTTGATTCTTTCACCATCTAAACCAAGAGCATGTAATAATCGTGATTTCAACTGATCCTCCAAGAGTTGCATGATTTGCTCTATTTATCAGTCCATCATTTGTTCAAGTCGGTGCTCAAGGTGGGTCATGAGATTATGCTCATAAATTTTCTCTATATGTTATTGTGGTTGTCCTTGCAGTGCCATAGTTGTCCAGGAGTGAACATGGCACTGATACCAACTGACGTAGCGAAAGGTAAATGAACAAAGGGATAAACGTGTTTCAACCTGTTTAGTCTGAGAATGCTCAAAAAATAAACATAAAAGTGAGAGAAAAACTTCTCTACTAAATTGTTATTTAACTCAAAACTTTTCCTTCTTTATCTTCTAAAAGGTTACATTATATAGAGTTAGGGCTACAGAGACCCTAATTACATATAAGAAAATTTATTTAAAAAGCAACATACTACCAAAACTAAAAGCAAATTCATAAAAGGAAAGAAAATATTTTTAAAGGCAGACAAAATACTAAAACGGTGCTTTGATTCGATATTCCTACCAAAATTAAATAAGGAAACAAATATCTGCATATTTTAAATTGATTTGAAATCTTATTTCTTTTTTTTACTCCACCATACCTATAATAATTTGATGTAAAAATACTGTCCCTCATAGAGATCTAGAGAAAAAAAGTATACATGGAAATTCCTCCAAGTTTTGCGAGTAAAGAGATGCAAGGAAATGTATGGAGACTAAAGAAGGCTCTGTATGGATTAAAATAGTCTCCTAAAGCATTGTTTGTCAAATTTAGTAAATTCATGGTCTCATTTAGATATTAACAGAGTAATACTTATCACACCTTGTTCATTAAGTACTTTAAAGGCAAGATTACTTTACTCATTGTTTATGTTGATGATATTGTGGTAACTGGAGATGATGGAGAAGAATTAGCTCGACTAAAACAGCTCTTAGCCCAAGAATTTGAGATCAAAGATCTGGAAAAACTGTAATATTTCCTATGAATTAATGTAGTAAAATGAAAAAGGGAAATTTTTTATCACACAAAGGAAATATATCTTAGATCTTCTTCAAGAAACATGTATGTTAGGTTGTAAGCCATCAAATTCTCCTAGAAAGTAATCATAAGCTGCAAGTAGGAATAGGAACTATAGCTGACATGGGGAAAAAAAATCAAAGATTGGTAGGGAGATTGATTTATCTCTCTAACACACTAGACCAGACATAACATATGCATTTAGTATGGTTAGCTAATATATGTACGATCCTCGTGAAGCCCATTTACAAGTAGTCTTCCAGATTCTGCGATATCTTATGTCTACTCCTGGAAAATGTCTTCTTTTCTCTAAACATGATCACCTTCGAATTGAGGCCTTCACATATGTAGATTGGGGTTGGATCTCTTGATGATCAACTTATAACTACGACACACTTGTGGGTGGAAATTTAATTACTTGGAGGAGTAAAAAGCAGGGCATGGTTCTCGATCAAGTATAAAGACATAGTACAGAGCTATGACACAAAGTGTTTGTAAGTTACTACGGTTGCGAAAGTTGCTAAAGGAATTAAAATTGTTTAGTGAAAACAATTTATCCCCGTTTTGTGATAATAAGGTTGCCATCAACATATCTCATAACCCAATTCAATATGACTGTACAAAACATATTGAAATAGATCGATACTTCATAAAAAAGAAATTGGTTGATAGTTCTCTAAGTCTATTTCTTGTGTCATCAGACAAATAACTAGCCGATGTATTTACCAAATGACTTAGGAGCAGAAACTTTAATATTCTAATTTGCAAATTGGGTATATGCGATATTTTTACACCAACTTGAGGAGAACTATAGATAGTAGTTAGTGGTTGGCTGTTAGGCATAAATATACTAGTTAGGAGTGAGTAGTTTTATTTAATATATAGATAGGTTATAATTTGTATAAATAGTATAATATTATTTGTTGGAAAATGTACTAAAATCAATAAACCATTAGAAAGTTTTTCTTCTATACTAAAATCAACAGTTTTTAATTGAAGCTTTTATATCTTACTTGATATATTGCAGTGTGGAATTCTCTGGTAGTGATACTTTGACATACTCTGCCTCTATAGCTCCCCACAGATCATAAGCAAGTATGACCCCATCCTCACAGCCTGATAATCGTAATTTTCTCCAGTGAAAATAGGAGGTGCAGGTAGATTACATTCTAAATGATGTTCGAATGGGCAGAGAACACTTCCTCGCTTGCTCATGAACTCACCTGTTCACTTGCTCTCCAATGGTCCCTTAAGACTTAGGGCTTCAATATCACTATTGAAAAATTTGCTATTATGCGCCTTTACAGCAGCGCATAATGATGCAGCCAGCAGAAGCAAGGCAACAAGAAATGAGGCACAAAATTAAAAAAATTTATGAGCTGACTATAGGCACTCAGCCACTCATGCACTGCACAAACACTCTATTGTGTTTAGAGCTAGGCTTATCTTTGCTTTTCGTTACAATGCTTATATAATACAAAAGATGTGTCCTCAGGTGAACAAACTCACCTAATGATAGTCATAAGCATGGACTAGTAGAGCTTACAATTAGTAAATGTCCACAGAAATAGAGAACCATTCCTTTTACCTACCAAAACAAATAATTATCTATTTAATCAACCTTGTTCTATTTTCAAGGTAAAACTCATAAATCAACAGTGAAATATGAAGTAGTTCTTTATGATCCTGCACAGTCAAAACTCCAAGTAGCCTACTGACAGTTCTGAACATAAGTGATACTCAAATATGCGTAATTGCTGATTCTTGATCTTGGTGGGGTTTGCTAGGGAACATAGTTTTGTCGGGGTGAGTTTCAAAAGAAAATGAAATAAATTAATCTCTTTTAATAATTTATCCTAAAAGGAATAACTTCCTTGATTGCATTTTTATATACTGATCCAATAATTTAATTGGATTATCAAGAATGAGTTTCAAAAGAAAATGAAATTATAGAAAACAAGAAGAGATTTATTGTGTGAAAAGATTGCACAAGAATTTATATATAATGATTTTCTGATTAGCAGAATTTCTTTTGATTCTGAAATAAGAAGTAAATATTTACACTCAACTGCAATTCCTGCCTAACTACGAAATTGTTTTATGAGATTGGTTAATTAGTTGACTACCTACTCCTAAGCTCTGCTTAAGCTAGAAGTGATATGAAGGAAGGTATCTACTCTGCAAGGAATTGTCAAACCACCCATTGGATGATCAAACCAAAACTCTTCTTCAGCTTTGCTTAATAAATCTTGAAATGAAGGCTCTTTCAGATAGGATAATGGAACAACGAATCTCTTATTCTTAATCTCTCCAATGTAAACTGCTAAGAATTCTTTTGGTACATTTGAACATTTCAAAGTTGCAGTTTTTGGAGGAAAAACTGATTGGCGAAGAATTCGCTTAGCAAGATTACCTGCCAAATGAATAGCCATTGTCTTCTAGTTGATGATATATGATTTTGGAAAAGATCAAAAGGAAAAAAAAATGTTAGATTTTGGTTTCTTGAGCAGGATTGTGAAGGCTTGAGTTTGTGAGTTGTAACCAAGTCATGTTTATATAGATGAGAAAAAAAATATTAAATTTCACTAAAATATGAATTTATGGCCTAGTTAGATATGTGCATCACACGCTCCTGTCTTGTTGTTGACAAACAAGCAATATGCCCCACAAGTTGAGAGCTAAACCAATAAAAGACAACCAAAAGATTGGAAATCTTTTTGATACAAATGCCAAACTGAGTGCCTAAAGTTAGAACTTCATCTTTTTTATACAATTGCCAAACTAAGTGACCCTTTGATCACAAACATGCTTGAGACAGTGGGACACCATTCTTGGGTGGTGGTTAGCAGACCTAATAGGAGAGAATACATAAATCAATTCGTTAATTTGGAAAATCCAACAAAGTATGAGTTACTCGATGAAACCATTTGGTGGGGTCTGCCGGGGGACATAATTCATGAGGGTATCACATGGTTTTGTCTATAGGCCTCAGGATTCTCTTACCCATTTATTATGTTGAAAAAATGACATGGCCTACGAATCTAAAACTGATATTTAGATTACTAGCACAATAATAATTTGAAATGTTAGCTAATTAATATGGCCTTACAAGGAATTCCAGTAAACAATTTGGATATTTGACCACATGAGTTCGATTCTGACTTGCTGTATATCTGGTACTGTTGAAATTTCAAAGAATCTAAGAAAGAGAGTTGGAATTTAAGGAAGGCATTGTGTGAATTTCTTATTCTATAGAACACAACACAATAAAGCCTTTTATAGGCTTTTACATATAAAAAATTTAGATAATAATGAGAAAAATCTACATATATTATTTTATAAATATTCCATTAACCACTAAGATAATCATAGGAACTAATTTTACTCATATTTGTTTTAATTTTGAATCATTTTCTCAACGTGCTCTCTTGATTCAAAATTACTTTAGTTGCATATCTTCATTTCAATAACTAATTTTACTCATATTTGTTTTAATTTTGAATCATTTTCTCAACGCGCTCTCTTGATTCAAAATTACTTTAATTGCATATCTTCATTTCAATTTATTGCAGTTTATAGACATACAAATCACTCCATCTTATTTAGTTTTGAGATATGTTAGTCTTCATCATTTTTAGTTTAAAGACTTGAAATGTTTTCATCAAATTTTACAGTTTAAAAATTTGCTTAGATCACATTAATCATATTTCAGTTTATAGGCTTAATGATTCCTTGAATGTGCTTATGGCAATAATTGTGGTTATGGTTATTGATATGCGTATGGTTATAATTTCTAGTTATGGATATAGTTGTGGTTGTGATTATAAATAATATGGCTATGGTGTAGGATATTGTTATGGTTATGGTTATCAGCATGGGTATATTATGTGTATTATTATAGAAACTTCATAAGTCTCTCTTCATTTTTGTTTAATTTGTTTTCTTGATTTTCTTCATCACAAGTCCCTCAAAGATCAATGGATCTGATCTTATCACAGAGAATGGCAATTGGGATAGAAGTGTTATCAATTCTGTTTTTTCTAAAGTTGAGAGCAAAGCTATTAGAAGCATTCCAATTTCACTTTGTGAATATGAGGATAGAATTAGTTGGCATTATGATAAATATGGTAGAATCAGTATTAAATCTGTTTATCACTATTTATGTGATTCTCACTCCAATAAGACTCAAACAGAAATTAGTAATAGTGTTAATAGGAAAGTTATATGGCATTCAATTTGGAAACTCAGTACTCAGTCCAAAATCCATTGTTTCATTTGGAGGCTATATGTTAATGCAGTTTTTGGTAGTGCTATGGAGTCACCTAACTCCACTTTTGTGGAGACGAATATTAGTTATTAGATATGTTGAAATTTTTTGGGCCATTGATAAAATAAATATTATTGTGAGATATAATCCATAATATTATTATATGGACAAATTGACAATATTGTCTCAAAAAGAATGGTAATACTTCATATTAGCTAGTGGTATTATTTGTAATTTTTTAAATAATATAGGGTTAACTTATATAATTATCTTTATTTCTTCGTTTCTTTCAATATTTTATACAATTTTTTTGAAAAATTCAGTATTGAATATAATAAAAAAAATAAATTATATATATATAATAAAATATATACATTAAATAAATTAATAATAATAATTAGTGATAAGAATATGAATTTTTTTTAAAAAAATTAAGATAAAAATTATTCTTGAATAAATATATATGATTTTGTATATGAGATTGCATCAAAACTCCTACCATTATTTTATGAATTGATTTATTCTAAATTAACATTTATAAATAAAAATCTTATTATACATTTAATCTCTATTATCCTTCCAAAATCATATTATTTTTTTTAATTTATAATTGCTATTTGAATATGAGTTCAAATTTATAAAATAAATTTTTTTTATAAAAGTACTTATTGTGGTAACTCAACTAGAGGTCATAAATTGATTATCATATTTCATTAAATTTTGATCGTTGGGTTAAATTAAATGAAAAAACACTTAGATATTTTTATCCCTAATATATAATAATATTTATAAAAAAACAAATCGTATAACTTGTAATTTTAAATGAAATGTAGAACTTTAAAATTTTTATGTTTATTTATAATTCTTCTCCTCTTTGTATCCATTCGAATAAATATAAGTTGTAACAAATAAAATAAATAAAATATTTTATCTTATAGTTCTTTTCAAGTTCACCCAAAAAATCTTTATACATCAAATGAGTTGATAATGTGTGTATATGAAAGAATTTGTGATTAGAGAAACTAAGTGAAGTATTGTAACTACATTTAAGATATATATATTTATGCAATTAGTTTTATAATTAAATGTATAAGATGATGTAAATTTTTTTTGAAGCAAAATATATTTTTATAAAATTTTAAAAATTTTATGTAAATTATGATAGTTTGAGTAACAATTATGTAAGTTTGAATATCATTTATAGTAAGTAAGTTAGTGGTATTCTGTAAGTTTTAGTAGACTTTTTTGTGATTCTGAATGATAATTTCAGTAGTTTGACTAAAAATTATAGTAGGTAAATTTCTGATAATTTATTTATTAAATTTTAAAAATTTTACCCAAGTTATCAGAATTTTAACTAGAAGTTTCAGAAAATGGATATAAATTAATTAGTTTTTAGTAGATATTCTGTAATTTTGAATAACAATTCTAGTAGTTTGATAAAAAATTATAGTATATGAATTTATGGTATTTTTATTTCTCAAATTATAGAAATTTCACTCAAATTATCTGAATTTCAACTAAAACTTTCAGAAAATTAATATAAATTATGTAATTTAAAATATATTTTCTGTAATTTTGAATGAAAATTATGGTAGTTTGACTAAAAATTTTAATGGGTCAAATTATGATATTGTTTTTCAAATTTCAAAATTTCTACTGAAACAGAAATTTAATATAAATTATGTAAATTTCAGTTAAAATTTTATAATTTTGAATGATTATTTTGGTAATTTGACTAAAAATCTAATAGGTCAAATTATGATATTTTATTTCTCAAATTTTAAAAATTATACTCTATCATAATTTGAACTAAAAATTTCAGAAAACTGATATAAATTATATAATTTTCAATATATATATATTTTTTTGTAATTTTGAATAATAATTCTGATAGTTTGACCAAAAATTCTAGTAAGTCAAATTCTGATATTTTATTTATCAAATTTTAGAATTTTTAATCAAATTATCAAAATTTTAATTAAAAGTTTCAGAAAATTAGTATAGATTGTATAAGTTTTAGTAGACATTCTGTAATTTTGAATGATTATTCCGGTAATTTGACCAAAATTTTAGTTGGCCAAATTTTGATATTTTATTTCTCAAATTCCAAAAATTACACTCTAACTATCAAAATTTGAACTAAAAATTTCAGAAAGTTGATAAAAATTATATAATCATCAGTATATTTTTGTAATTTTAAATGATAATTTCGGTAGTATGACTAAAAATTCTAATATATCAAATTCTGACATTTTAATTTTTAAATTTTAGAATTTTTAATCAAATTATTAAAATTTTAATGAAATATTTCAGAAAAATGATGTAAATTATGTAAGTTTCAGTAGACATTCTGCATTTTGGAATGATCATTCCAGTAGTTTAACAAAAATTTTAGTAAGTCAAATTTTGGTATTTTATTTCTCAAATTTTAGAAATCACAATCAAACTATCATAATTTGAATTAAAAGTTTCAGGAAGTAGATATAAATTTATGTAAGTTTCAGTATACTTTTTGTAATTTTGAATGATAATGCCGGTAGTTTGACCAAAAATTCTAGTAGGTTAAATTATATTATTTTTATTTCTTAAATTTCAGAATTTTTAATCAAATTATCATAATTTTAACGAAAAATTTCAAAAATTTGATATAAATTGTGTAAGTTTTAGTATAAATTTTATAATTTTAAATGATCATTCAGGTAGTTTGATCAAAATTTTAGTAGGTTAAATTATGATATTTTATTTCTGAAATTTCAAATATTACACTCTAACTATTTGAATTTTAACTAAAAGTTTTAGAAAGTTAATATAAATTATGTAAGTTCTTGTATGCTTTTGTAATTTTAAATAATAATTCCAGTAGTTTGACAAAAAAATTATACTAAGTCAAATTTTGGTGTTTTGTTTCTCAAAATTTTAAAATTTTTAATCAAATTATCAGAATTTAACTAAAAGTTTAGAACTTGATTTAAAAGTTTCAGAAAATTGATATAAATTATAATAATTTCAGTAGAATTTCAATAATTTTAAATGCTAATTTTAGTATTTTGACAAAAAATTTTACTATGTAAACTGCTAATATTTAGCTTTTAACATTTTAGAGTATTTACTTAAAATATTATAATTTTAACTAGAAGTCTCATAAAATTATTCAATATTCTATAAATTTGAATCCTGTTTATATGATTTTGTGTAAATCTTATGATGTTTTGAGTAAAATTTTGGTAAGTTGTATCCTAATTGTTTGAATTTTAAATTTTGGAATCACAAATAACAGACACATTTGTTTCAATTTCTGGTATTTGGTTAGTAAATTTCTAGAGTTTTCACTCAAAATACCATAATTTTAACTAGAAGTATTATAAAATTGTTTAAAATTGTATAAGTTTGAATATTGTTTCAATAATTTTGAGTAAAAATTTTGGTAAGTCGTATTATGATTGTTTGGATTTTAAATTTTGGAACAATCGATCAAACTATCTTATCTCAAAATTATAAAATTACATGTCCTATTATGGTTGTTTGGTCATTTCTTTGTATGCATATGCACAACTTCAAGATGTGAGAGATTGCATGTATACTTAAATAGATTTATGCATAGACATTTATGTTTTTCACGAGTTCCTCCAATAATTTGATATTGTAATTGTAAGAGTTAGAGAGAAAGAATTTAAATTGGATAATCTATCTAGATATGCATTATTAATTTGTAAATAATAGAAATTAGATCTATTAGTGTCAATTTGATATGCAATCTCTAGTAATGATAAAAATAGTAACAAAAAATATAAAAAATTGTAACTGATTGCTTTAACCACAATGAAAAATTATTACTAAAAATGACATAACTAAAAATTAGTTACATAATTTACATCTTTTATGGCTAAGAAATAATTTCTTTTGTTACATAAGAGAGAAACATGTAACAAATAATTAATTAAATTAGCTACACAATATTAATACTTATTGCTATGCATATATATTTGTCACCACTTATTACAATGTATATAATTTAGCGATTGTAGACAATAAATTTCTCAACAATTAACTTATAAATAATTTCTATATATAATGGAATTCAATTCCATACTCAATGTTAAGTTCTGCATTAATAAACAAATATAGGTATGCCAAATTCATAAAAACTTAAAATCAAATAAACCCATTTATGTTTTATGGTAAATTTTAGAAAATCATATACACATTCCAGATATGTCTCTAAGAAGGTACCATGAAAAAGAACAGAAAATGCAGATGGACAAGAAAGGCTCAGATTCAATTTTATCAAACAGAAAGGAATGATTAAACTACTATGGCTGTAAAAAGAAGCTTTCTATGAAACAAGGTTGCTATTTTTTGGATCCTAAAGCAGCTGCCATAATACATTAATCAACAAAGTCAACAAAATCAGTGAATCATATGGGTATAAACAAATACAGAATTTTCTCACAAGCCTTCTTCTTCAACCTTATCCCTTCATCTCATCTCTTTTAAACCCTCATGAAATTTATGTAAAAAACACAGTCTATGTGAATATACTTAACCACAGTGTATCAAATTTCAATACCATGTCACATTATTATCGCAAATCATCAAAATATATCAATATATTAAGTGAAGTATAGACATATTGTAAGTTTGTAGTACCATCAAAAACTTTGCCCACTTATTTTTTTTATAAAAGGTTAATTTATTATTATTAATGAAATGGGGAAAAACATGAAAGGGTGAAGTAAAACAACCCAAGCCAATAGGCATCCCGTTACACCCAAACTAAATATCCACCTTTCCACATGAAAAAACCCTAAGGTACTCAAAACTAAGATACACATTTATGCTGACTCAACATTGAGGTGAGATAAAAGGTACTAGTATACATATACTACAGAAGGGGCCAAAGGGACATCAGAAAGCCATAAAAGGTAGCAAATATTTGGCATATTGCTATAGTAAGAGGAAAACTGCAAAAGCTTTGGTATCCATCACAGCAAATTCAATTGCTCCATAATTTGCTATGAACCAAAACCAGAAAACCATGTTGCCCATGACTCGAGAGCAGGACCCCAAATTTCATTGGTAGTTACAAGTGCAATCCATCAAAGTATCAGCAAAATCCAAGAAGTTGAGTAGATTATAGACAACCCAAACTGAACCAAACTAAAATGCTCAAAGTAGAATCTTAAAACTCGCAAGAAAGACCATTAGAATCTGACTCGGTTGTAGTCCACAACTAAAGAGTAGAGAATAATGGGCTAGAGAACCACAATCTGACTCTATCTGTTTTTAAAGAACAACAATGAACACTGAAACTACTATAAGAAGCCAATATTGCATCATATAGATATTCACCCATTAAAAACCAAACATCGATGACCTTTGCCCAGAGACTGAAGAAAGAGATATCTACTCCACTAGCAAGGACTAAGATGTTCAAACAGACATCTCATACTCTATATCAACATGTTCCATTGAATGGAACCCCAGGATATTAAGAGCCGAACTGACACCCATCACTTACTTATTTACTAATGATTTCGATCAATTCTCAATAAATCTTGTCTTTATCATTTACTTGAAATAGACCCATCAATGAGCCAATTTCCTAAATCCTCTCTACCTCCAAACCCACGGTGTCCGGCTAAGCAGTGTCAGCATCCTTAGGCTCATCAGGAGGCAGAGGATTAGTAAATTACAGTTGGATAGGATTATCCAACAAATTGCAGCCATTGATCTGATTCATATACTTAAAGCTAGAGTCAGATATGAGGGTACCAAGAGGTGAAAAAAGGGTCAGCCTCTTCCCTTTTTTAGATTATCTTCTGCAAGGAACAATGAGACCGCCTTTCACTAGAGATTTCAACTTGGCCTTAGATTTCTTGCTCAAGGTTTTAAAATTAAAAAGCTCGTGGTCTGGTTCATCATCTGAAATATCATCTTCATGCTGCTCAATGCTTGCTGAAGTACTTCCTTTAAATCAGCGAACTACTCAACTATCATAATTATCTATAGAATCTAGACGTACAAAAAGTTCAATGGGAAATAATGGATTATCAGACATTTTTCAGCTTTTTAGCATTCAATTCAATGAAAATTTTCAATTACTACCAAATGCATATAAGCAAAAATAAAAAATGATTTTACCTCTCTGTAGTCATATGTGTTTTGAAATGCAATTAATAGATATACCATTAACATCGATGCAACTATCTAAAAACTCACCAAACCAAAATGCGATCACTCGCAGCTTTCTCTCATAATTACTTGATTATTGCTTGTACCGTATACAGGGAAGCATACTTGAACTACATGTTAAATTTTAAAGAACTGTTGAGTCAAGCTGAAAGAGAGTTTAATCAAATGATCAACTGAAACATGTTCTCAGCTTTACAATTTTAATGTATATCGGTAATTTTCTTGTATCAGCAGACAATTGTTTGCTTCTTCTTCACTAAAATATATTCAAGCTAGAAGTGATGTCATTGAAGATATTTTCAATTCCCTGCATGGGACTGTAATTGAAGCCAATTTCTTCTTCAGCCTTTATTAGTAAATTTTGGAAGACTGATTTTGGCAGTCTCTCTCACATAAACTGCAAATTAGCCTACATTACAGTCGCAAATAACAGTTTTTAGGCCAGAAATAAAAAAGGAATCTTTTTGAGCTAATGGACTATGTCCAGCTAAACTTAAGTTTATAGGCTACTTCTGATTTTGGAAAAACTTCCCAATGCGAACTTTTCCCAAGCTCAAAAAATTCGAATTGCAAGTGGCAATTTTATCTATAGTTGTTACTCAAAACTGCTATTCACAGTAATAATATCAATCTATGTTTAATAATACCAAGAGCATTTAAATTGAAAACTCTAAGCGCCAACTTCTCCTTCCTTTTCTCTTTTCTCTACCCTACTTTATAGCCTTTAACTAATTTGCTGAGCTTGGAGAACTAGACATCAAGATAATAACAGCAAAGGCCTGCTAGGGCTAAATGAGCATAATTACTTGGATTGATTAGAAACAATTTCAATTAACAAAATGTTGACAATAATAGTAATCAGAATTATCTCAACTGATGTCTTTGCACCAGTATTTTGCTTCTCAGATGCATTTACTACACCTAAATTAATCAAAAAACAGGGCGGAAGAAAAGAAGTTCTGGTTATCTTAATAACCGTATCAAATTCACTCATTTTCAAGTTCAAAGACGGTCTACTTCTCTTAGGACATAATCCTGCCGCATTAGCGAGACGTATGCCCTACCATAACTCAAAACAGAAATAGTTCTAGCCCATAAAAGGGAAAATAGATGGTGGATGGAGTAATAGGAGAATAAAGATCAAGGTAGATGTAACCATTCATTGGTATTCATTTTTAATTTATAAGAGATTCATATACATAGTTGGAATTCAAACATATAGAAGTATCATATCCACTTGCACCAAGAGGAAATATTGTCAACATTATTATCTATTTTTATTCTGACATCAATTCCAAGCACAGCAACCTAGACATAGCCTTCGGTTACCTGAATATAGAGAATAAAATCATCAGCACCACAAACAATAGCAGGCCAAGGCCAAATTACTACCTAAATATACGAGCATCAAGCATGCAAAAGGGCCGAAGAGGTGAAAGGGTTTGATACATCTGCGACAGGAGCTCTATAAGAGAAGCTAATAAACTAAAAAAAAATTAATAGCCAATCTCAATCTTAAAAAAAAAAATCAAATATTCTCCTTCAGATCCCTAATTTTACCAAACCCAAGCCTTCACAAACACACAAAATACATATTAGTCAAATCTTCCCTGCATTTAAGTACAGCAAAAAAAGAGCAATTGGCTTAAGTAATGAGTTTTGTAAGAGATCAGTTGTATTATGAATTGTTTACTGGTCTATGAACATGGGGATCATCAAAGAACAATTGGACCCAGAACCACCATCTTCACAGTTCTCAATTTGAAACATAATTAAACAAGAAACAAATAAAAAATTTCCAATAACAAGTTAAAGTAATCCTAAGAACAATACAGTAACAAGCTGTATCTCCACCAAAAGACATAAAAATGTCAGACTATCTACCCAGCAAAATTGTAAACCGCTAATAAATAGAAGTTCCAGATAAAACTATGCAGGTTTACCCTAGCTCAAAATTTACCTCTCTGGTCAATGCAGACGCTAAATGAAGGGCACCACCTATAGCTTTATAAATGTCTAAATAAATCATTGATTGCCGAAAATCTCAAAGCTAGTGGCTAGCAAGTCACTTATCCAAGCCCAAAAATTGGATTCCTCGCATAATGTTTTAAAACCTATGAATATGAATCAGCTCTTATATTTCATTCCTATTCTTCGTAATTTAAGTAAACCAGTTATTGGTTTCTGAACCTACAACCAAAATAACATCAATTCAGTTGGTTAAATCCCAAAAAAGAAATCAAAATTCAGCCATTGCAAGTTTCCAAATAGATGTTTTTAGTGTAAAAATGTTATAACATCAAATCCACTTAAATTCCCAGGAACAGGAAGTAAGGCATTATTTTTGTGTATAAATGAAAACCAGGATTGTAAATTTAATAGCAAAATTACCAAGCTAAGCGGTAGACTTTGAAGGGGCATCCCCAACAAGCTTGAACTCCTGAACCTCCTTAAAGTTCAACCATGGCTTTTCCCAGATCTTGGCTTCATAAACTTTGGTTTGACCACCATCGAGTACCTCCAAGGTAAGATAATACATTGTCCCAGCCACCACCTGCTGCTTCGCATTCACCACTCTTTTGTACTCCAGCAACGCATTCTGCCATAATTTACACAATTTTACTTTCAGCTAATTCTTAATAATACCGCCGAATTCTATTTAATTATTTAAAACTAAATACGGAATAAGATTTTTCAAATATAAAAATTCATTTCTATACCTATTTTATTTGCTCAAAAAAAAATCTCAAATCCCAACATCTTTTAAGCAAAATCGAGATATAGATAATATAATAACCCTAAATAGACCCAGACATTGAATTCAACCCAGAAAACATTAAAAATCAACTATGAACTGAACAAGAAAAAGCGAAATTTAATCAGAATATGATAATCTAATAAAATGAAATTCGGATCTTAAACAGAATTGATAACCTGTTTCTTGTTATAATCATCGACAGCGAAACGAGCGAGACTATCAATCTCCACGCTGTTGGCTGATCCTTCTACCTCCTTGATACCGCCGAGGGTTGCCATTTTTCTTTTCCTTTCTTTTCTTTTGTTTTGTTTCCGAGAGAATGTATCTCCTATTATTATAACTATGTCCGAAGCTAAAGAGCCGTTGCTTGTATAAAGAGGCCAAGGAAAAGGAAAAAAGGGCGATATTTTGTTTACAATCCAATCCCAATCGCAGCTTCTGATTTTGTAGACAACGCGTCGGTGCCGCTATTTTGGTCAATTTCGCGCCTTTTTGAGACAATCCTCTGCAATCTTTCACTTTTTATTTTACTTGTACTATCCATTTTCAACCATTGACAGGCTCTAACTCCTTGTTGGACGGTGGATTTTCATTGTTTTATATATAGCATGATATGTATAATAAATTTTTTCTTAATCTAATAATTTAAAAGTCATAAATACGTGTTAATAATTATTTTTTATCTTAATAATATATTAAAATTTTAAAAATATTATTAAATTAAATAAAAATATTTTTATTTAATCATATTTTATTATATTATTTTTTTAAACATATATTATTTACAGTATCATACTATATAATATTATTATATATTATTAAATTATGATATTAGTCATTCAAGTAAAACATGATTTGATCTCACCATAATATTCATCTCCATTTCAAGTATATATAATATATATATATATATATAATTTTAGAATTATGTCTGACTATAATGTTTATATATAATTATTAATATTTTGTTCAAATAGTTTACATATATTATTGAAAATTTAATATTAATATTAATGTAAATTTTAATTTTAATTTTTTCTTTCAACTTTAATTTAATAAAATTTTATTTTATCATATTAAAATACTAATAACTATTTGATTATGTCATTTAGAATATATTAAATCATGTTGTATAAATTTTAACAATAATTTATGGTTGCCATTTTCGGTTTATAACATAATTTTTAAGTTTACATTAGTGATAGCATGTTGAGTTGAGTCAAAATAACACCATATGTGAGTTGAATTTAGTTAAAAAACTTAATTAAAATTCAAAAAAAAATTAACTCACATTATGTTTTTCTTTCAAATTAAAAAATTTTGATATGATACATATTTAAAATATATAAATAAAATCTAAATATATTTAATAAAAAAATAATTTATTTATTAAACTTAATAAACTTCAACTCCGTTATTAATATCAAAATAAATTTAAATAAACTCCAACGCAATATGAAGCCAATAAATTAATATATACAATATAAAATCTATTTAAATTTGTATAAAATTTTAATATTTAATTAAAATTATTAATTATTTGAGTAAAGCATTATAAATTATAATATTCAAATTCAACTTGAATTATTATTCTAATTATATTTTATCACTTGTTCTCTATCTCATTTCATCCCTTAAGACTGCTTGCATTTATAATTTTTATTAGAATGAGCAAATAGACTGGATCAATTCAATTTGATCACTATTCTGGCTAATCACGTTGTTGTAAGCCTGTTAAATTAGTCAATTTCGATTTAAAATTCTGATAAATTGATATTATTAGTTTAATTTCAGTTTGTATATTTTATAAGTCGAAATTAATCAAATTTAATAAAACTAATTAAATTTGATGGATGATGATCAATTTTATAAATTTTTCTTCTTTTAAGTAGTCAGTTTTGAAGATAAAATCTCCAATTTAACCGGTAATGATTGATTTGACATACCCCTAAAATCTAACCAAACGAATCAATGCTTTTCGTGGTTAGTGAATATGTTGAGCAATTTGGATGGTCAACATTGGATCTCTAACATATTTATGATGGAATTTGTTGCACCATAACACGTCCATATTTTTTCCTTAAACCATACGTATTGAATGATAAATCATTAATTTATTATTAGATAGATTTTTAGGTATTGAGTGGTCAAAAGACGCTATCCAATTGAAGGAAACGTTCTTCAAAGGAATCCGCACGTGGTAATCGACACAATGTCAATGAGCCAACGGGATTTCGTCATTTTTTCCAAAGGAAAAAGCAAGTTCACCATATTATATTGTCCAAAATTCGGTCAAATCGTATAAGAAAAAGACAAAAATATCCTCATTATAGATTTAACTAAAAAAATAAGTTTTTTTTTTCTCCAAATACTAATATTAAATATTATACATTAAAAATATGCTATATTTAATTTTAATATATTGAAAATGTGCTAATTAATTACTTTATTTACCCAAAATTATATTAAAAGTATTATTAATTAATTAATTAATTAATTAACATGTTGAATTATAGCAAATTATGCAATTTAGCCAAATAACAACATTAATATTTTTATACACATTAAAAAAATACATAACTATAGCAATATTTTTTAATGCTTAATATAATGATTTTATACTTTAGTTGAATAACAATATTATAATAATAAACCAATGATGATAAAAGAAATTGATATGCGAGTTAACGATTAATGAATTTAAATTTTCATTTGATCAATTAGTTTTTTTCTTCTCTGAACATGCATTAATTAGTTCTTATACCACATATATAATTATATATAGTACATATTAATTAATTAATTAATTAGTTAATACACACCACAAACATACAATTTCATTATTTTATTACTATAAAAGACTAATTAAAATATATTAAAAATTTTTAATATATGTATTTATAGAATAGTTAATTACTCTAAATAAAACATATTATACAATCAATTATATTAATTTATACTTATAATATAGTCAATTACTTCAAATTAAACCTATGATATAGTTAATTACTCCAAATTAAATATATTATATGGTGAATTACATAAAATTAAATTTATAACATAATCAATTATATTAATTTATTTTAAATTAGACCTATAATATAGTGAATTATATTAATTTATAATTGTAACATAATCAATTACTTCAAATTAAATATATTATATATTAAATTACATAAATTTATATTTATAACATAGTTAATTACTTCAAATTTAATCACTCTAAATTAAACCTATTATATATTGAATTACATAAATTTATACTTGTAATATAATCAATTACTCCAAATTAAATATATTATATAATGAATTATATTAATTTACACTTATAACATAGTCAATTAAATTAAATTAATTCTATTATAAAGTGAATTATATTAATTTATACTTATAATATAGTCAATTACTTCAAATTAAATCTATTATATAGTAAATTGTATTAATTTATACTTGTAACATAATTAATTACTCCAAATTATACTTATTATATGGTTAATTAATCTAAATTATACAATGAATTACGTAAATTTATATTTATAATATAGTCAATCACATTAATTTACTTCACATTAGGCCTATAATATAGTAAATTATGTTAATTTATATTTATTATAACATAGTCAATTACTCCAAATTAAATCTATTATATAGTGAATTACATAAATTTATATTTATAACATAGTCAATTACTTCAAATTAAATCTATTATATATTAAATTATATAAATTTATACTTGTAAGATAATCGATTACTCTAAATTAAAAATATTATATAGTGAATTATATTAATTTATACATATAGCATAGTCAATTATATCAAACTAAACCTATTATATAGTGGATTATATTAATTTATTGTGAGTGGAGATTTTCGCCCATACTCCCATGTGGAATGGTTCTTAAGACTTCGGCACTGTTAGACTCAAGGCTTTAAAGAATATGGACCTAGAGCCGGAAAAAGTTGAGTCGATAAAATTAGCTTATATATTAACTAATTGATTTATTATTATATTAACCTTAGGATTGATATCCTAAAAAAAATATTAACAAAAGTGTACCTTAATTTATGAATTATGTACATATAATTATAAGTAATTTTATTTATATATAACTACTTGGTTTATGAATTATGTCTTATACACCACCCATTATATATATAGTGGTATAAGTATATTTGAGGGAAGAACATATAATTAGAAGATCACAACTGTAATATAGATAAGATAAAGTTAATCATAATTTGAATAAGATAAAGTTAATAATAATTTTAATAATATCATAATTTTGTTAAACTCTCCAAATAAATATAAATCAATATAATATCTATTTAAACTCTACAAATAAATATCTATTATTATAATAGGATAAAATTATTATTTATCCTAAATAGGATAAATTTTATCATGTAATAAATAAATATCTATTTGAAATTATATATTATTATATTAGTCGTAAAATTTATTATTAAATTTGGATCAAGCGGTGGTCACATAATTGAAAAATAGATATTAAATTTACTATTTATTAGAATAAAAAATTACTTTATTATTAGATGTATTTATTTAGAGAGTTTAAATATGATTATAACATTATAGATAAATATTTATTATTTATTAAAATAGATAATTTATTAGTTATTAGATATATTTATTTAGAGAGTTTAAATAAGATTATAATATTATATATATTTGATATTAATAATAAATTATTATTACCCAATAGAATAATAAGCTATTAAAAACGTATTTCTTATCTTTTTTGATATTTATATTTAGATAAATAAATATCTATTATAATAACTAATAAATTAATTAAAAAATAAATAATAAATTAATTTTAAAAAAAATTGATTAGAACATGTGGTACAATATTATGACAGTAATAGTCGTTTTAGTACTGTATATAGATTTTTTTTTTAAATTATGTATTTTACTAATATAAATCTTACTAAAACCAAATTACTCAATTGGTCAATAAAGAGAAACCTCTTAATTAACCAAAATCAACAAAAATCCTTACATTTTTAGTTTCTAAGTACTCAAATCCATAAAACTCAAAACATTTTTTGATTGAAAATACTAAATAGTAGCATAAATAAAGAAAAATAATAAAAACCCAACTCAACCATAACTCTTTTGAAACCTAGAACGGATACCATGACCACCGAACTTCTTAGGCTCGTAGTGCCTTGGATAAACTACAAGCAAAGTCCTATCATACCTGACCAAAATGTCTTTGATCTCCTTCTTGCTATGATCATCCACATAATTCCAGTAAAATGCAACAAGAGCTTTAGCAATGCTTTGACGGATGGCATAGATTTGTGAGGTGTGACCACAACCCTTGATGCGAATATGTATATCGATGCTAGCAAAACGGTCACAACCAAGTAAGAGAATTGATTCATATGCCTTGAGTCGAAGGACCTCCAGCTCCACTAGCTTGATTGGGCAACCATTAATCTTAATTAAGTGATGGCGACCACCGTCTTCTTGCAGGTGAAGCACTGGACTGATTCAATCGCTGATGATAGAGATATGATCAAGCCGAGCTGAGTTTAAAAAGTTCAAACTCGACTTGACATAAAATTGTTAAGTTCAAACTCAGGCTCAAGCTTGGTTTGAGCCAAACTCGAGCTCATATCGATTCAAACGCATTTATCATGTTTTCAATGTAACTGAGTTTAATGAGCTCAATAAGCTTGTTTCACTTTCTATTTTTCATTCATATTTTCTACCATTTTAAGGCAGAACACTGAAATTAATAATATTTTTATGAATGATAAACAATATGATTATATTTATATTAACAAAAATAAAATATTGGGTGTATCTATAATTTTATATTATATTGTAAATTACTAAGTTGTGGAATGGTTCTTGCGATTGCGACATTGTTAGGCTTGGAGCCTTAGAGGACACGGGCCTAATACAGAAGAAATGGAGTCGTCACCCGGATAGGTCAGGAGGATAGAAAGGGATGGATGACTCGATTCCTAAGGAATTTTCAATCCCCTACTGGATTTAAAAAGTTGGGTACTCATGGAGAAGGTGAGAATGAACCAGTACCCCCATAACGTCCGGTTCATTGGAACCAGCCTCCTTTTTCAGGTCTAAATATTATTGAATTCTTAATTATTATAATAATATCCATATTATATATAATTGTAAAAAATAAATAATCATCATATTATAAACCAAAACAACCAAATAAAATGGACGCTCATACAAGATGGAAACATGACCTTATAATATCCTACGTCCAAAATACAAGTAAATAAAATAGAATATCTACCAATTGGTGAAAACATATCATTTATAATGATCCAAATTCCATAAAATAAATTAAATTACAAAATCTAATAAGGCACCCACGAGTGAAAATATGTCTTTACATTACCCTCCAAATACAAACAATAATAAGAAAATATAATTTAACCATTCATATGAAACAATTGATTCAAACATACAAATAATCATTAATAAAACATAAACTTCAATAAAATTAGGGCCTGATATATAGTTTAGGGTTAAAACATGCAAATTAGGGTTAAAATACACAACCTAGGGTTTTGAAAAGCTATTTAGGGTTAAAATATGCAAATTAGGGTTTTAGGATGCAAACTAATCAAATTAGAATTTTAGGATGTAAATATAAGACTAGAGTTTAAAGCATGCATTTTGGATTTTGGAATATAATTCTATGTTTGTAAAGTGGAATCTGAGTTTTAAATTATCTAACTGAGATCAAAACTTACATAATTAGGGTTTAGATCAAATTGAATACTGAGGTTGTGATTTAGTAAATAAGATTCCCAAAGTAAAATTTATATTAAAAGATAAAATTATGCTTAATTGAATGATCAATGGAATTTTAAATAAAATAAGTTAATAAGATCATATATACTTGCATTGTCAGATCCTCTAAGGTAAATTTGTTGAACCAAGCTTGATCGTTTGCAAGATTGCCTTTTGGATAGCCTGGATCAACAGAAGTCTTGATCGAACTCCAAAAATTTCAAAATTGTTTGGTCACTGCCTTAATTATGCTCTCTGCTTTCTGTTTCTCTTTTGTTCTTTTTATCTTCTGTTTCTTTTTTCTTTTTTTTATTTTGGTAATCTTAATTGCTTCCTTTCTCCTCCTAGCTCTTGAATGCAGTCTTGTACTTATAGGCTGTAATTAGGGTGAACTTAGCTCTCAAATTCTCATCCAACTCAAACTCTCTGCTTATCTAAAGCTTATTTGAATTTCAGCACAATTAGGAATGCATTTGGACTGAATTAAGCCTAATTGGCCTAGGCAAATTCGATATGAGGGGCAGCTTGCATGTATCAAATTTACATAACTAATTTGATATGAAATAGCCTTATATCGAATTGGACAAACCTAAACCTAACCAATTTGGTTTGTATAAATAAATTGGCTCAACTCAATGGGACCAGACTTAATTCAAGCATATTAAATTTGATTTGGAATTTCATCAAAATCAAACTTAATCTGACCTCTTTTAATTAAAACTAATTTGAACTGGGCAAAAATTAAAGGTTTACAACAGTCTTTATTGGGGCCGGTCTAACCAAAACACATTCTAACACATTTTAGGGTTGTGTTTTCTTTTTTAAAAAAGAGCTTACTAAATTAAAAACCTAAAAGGGCAGTTTAGACAAAAATTAGAGCAAGCTCGTTAAGTTGAAAACCTAAAAGGGTGCTTGGGCAAAAGTTAGAGCTAAAATAACTTTAGTCCAACCAAGACTTTTCAAATTGAGTCTAAAACCAATATGCATTAGCGAAGTCAAGCAGTCATGCCTGTAGGAGGCTTACTTAAAAACCCATCATTTAAACCTTAGGTGTAGGTCCAGCCTATTCTTTAGTGTCTCTCACTAATTCGTTCGACAAAGTTCAATAGGTGCGCCTTCTCATAGGGCCGTGAACCAAACACATATAACTATCCAAATTGTTACATCTCCAACCATAATTCCTAGAGGAAAAGTAAGCCTATATGGTGAATGACCAAATCCATTTTTCACCCTCTTATAAATGAGATATTCAACAAATGGAGCCTAAATCATTAGCCTTGTTTCCTGATGCAAGATATAATGGTTTATCCAGGATTGACAAAGAGCTCATTGCTCTTGTAACCACTCATTAAAGGCAAAAATCAAGCCAGCTTCATATGTAAGGTGAATTTCAAAAAATTGGGGCCTTCCTTAAATAACCTATAATAAAAAAAAAAACTATTATTCAAGCCATCTTCACAAGACCACTAAAATACTCATAAGCTACCCTTAGCCCAAATTCGCGAATTTTTAATCTCTTAGCACTAGCCAGATAAGCCTTCATTCAGATATAGGAACCCATTAGGACATGAGTAAACTTTCACTCAAAATTAGAAACTCATTTTGGCATAGGCCTTCTAAAATCATGGTCCTTTTACACTCTAGACTAAACCTTGGAAACCAAACTAGTCGATTTAAGTCCTAAACAAGATATTTGCCTCTACCATCTTGCCCAAAGGCTAAAGCCATACTTCATCCTTCATGTCTTAAACACTCTTTCTAGGACTATAACCCCTAGCTAAGAACCAAAGACAGGACCATACTCCTAAGACAAGCCAAAGGCCAAATTTGACCTAAGCTTTCAAAATCAAGCACCCCTAAACCAAAGTTTGATTATACCACCTTTCTAAATCAACATAATAGACCACAGTTTGTCTAAGCCAAATAAAACACAACTTTCTTGCTTAGATAATAGTTCCATAGTTTGATGAACCAACTCATCATTAAAACTGAGGACAAGCCCTCTAAAGCAAGTTAAAACTGAGGACAAGCCCCCCAATGCAAGTCAAGCTTAAGGCAAAGCAAGTCAAGCTTAAGGCTAAGCAAACTCTCCCTAAGGCCAAGCCCACCCAAGCAAGACCATACTAGAGGCAAAACCATCTAAATCAAATCAAACCAGAGGCCAAGCCCTCCAAGATAAGTTAAGGGACAAGCCTTTCAATATAGGTTAAGCCCAAGGTCAAGCCCTCCAAAATAAGTCAAACCTGAGGCCATGCCCTCCAAAATAAGTTAAACTTGAGGACAAATCCTCTAAAGTAATTCAAACCTAAGGCCAATCTCTCCAAGATAAATTAGCTCAATCCAAGGCCAACCATGGTCAATCCCTACTTTAGAGCTAAATTTAGTCATATTTGCTAAACTTTATCGTAGCTTCACTAAAGCATCTCTCGCTAACCAAATTGAACTTTATCATCAACCATGCATACTCAACCAAAGCCTAGTGTCACACTACTAGCCTTATTACTTTGTCATCGACAAAAAAATAAATAAGCCAAAAGCAAGACGTTAGCTAAATGGTCATCCCTTGAATTTAAGGGGCATTCCCCTGTATCTCATTTTACCTTCAACTGAAAGCTTAGGTTTCAAGGTATCTAATCCTCATTTTTATACCCATACTTAATTTGTCCTTCATCATTATTCTAGGTTAGCACTTTAGAATTCAACGTTCAAAACCATCATTCTAGTTAAGACCCATAGAATCCAACTTTCAAACTAATTCTAGGTCAATACCCTAAAACCTAGCCTTCAGATATATTCAAGGTCAACAACTTGGAATTCAACCTTCAAAACCTTTCTAGGTGAGAGCCTTAGAATCAAGCTTTAAAATTCATTATAGTTTTAAGATTCACTTTAAGTGGAATACCTAAAACTTGAATCCTCAGCCCAGTAGCCAAAGCGATGATATCATCAATTAACATAAGATTAGAAATCAACTAGTTGTATAAGCATCTTGGGATAGATTTATATAGACATTTTAAGTCAAAACCTAGAATAGGCCTTCTTTCAACCCATTAGGGTAAGTTTGCATAGACATCTTAGCTTAAACCTAAGATGGACCTTTCATTACCCTATTAGGGTATCTTTACATAGATATATTAGGTCAAAACCTATAATGGGCCTTCCCTCACCCCATTAGGGTAGGTTTATATAGACACCTTAAGACAAACCTGGGGTGGGCCTTTCCCTACCATGTTAGGGTATGTTTATATAGAAATCTTAGGTCAAAACCTAGGATGAGTCTTCCCTTACCTCATTAGGGTAGATTTACATAGACATATTAGGTTAAAACCTAGGATGAGCCTTCCCTTATCCCATTAGGGTAGGTTTACATAAAAATACTAGGTTAAACATAGGATGGGCCTTCCTTTACCCCTATTAGGGTAGGTTTACATAGATATCTTAGGTTAAAACCTATGATGAGCTTTCCCCTATCACCATTAGGGTAGGTTTACATAAACATCTTAGCTCAAACCTAGGATAGGCCTTCTCTTATTGAATTAGGGTAGGTTTACATAGACAGCCTAGGTCAAAAATCTAGGATGGACCTCCCTTACACCTATAAGTTAAGCTTTTATAAAATTTCTAAGACAAGCTTAAGAATGGGCCTTTATAGATTAGGTGTTCATTTCATTGCATATCATTTGTGTTGGTTGAAGCTTGCACCCAGTTCACACCATCATGTCTGTCACACCCATTGAGGCATACAATGGGGGATAGCTATGAACCTTGAATTTTGCACCATCCAAGACATGTATTTGCATATGATCTTACTTGTATAAGTTTAAGAGTAAAATACAAATTTTTGTTGACTCTTAAAAGATTACCAGCACGTAGACCATGGTGTTAAGAATCTAACGCAATAAGAATTATATAAATGGACATTGGAAGGGTTCGAAACGAGCAAAATTGTCAAGCGGCTCAAAGGTTGGCCTATGGCATTCTCATTATATCATCAATCCCACATCTAAAAATTACAACCTTTGCACTCCCAAGCTTGGATATAAATAGGCTAGCTTAATCCCCCATCTGAAAATCATCTTCACCCATCTTGGCTTCTTTATAAATAGTGAACCTCCCCTAGCTTCCAAACCACACCAAGAAAGCAAGCAACTCTTTGCTACTTTCTTTTCTCTTCTCCCTCTTTAGCCTTCCAAGCCTAAGGCCCAAGTCTCTTTTAAAGTCCAAGTTAAGGCCCAAGCCTTCCATCAAGCCCAAAGTCAAGGCCCAAGCCTCCTTTTAAATCCAAGTCAAGGCACAAGCCTTTCATCAAGCCCAAGTCAAGACCTAAGCCTTATTTCAAGCCCAAGCCTTCCATCAAGCCCAAAGACAAGCAAAGCAAAAGGAAATCCCTAAAGGTAACTTTTAAACTCATCTTTTTTCAATTAGGTAAAACAACAAACATAAATTAATCCAAGCCCATTGCAATCAATGGCATGAAATACTAATGGCTTTGATTCTCATTCAAAGGGATATGCAAGCACATCTTGGAATTTCACTCCAAATGGTATGTCTACCTAAAAGCCACAAAATTGGTTCTTTCTCCTTCTCTTTTTCTTTTTATTTTTTTGCTTTATTTTATAAATATTATTTTGGGTTTTTGTGCAAAATCTAGAACCTATAAGGGCTAGAGTTAAAGCTCCTCTTTGCATAAAAATATTTAGGTTTTAAATTACTTTCTCAATTCAACTTATAGATGTCATTATTATAATTGCTCATGCATAATAATATTTGTCATTCATTCCTTTAATTGTCATTCATGAAAATCAAAATTTCTTAAAAGACAAAGTTTCTTTAAAGGAAAATCTCTTGTTACTTAAAATTTGAAAACTTAGCCGAAAACTTATTGTGATTGGTTTCAGACTAATGTCTTTTGGGTACAAAATAAATATTCTTCATTAAGTCAAACAAAAAGGGTTTTATCCTTAAATTTTTCCAAACCAATTAAATTGAGGTGGCGACTCTCTAATAAAGTTTTCAAAATAAAGTCATGTTCCCTTTCAAAATAAAGTAAAGTAATTCTTTTTGAAAATAAAAAGGCCTTTAAACTCGTACTTATCGAACTAATTAAGGACTATATGCAGTGGTATTGTATGAAGTCAAACCTAAATAAGTATTTTAGCTCCCTTTTTAGTGGGCCAGACTCGGTGCTCGGGCAAAGCCTGTTTTGTTAGTTTTTATCATAGATTTGTAGTTTGTTTATTATGATAATTATTGTTTTATTCAGGTATTTTGTTAGTTTTTATCGGTTTGTTTAGTGTTTTCATTAATTTTGATAGTTTTAGTTTATTTTAGTGTTTGTGTTGTTTTTTTTATCTAGTTTTTAGTATAGTGTTTATGTTTTGTTGGTTATTATTTATTTACTTTTTGTTTAAAGTTTGTTTGATGTTTTGTTTTAGGTTAAAAAGCCAAGGAACTAAGACTGAAGAAAGATTGCACAGTAGCTGACACAGGCAGAGGACACGGCCAAGTCACTGGCCGTGTCTCATATCCAGCTAAAGATGGAAATCAAGCACAGAGAGAGACACATTCAAGGGACACGGCCAAGTCTTGTGGCCGTGTCCCTCCAAAGAAGACCCACACGGCCAAGTCATCTTGACTTGGCCGTGTCTCACCAATTCCAAAGGCAAAAGAGAGTTAAACTTCACAGAGGCAAACACTTGCAAGGGACACGGCCAAGTTATGTGGCCGTGTCCCTCCAACAAGGTGCAACACGGCCAAGTCAAGCTCCACTTGGCCGTGTCACTCAATCAAAGAAGAAGAAAGAAGAGTCAAACAGAAGTGGACACATGCAAGGGACACGCCCAAGTCTTGTGGCCGTGTCCCTCATCAACCAAACGCGCACCAAATTTTAAAGCCGATGTTTCATATAAAAGGAAAAGAGGAGCGAGGGTTTGGAGGAGGTTTTTGACGATTTTGAGATTATTTTGAGCCGTCAAGAGAATAGGGTTTTAAATAACATTTGTTTCCTTTGATTTTGATTTCACTTTGGATCAAAACTAGTTAGATTAGATTGTTCTAGCCATTGTTTCATCCTTCTTGCAAGATTTGAACAAGAGATTCTTCAGAACTTCAAGGAGTTGTAACTTGGTTTTGTTCTCGAACTTATTCTCTTTATTTTTATTGAATGGATATTATCATGTCTATTTTGATTTCTTTGAACATTAATGAGATGAATATGTTTGATTGCATTATGAACTAATTTGATCTAGTCTAGGGTTTGTATGGATTTGCTATGATTGTATGAATTGGTTATTCTCTTAGCTAATAATTTCTATAGCCTTGATTGAATGAAACATTGTTAATATATAATTGATTGATCAACAATTATGTGTTTAAAGGTATTTAATGATGGATCGAGAGATGGAGTTTAATACTTGAACAATTCAATTAGGGACTTAGGTGAATTAGAGATATAACCTATTAAAAAGATTATTTCACTTATAACAAGATTAGTTGAGAGAGGTTTGAATGCGAGAGCTTATTTCCTTGACTTGATTAGTTGAATTGTTTGAGATTTAATCTTTGAAATTGAATTAGTTAAGAGAATAACCGTTCATACATATTAGTAGTAGAGAAGTGCAAACCCTAGACTTTCTATTAAGTGAATCAAAACACCAGTTCTTGTTTACTTTTATTTGTTTTAAACTCAAATCAATCTTCTTCATTATTTAGCAATTTAAATCTCTTTATTACTTGTTAAACATAATCTGATAAGCAATTAACCACTTTAGCTTCCTTGAGAGAACGACCTTGGGGCGATCACCTTTGCTACAGCTACCTTGTATACTTGCGAGTGACGCTTTGTGGTAGAGTTAATTTGAGCGTAACAAAGCCTCACAAATTATATATGCAGATTTAGCAACCATTGGGAAAAATCCCTTTCAATAGCATTAGAGTAGTATATATAGAGACTAAGAGATATGCATGCAGAGCAGTGCCGGTGATATATTTAAGTAAAGGGATGATACAGAGAGATGAGTAAGGGATATAAGGGTAGGGAAGAGAGACGTAGAATGATGTGAGAGCAAAGAGGTGAAACAAATATAGATTAAAAAAAATAAAAATAAAAAGAATTTGAATTTAAATTTAAAAATAAATAAGAAAAAAAAGCCAATCTTGAAAGGATGAGAGTGGAGAGGGGAAAAGATAATCCAATGCAGTAGCTAGAGGAGAGTGGAGATGGAATGATAATAATATGTGTGAGCATAAGAATAGGAAGGGAGAGAGGAGAATTGACATCTGTTATGGACTAAGTAAATTAAGGAATTAAAAAATTAGACATCATCTTTATTTGGCTAAGCTTCTACCAAACCCAAATATCATGTGAATGAGAATTAATTAAACAAATGAATTAATAATGTATTTAGTTAAAAAGATTAAGAAAGACAAGTGTTAGAGGAATTAATTTACGAATGGACACCTCACTATACTCTGTACTAAGAAGGTTATTAAACAAATGAAAAGTTATCTATGTTTGAGATAAGTGGATGGGATTAGTGAATCTAAGTGACACCTAACCGAGCCATATGAATCAAAGTGACACCTAACCTAGCCATGTGGAAAGAAGATAGGTAGTTAACTATAAACAAAGTGCATCTTTCATTCTTAATAGGGCTACTACCATACTTCTTTCTCTTCTTCCTTACTTGTCTCCATAACCTTAGTAAGGGAATTGTGAATACTCGAATTTTGAGGCTCGGAAAGCCGATTTTCTCAGACTGCAGACGACCGAGCCGGACCGGAGGTCTACGGTAAAGTTCACCGAAAGTATGTCTTCATGGTACTTGAAATGTCCGGAGCGACGCAAGGATCACAGATATGGTCCGGGAATAATTTTTGGAGGTCCGTAGCTCTCGAAAAATCAGTTTGAACGAAAATCATGCGGGTTTTTGTGCTATTTTAGGGGCTCAACCGCCGACCGCGGCGGTCTGCCCGCAGGGACCCGGCTGTCCGGCCGCCGCCTTTTTGCTTTTTCCTTTTTTCCCGCCCTAGTCACCTCCACGGAGGTCCGATCGCCGTTCAGGTCTGATTTTGTCTATAAAAGGCCTCCGATTTTCAGAAAAAGGGGTTCGATTTTTCGGGGGAACTTCGGGCGGACAAACTCTCTATTTTCATACGCTTAAGGACTTCTCCTAGACTTTTCTTTGCATAAATCTAAACTTGTGCTGCAGGAATCAATTGAAATCAAAATAAAAAAACAGTAATCAAGAATTATAATCCAAGGTCCGAGAAAACGAGATCTGTAACTACGAAGTGGGAGAATCCTAAACAAGGTAATATCCTAATTTATCCTTGGTCAATTTAAGCATATCATGAGCACTACACCTCCTTCTTAATTTCTTTTTGGGTCAAAGACCTAATCTCTTTTGGCATGAAATCTATCCAAATTAAAATCAATCTTTGGCATGAAGCCGATCTCAACTAAAATCAACCTTTTGGCATGAAGCCTAAATTGCATTTTCTTTTGGTACCAAGTACCTAAATTTCATCAAAATTTAGCACTAAGTGCTCAAAATCTCACAATTTTGGCAAAAAGCCCGACAATGCACGAAGCATATACACACACATGCATAATGCATAATTGCCTTTAAATAGGCTTTTCCGAACTACATGGGCTTTGATCTCTCATAAAAAATGAGAGTATGTAGGCATATTTGGGATTCACCCCAAATAACAAGTCCACAATTTACTAACAATCTGTTTGTCTTCTTTTCTTCGTCCCTTTTAAGTTTGTTTCTTTTTGGCAAATTAATCAAATACATGACATAGTCGCCGAATCCTCCTTGGGTTCGTAGATTAGAAACCTTTACATTGGATGCATTATTGGAGTCAAACAAGGGTTTTCTTAGTTTTTCCCTTTGAACAGAAAAAACTGAGTGGCGACCCCCTAACAACAAGTGAACGTTCATCCGAATCCTTTTCGGGTGAAAACCGAGGTTCACAGGAATATAAATTAAAAATCAAGGAGAAGTGATATTGTCCAAGTGATGAGCCAATAACAATTATATTGAGGGAAGCTCAAAGTAAAGGCTATGAACCTTTGATGTATGTTCATATATAAATTGAACATGCGTTGGATTCTTTTAACTTAAGGTTATTGATTCATATTGGATGTTTAAAGTTGCTGTAAGAATGATTCTTAAAGTGAATTCTTAAATTTAAATAGGCTAAAGTCATAAGAGAAATATATTAGAAATAAAGAAGTTTATAGTAATAATCTAGAACTAGTGAAATCTTAGTGAACCTTAATTTGTCCAAAATTTATTTACCTACTTAGAAATGTCCAATAACTTTAATATTTTTATTGGAAGTTCATATATATATGAGATTTAACCAAATAAATACCCCTAGGCAAAGCTATAATGAATTTTAAACCTCATTAACCTTATTTAAACCTTTTTGTACAATAATGCCCTTTACCTTAAAAAAAACATCTTTTCTTTATTCTCCTCTTTCTCTCTTTTTCATGTCTCCTCCTTTCTCTTTCTCTCTCTCTTTTTTTTTTCATCCTCTTTTCCTCCTCTTTCATGCCTTTTACCCATTAACAATATTTTTTTCCTTTTTTTTCTCTTCCTCTTTTCCTCATCCTCTCTCTTATGCTCTTTATCCATTAATCTTATATAGATTTCATCGCTTTCTCCTCATTTTTATTTTTATTTTTTGTATTTTCTATTGTGCCAACTCCATTGTTATCATTTCACTCAAGCTATTGAAGTTTAGATCTACTAAAATCGGTATGTAATATATTTAGCTATATTTAATTTTTTTTTTTTAAAAAAAGATGATTTGAGCAAATCTAAGTAAGGCATGTATATTTTAGGTGTGAAGAATGACAATGCATCATATTTTAAGAGAAACTGATTAATTTGTTTCATCTCTAAATGATATTATAGCTCTTTCGTTTTATCTTCCTTTCTTCTTTCTTTTTTTCTTCATTTTAATTATGGAGCCTTGAAGAGTTGAATAGTGTGTTAATGGGTGTAATATGTAAAATATTATTGTGGATTGTTAAGGATTGTTATGGGTTTTATGAATTATTATGAGTTGTTATGGATTGTTATTGGTTGTTATGAGTTGTTATGAATTGTTATGAGTTATTATGAGATTGTTGATTGATTTTTGAAGTGTTAGGAATTGTCATGGATAATTATTATGGATCATTTTTTCTTATCATATATATTGTTAGAGAGTGTTATAGATTGTTTAGTGGAGTGTTATGGATTGTTATGAGTTATTATGGATTATTATAAGTTGTTAATTGATTTTTGGAGTGTTAGGGGTTGCCATGGCCAATTATTATGGATAATATTTTGTTTTTATATATACTGTTAGAGAGTATCATTAATTGATTTGTGAGTTGTTATGTGTTGTTATGCATTGTTGATTGAGTTTAGGAATGTTAGACATTGTCATAAGTAATTATTATAGATTGTTTTTTGTTGTCATATATACTATTAGAGAGTGTTGTTAATTGATTTGTAAGTTGTTATAGATTGTTATGAGCTGTTGATTAATTGGTGAAGTGTTAGAGATTGTCATGAGTAATTATTATGGATCTTTTTTTGTTGTTGTCATATATATTGTTAGATAGTGTTATTGATTATTTTATAGAGTGATATAAGTTGTTATTGATTGTTATAAGTTGTTGATTAATTTGCAGAGTGCTAGAGGTTGTCATGAATAATTATTACAGATCTTTTTTTTTGTCATATATACTGTTAATTAGAGAGTGTTATTTATTAATTTATGGGTTGTTATGAGTTGTTATGCATTGTTACAGGTTATTGATTGATTTGTGGAGTGTTATGGGATTGTTACGGATAATTATTAAGCATTATTTTAGGTTGTCATATATACTGTTGGAGAGTTATTGATTGCTTTTGATTATTATGGGTTTTATATGTTATTGTACATTTTTTTTTGTTTTGTATATTATTATGAATTATTTTAGGTTGTTATATAAACTATTAGTGAGTTTTATTTATTGCTTTGCAAATTGTTATAATTTTTTTTATGAATTATTATGTATTGTTTGATATTTGATACTCTTTTTATGCAGGTCCAATCATGCCTAATTAGACTCTAGTTCAAAAGGAAGATCCAATTCATTACCTTGATAGAATAACCCAATCCCTAGCTATAAGCTAGTTGAATTTTGGATGGATGGTTATACTTTACCTCTGCATAGTAGCACATAGGTTCAGATAATCCAGCCCCTAGGAAGGCCATTGGATACTTGTGGAAAAAAAAATTGAAATTGAATTCATGGTTTGTATCATATGGAGAACAAAATTGAAATTGAACTTGTGATTTGTATAATATTAAAATTATTATGATTATTCTTTTCTAAGTAGTTGATTCTATCTAATTTTTTGTCTTCTTTTCAAATGAAGTATTTTTTGTAGCATTTTTTTACTAATTTTTTGTAGTAATGTATTTTTAATAAGAAATTTGGGAGGTTTAGATTTTTTTTGATTACTTTTTGTAACATTCAATATGTATATTATATATATACATGGAGTAACAAGAAAATATATATTTTTAATATACATACATGCAAAATAAAGTGGCTGGTGAGAAATTGCATTAGAGTTGCTTTCTTGATAAAAACTATTATCATGGAGGTAATCCCTAGTAGATATACAATTGAGTCGGGTTGCATATTCATATCAAACCCTTTATTTTCACTGGTTTATGGACTACTGTTATTATTATTTTCTTTATAATGTGAGATTATGTTCTTTATTCTACTTTTTTAGTATCACTTTATTTTTTTAGTTATTTTAATAGGGTACATTGAAATTTGAGAATAATCACTGTATGCCAATGATGAAAAATTATAAGATTTAGGTATATAATAGTTAAAGTTTACATAGAGCGAAAATTAACATTATAAGGATTGATTATTTTCTATCAAGGTAATGAGCTAGATCTCCCTTTTGAATTAGAGTCTAATTAGGTACTATTGGACCTGCAAAATAATAAAGAGTATCAAAAGTCAAACAATCTACAACAATCCATAACAGTTTGCAAAACAATCAATAAAACTCACTAATAGTCTATATAACTACCTAAAATAATCCATAATGAAATACAAAAATAAAAAAGAAAATGTACAATAATATGCCCATAACTACCTGCAAAATAATCAATAACACTCTTATATATGACAACCTAAAATAATCTAAAATGAAAATACCTTATACGCCATAATCAATTAACAACCCATATCAACTCACAAATCAATCAATAATACTTTGTAACAATATATATAACAACAAAAAAAAATCCATAATAATTACCTATGACAATAACTATTACTCCAAAAATTAATTAACAACCCATAACAATCCATAATAAGCTCTACCACTCTACAAAACAATCAATAACACTCTCTATCAGCACATATAATAATAAATAATAATCCATAATAATTATTCATGACAATTCGTAATATTTTACAAATTAATCAACAACCCCATAACAACTTATAACAATCCATAACAGCCCATAACAATCAATGATAATCCATAAAAGCTCATAACAATTCATAAAATCCATAACAACTTATAACAATCCACAATAATATTTTACATATTACACCCATTAACATAGTATTCAACTTTTCAAGGCACCATAATTAAAATGAAGAAAAAAAGACAGAAGAAAGGAAGATAAGAAGAAAAAGCTGCAAAATCATTTAGAAATAAAACAAATTATCCAGTTTCTCTTAAAATTTAATGCAATGTCATTTTTCATACCTAAAACATATATGCATTACTTAGATTTACTTAGATAGCCTTTTTTTTAAAAAAAAAAATCAAATATAACTAAATATATTATATACTAATTTCACTATATCTAAACTTTAATAACTTGAGTGAAATGGTGACAATGGAGTAAGCATATTAAAAAATTCAAAAAAAAGAGGAGGAGAAAGCGATCAAAATCTACATAAGGTTAATGAGTAAAGGGCATGAGAGAGAAGAGAAGGAAAAGAGGAAGAAAAAAGGAGAAAAAATGTTGTTAATGGGTAAAAGGCATGAGAGAGAGAGAGGAGAAAAAGAGGATGAAAAAAGAAAGAAAGAGAAAGAAGGAGGCATGAGAGAGTGAAAGAGGAAAATAAAGAAAAGATGCTTTTTTAGGGTAAAAGGCATTATTGTCCACAAATGTCTAAATAAAGTTAATGATATTTAAAATTGATTAAGACTTTACCTAGAGGTATTTATTTAGTTAAATCCATATATATATGTGTGTGTGTGCATGTGCTGTGTCTTTATTATAGTAACAAAATTTCATAATTTTTAGAGCTTGTTTAGTATTTTTAAAAATTGGAGAAATAAGGGCTGTAAGGATAAGTCTTATATAGGTAGAAACTTAGGACTTAAAAAATATGAGCAATTCAAATAGTAAGTAAACTTGGATAGATACAAAATTTTTGCTATAAAATCATACATATGGTAATAGGATTTCTGGAGGATTTCACATTTTTTTTAGAATTGGTTTAGCAATTAAAATAAATTGAGGAACCTATACTTTTTATTGAAAAGTAATTTAGACAAAATTTCTAAAATATTGAAATTATGTTAATTAAAATAGTTAGACATATGAAAATGATTTGAAATTTTAACAGAAGATAAACTTATATGTCTATTATTAATCTGAAAAATTTCATAATTTTTAGAATCCTTTTGCTAAGGTAATTGACTTAGAAGTTACAACTACCCTGTGGAGTTGAGCTAACTAGTAATCCAGAGCTGACATAATTAATTGAATGAGTTAGCAGTATCCAATTGCAATAAAATTTTTATTTATTTTAAAATGGTTGTCCTTAGTGTGTCTATAAAATTTCATGGGCATTGGAGCTCATTTGAATAGGAACATGAACCCAAGATTACAAATTGTTATAGGTAAGTTGTGTAGACAGAAGCAAGAACTTTGTGTAACAATTTAAGTGACCAAATGGAGAGTAATTAAGCTCAAAGTTTAGCTGGTAATAAAATCATATGTCCTTAGAATGCTTTTACAATTTCAAGTAATTTGGAGTTTGTTTGACAAAGTAACTGGCCCAAAAACCAAAACACATAAAATTGAATTGATTATGTATACTAAATAAATTAAGTAGTAAATGACCTTTGAATTGTAATATTTTTTATATATAGGTTAGTCTAAAGTTAATAATTACTTATGAATCTTAAAATATGATAATTGACTGATGAGATTAAGCCATGGGCTTTACATGAAAGTTGAAATTGTTAGCTTAGATATGGTTGCATGCAAAAATGTAATTGCATGCAAGATAGACTTAATACATTAACAACTACTTGTACTTCGTGGGATTTGTCACTTTGTCTCATTTACTGTCAACTTAACCATATAACCTCTTTAACTTGATTTTATTGCCTATCAATTTAGACCTTCTTTGTCGATGCGGCATCAAGAGCAGCTTTACACCCTTTAAAAGCGCATGAAGCCACTAACTTATACTGATAGTTAGCCAAAACCCAAATAATTTTATTTTTTTAAATTAAACTTTAATTTTCTTAATTTTCATTATCATTTAATTTCTTTTTTGTTCTGTTATCTTTTATAATAAGAATTATATAATATTATATGTTTATTTTATTATTATATTATTATTAAAATTAAAAAAATTAATATTAATAAAGATTCAAACTATATTCATATATATAAAATAAAATTTAATTAATAATTAGTAATATCGAAAAGTATTTAAGCAAAATATTAGTATTTTTTACTTTATAATAAAATATCAAAAAAAAAAAAACACAAATCTGTAGGCATCAATTTGCAATCCAAAATCATGAATGTTATAGGTCTAATATTGATAACGAGTTAGCATGGGCAATTATATGGGTGCCCACCATCGAGAACCTACACACTTTTCTTTTCACCGGATAAATTCTTGGCGAGGGACAAACAGAAATATGTGAGCATGGGGACAAGGCAATTTTAGAGTGTTTGAATCCAACAAAATCCAATAGGAAACCCATTAAAGATAAACAAAAAGCCCATATAAATCAACTGAAAATTCTTTATTCTAATCAAGGTTTTAGAGTCAACTGTAGGCAGTGGCCGATGTGGTTACGTGGAGTCTGTTGCCCCCTCAACCAATCATATACATGTATATATATATACATAAACACTCTGCCTTCCTTTCAAAATCATATTATGTGTGTATATTGCCCCTCTTCAAGTGTGTGTATATATATACATTACTTATTTATTTATATATTTATATATATATTTATAAATATATTCTAATATATAATATATATTATATATTATATTAAATTTCTGTTTACAGCAACTTCTCCGTTTCAAGCTGAGTTGATTGCTCTGTTTATGGGTATAATTTGGTGTTTGAGTATGGTTCACGGTCCTTTGCATATTGAAGTGGACTCACAGAAATTGGTCTCCTTATTTCAGCAGAACTCTCCTACTATGGACTATAATGAAGCTCCCTTTATTCATTCTTTTCTGGTTTCCTCAGGCTCCTTACTTACACATATTTTTAGAGAGGGGAATCAAGTTGCCCATTCACTAGCTTTGCTGAGTCGTGTTAATAATGTTTCTTTTACTTTTTTGACATTTGATTCTCTGCCCAGATTAATCAAGGGCCTTATTATTTCTGATTGTAGTGGCTTGCCGTATTTGAGATATCAATAATAATACGTATTTTTTCTGCAAAAAAAAAAATATTATATTAAATTTTTACAATTAAATTTTTACAATATATATTAAATTAATAAATCTATATATTTATTAGCTTTAATTATTTTCAATTTGTATTCTAAAATTAATATTAATAATTATTTTGTAATTTAATTATGAATTGGATTTAAAAATTTTGTGATTAGATTAGCAAAAAATATTTTAGATTAATCATTTTGCAAAAAATATTCTATCATATAAATTTATTAAAAAATAATTAGCTTAAATATTTTTTAAATAACTTAAAAATATATAAATATTATTTAAAAAATATACATTATATAATTTTTTAAAGTAATATTTAAATATTAAAATAAAATGATAAAAATTTAATATTTAAATATTTAATATAAAAATAAAATAAAATATTAATATTAATATCAGCTATTTATATTAATTTTTTAATATCAAAATAAAATTAAATATAAATTTATCTATAATTTTTTTTTTCGCTTAAAAATTTTGTCCCCCTGAACGTGATCCTGGTTCCGCCACTGCATGTAGGAGAGAAGGAACCAAATAAAGAACAACATAAAGAGACCAACACTGCTCACTACCTCGATGTCATCATCGTGGCGGCTTCTACAAAAGCTCCTCCAACAGAAGTTTTGGATCATTGATCAAATATAATGAAAAATGAAAGATGATTTGTTTTGGGAATTAGTTTAGCAACGAAAAAATAATTTTAGGCTTCGAATAAGAGTTTATTAGTTTGGGAAAACCAATTTAGGGGAGAGAGATTTCAAGAAATTCATTTTAGATTTTAGTGATTTTATCTGATGTGTCTATTCTTTTTTGTATGTTGACCACTTGCACGTGATATCAGTATGTTTGAACATCACGCAAGTAAATGTGTCTATTTATGTTATAAACTGAGGATCAATTAGTTAAGCAAATAATTAAGTTGAAGGGTTCATTTGGTTAAGTTAAAAATAGAGGGGGCAAAATGATAAATGCTTGCAAATACATGAGCTATGAATATATTAAGCCTATAATAAAACATGTAATAGTTGCATGCAAATTATAGGAAACAGTGGCTAAGCCACGTGGTAGAGAAGGGAGGGCAAAATGATAAATTTTTTATTTGTTTTCCTTAAAAATTTTAAATTGCCCTTTAAAAATTTATGCTCTTCAAATGTAAACAAAATAGGGAAAGAGATAAAAGAGATAAACTCTTCAATCATATTAAGTTGAATTCATTCAATAAATTAAGGGATTAAGAAGAAATTAAAAATACAATTAAGAAAAAGAAAAATTGAGGAAAAAATACAAAATTAAAATCTTTATTTTTCTAAATATGTTTTTTTAATTTATTCCTTTTGCTTTTGCTTTCAATTTTATTATTTTTACTTTTAATATTGTATGATGACTTTTATTTCAACTATTTCTTAAGAATTTATATTCATAATTAAATAGTTTTTTCTCTTTATTTTATTTTATTTGTATATCATAATGTAATTTTAAGAGTCCATATATACAAACATTTATACATACATACATATATATATCAATATTTTCTTTGATTAATTCAATTTTTTGGCAAAATGATAATGGTTTATGAATAGATTAGTAAATTTACAAAATGGTGACTATATGAAATATATAATAAGCACTGAAATAAAAATAAAGAGGGACAACAGAGGTAAAACTAAAACTTTCAAAAAAATTGTTGCCCTCCTTCTATTGAGATCTTGGCTTCGCCCCTGATAGGAAACAATGCAAACTTACAAGCACAGCTTGTGCCGTATATAAATGGTGACAAATGAAATAATAAAATATTTTATTGTTGTTGTACACAAATTATAATAAATTACAAACTAAATGTTATAGGTCCATAAGATTAACTATAATAATGATATAGGCAAATCTTGTGTATAATGGCAAATCTTGATGGATTGCATTTGGAATAATTGATGAGTTGCCCATGAGTTGGAATAAAAATAATAGATAAAAGTAAGGAGTACACACACACAATTATTAAAATTTTAATATGGTGACAATAACAGGAAATATTCCAAAGAAATAATATGGAAAATAACAAATCATACAATAAGATATATAGGTGATTAAACCCTACGTACCTTATCAAAAAGTAAACTAGGATTTTGGTGAAACCAAATTGGAAAAAAATTATTAACTCCAATACATTTCTTAAAAGCTAAATTTAAAATAATTATTTCATAAGCATATTAGTCAATAAATACTACGTGTTCAATTATTGAATGTAAATAATATTGACTGTGGTGTGGGCAAGGGAGACCAAGGAGAGCCTTTTGGAGCAAAAAAGAACCAAATTGAATAATAACTTGAAGGTTGCATGTGAGTTGTAGCATGACTTACATTTTCTTTCTGATTCATATCGAACCAATTTGGAAGACCAGCACTAGGTGACTATTGTCTCTGTAGTGTGTGTATGGCGGTGCCCACTTCAAGTGGGACCCACACGTTTTCAACACAAATAAAAAAAAGTGTAAAACAACTCAAATTGAGTTGTAAAACGCGTCCCTCATGCCTATAAATAGAAGCTTTCTTTAAGCTTCATTATATACAATTCACAAGAACAAATCTTGTGTGTGAGAGAGAGAGAGAGAGAGAATTTTAGGAGGGTTCCTAAAATTGGGTTGAGAGAAAATAGTGAGGTTATAATTTTAGGGTGTTTTTGGGAAACACTTTAGTGCCACTATTTTTTGTAATCTTCTCTCTGTGTACCTACTATTTTTATAGTGGAAGAAATTATTCGGAGTTTGTCCCGTGGACGTAGCCTTAAAAGGTGAACCACGTAAATTCTTGTGTCTCCAATTTTTATTATTCTGCTGCCGTAATTAATTTCGTAATTTGTTGTGAAATCCCAACAAAGTGGTATCAGAGCCAGGTTGATAGGGGGAGCTCTTGGTGTTGTAATAATTTTTATTTATAAAGTATGCTCTGTGGTTGCGGCTTAGTCCGATCTTTCACATCAGAAATATTATAAAAATTATTATAGCATGACCAGCTAGTCAGATAGCGGTATCGGATCCGTGAATATATTTTAAAAATAAATATATCACGATGACGAGAAAATTACGAGGAATCCAGTGATGCAGTCCGTTCGGAAAGACGTTGCAGAATTAATTTTTATGTGAATAGTAACATAGTAACTCAAAGTTGGTATACTATTCACATATACGACTACTATTCACTTGTACTATTACTATTCAGTAATTATTATAAAAATCGTGCACGTAACTTCTGTCTAGAAGGCCGGGTTTTAAGTGGGACCGCTGTGACCCCTCCGTCCAACTGGGATTTTACATGGAATGGTAATATTGTCTTGGGAGATCATTGTGGTCTTTCCTGGATATTACCGAATCGGTTAAGCGAGGGGTTCTCAACAAAGTGAATAAGTAATGGAGGTCAAAACAAGCAAGATGATCAGTCTAAATGGAGAAAATTACCATATATGGAGAAATAAAATGAGAGATCTCCTTATGGTAACAAAAATGCACGAGCCAGTGTTTAAAACCAGCAAACCCGAAGACAAGACTGATGAAGACTGGGCGTTCGAGCACGAGCAAGTTTGCGGTTATATTCGACAATTTGTCGATGATAATGTGTACAATCACATTTGTGATGAAATTCACGCTCGGACACTGTGGAATAAACTTGAGCAATTATATGCCTCAAAGACCGGCAACAATCAATTGTTTTACTTGACAAAGTTGATGAATTTTAAATACTGGGAAGGTACTCCAGTGGCAGACCACTTAAGTGAAATGCAGGCGATCATCCAACAATTGTCAAGTATGGGCATAAAGTTTGAAGATCAAATCCTCGGTCTTATGTTGCTCGCTACCCTGCCAGAGTCGTGGGAGACTTTGAAGGTTTCAGTTACAAACTCTACAACACAGACTGGAGTTAGCTGGGAACTGGTCAAAAATGCTGTATTAAACGAGGAGATGAGACGCAGAACACAAAAATCCTCATCGTCCTCGTCAGATATCCTTGTAGCAGATGCTAAAGGAAATAATCAGCATAGAGGGAGGAGTCAATCTAGAAGTTCTAATACAAGAGATAAGAGCAGAGGAAAATCAAACAAATATGCCAATGTTACGTGTCACCATTGTAGAAGAAAGGGGCACATCAAAAGATATTGCCGGAAGCTCAAAAGTGACCAGGAAAAGAATAAAGGCAAAGCGAAGAAGGAAGAAAGCAGTGACGATGAAGCTAATGTTGTTGCAGAATTCCAAATCTTCACTGAAGACATTATCAATTTCGCAACTCAGGAGACCAGTTGGATAATTGATAGTGGTGCTACCCTGCATGCAACATCTCGGAGAGAAAATTTCTCATCTTACACATCAGGCAATATAGGCGTGGTGAAAATTGCAGACGGAAAATTGCTAAAAGTTGTTGGCAAGGGAGATGTTTGCTTGGAGACAGGAAATGGAATGAGATTAGTGCTGAAAGATGTTGTGCATGTACCTGATATGCATTCAAATCTAATCTCAGTTCGAAAACTTGACATTGAAGGTTTCTGTAGCACCTTCAATGATGGCAAGTGGAAGCTCACTAAAGGTTCATTAGTGATAGCCAGAGGAAAGCTAGATCCGAAGCTGTACATCATGCATGGGAAGATCTCCTCAGACATTGCAAATGTAGCGGAGAATGAAAGTGCAGTTGATATGTGGCATAAACGACTGGGCCACATGAGTGAAAAAAGAATGACAACTCTGGTAAGAAAAAATATGTTGTCTGGACTGGATAAAGTTCACTTGGAGAAGTGTCCTGATTGCATGGCGGGAAAGCAAAATAGAGTTGCTTTCAAAATTACCCCACCTTCCAGAATGAAGAATGTATTAGATCTGGTACATTCAGATGTGTGTGGACCATTGACAATGTCATATGGTGGAAATCGATATTTTGTAACATTTATCGATGACCATTTTAGGAAGACCTGGGTTTATACGCTGAAGTCCAAAGACCAAGTGTTAGAAGTATTTAAGCAATTTCTAACCTTGGTGGAAAGACAGACAGGGAAGAAACTAAAGTGTGTCAGAATAGATAATGGAGGAGAATACACTGGGCCATTTGATGTTTTCTGCAAAGAGCATGGTATTCGACATCAAACAACACCTCCGAAGACACCACAGTTGAATGGTTTAGCTGAGAGGATGAATAGAACTTTGATGGAAAGAGTTAGATGTTTACTCTCACATGCAAAGTTGTCTAAACGATTCTGGGGTGAAGCTCTCCTTACAGCAGTTCATCTTTTAAATTGTTCTCCTTGTGTTCCTCTACAGTTTGATACTCCAGAAAGAGTATGGTCAGGAAAGGATGTTTCATATGATCATCTGCGGGTATTCGGTTGCAAAGCTTTTGTTCACATTCCAAAGGATGAAAGGTCCAAACTTGATGTCAAGACGCGGCAATGTGTGTTCTTAGGCTATGGCCAAGATCAATTTGGCTATAAGTTTTATGATCCAGTCCAGCAAAAGATGATAAGAAGCAGAGATGCTGTATTCATTGAAGATCAGACTATTAAAGATATTGAAAAGTTTCAGAAAGAGACTACCGATAGATCTGATGATTCAACAAATGTACAACTTATTCCTCCAACAATAAAGCAAAGGCAAGTTGGAAATGAAGAAAATGTTCCGGAAGAACAAATGCCAGAGTTAGAGGATCCAGAAGTTCCTCATCAAAATGAACCAGAAAATGATTTTGATGATGTTCATATTCAGCCACCAGCACCAGAAGGTTCCCAGGTATTAAGAAGATCTAGTAGAGTCAGACAACCATCTACTAGATATCCAGTAAATGAGTATGTATTACTCACTGACGGGGGAGAACCTGAATGCTTCGAAGAAGCAATGGAAAATGAACATAAAAGGAAATGGATCGAAGCCATGCAAGATGAAATGAAGTCTTTGCATGAGAATCAAACATTTGAGCTGGTGAAGTTGCCTAAAGGCAAGAAAGCTTTGAAAAATAAGTGGGTGTTCAAGATCAAGCAGGATGAACACAGCTCCCAGCCACGGTTCAAAGCTAGATTAGTCGTCAAAGGGTTTAGTCAGAGAAAGGGTATTGACTTTGACGAGATATTTTCACCTGTCGTGAAAATGACATCCATTCGGACAGTGCTCGGATTGGCCGCCAGTTTTGATCTGGAAATCGAGCAAATGGATGTGAAGACTGCCTTCCTACATGGTGATTTGGAAGAAGACATATACATGGAGCAACCAGAGGGTTTCATTGAGAAAGGAAAAGAGGAATATGTATGCAAATTGAAGAAGAGCTTATATGGTCTAAAACAGGCACCAAGACAGTGGTATAAGAAGTTTGAGTCTGTTATGGGGGAGCAAGGCTACAGTAAGACTACTTCAGATCACTGTGTTTTCATGAAGAAATTCTCTGATGATGATTACATTATTCTTTTGCTTTATGTGGATGATATGTTGATTGTTGGTCAGAATTCAACCAGAATTAATAGCTTAAAGAAACAGCTAAGTAAGTCTTTTGCCATGAAAGACTTGGGACCAGCAAAGCAGATTCTTGGTATGAAAATTGTGAGAGACAGAAGCGCCAAGAAATTATGGTTGTCACAGGAGAAGTACATTGAAAAAGTACTTCAAAGGTTTTACATGGAGAATGCTAAAGCGGTTAGTTGTCCTCTTGCTAATCATTTTATATTAAGTGTAAAACAGTGCCCTTCTACAGATAAAGAGAAGGAAGAGATGAAGAAGATTCCTTATGCCTCAGCAGTTGGAAGCTTAATGTATGCCATGGTTTGTACTCGGCCAGATATAGCTCACTCAGTTGGAGCAGTGAGTCGGTTTCTTTCAAATCCTGGAAAGGAACATTGGGCTGCAGTGAAATGGATATTCAGGTATCTTAAAGGTACAACCAAGACATGTTTATGTTTTGGAGATGATAAGCCAGTATTAGTTGGTTATACTGATGCAGATATGGCTGGTGATGTTGATTCAAGAAAGTCTACATCTGGATATCTAATTACATTTGCAGGGGGAGCAGTGTCATGGCAATCAAGATTACAGAAGTGTGTTGCGCTCTCATCAACAGAAGCTGAATTTATAGCATTGACTGAAGCATGCAAAGAGCTGCTATGGATGAAGAAGTTCTTGAATGAACTCGAAATTCGACAGGAGCGATATGTCATATATTGCGATAGTCAAAGCGCAATTCATCTCGGGAAGAATTCCTCCTTTCATTCAAGATCGAAGCATATCGACGTTCGATATCACTGGATTAGGGATGTATTGGAGATGAAACAATTACAACTGGAGAAGATTCATACAGATGAAAATGGATCAGACATGCTGACAAAGATTCTTCCTAAAGACAAATTTGAGTTTTGTCGACTAGCAGCCGGAATGATGGAGAGTACGATTAATGTCCCCACTTGAGTGTGCAGGGGGAGATTTGTAGTGTGTGTGTGGCGGTGCCCACTTCAAGTGGGACCCACACATTGTCAACACAAATAAAAAAAAAGTGTAAAACAACTCAAATTGAGTTGTAAAACGCGTCCCTCATGCCTATAAATAGAAGCTTTCTTTAAGCTTCATTATATACAATTCACAAGAACAAATCTTGTGTGTGTGTGAGAGAGAGAGAGAGAATTTTAGGAGGGTTCCTAAAATTGGGTTGAGAGAAAATAGTGAGGTTATAATTTTAGGGTGTTTTTGGGAAACACTTGAGTGCCACTATTTTTTGTAATCTTCTCTCTGTGTACCTACTATTTTTATAGTGAAAGAAATTATTCGGAGTTTGTCCCGTGGACGTAGCCTTAAAAGGTGAACCACGTAAATTCTTGTGTCTCCAATTTTTATTATTCTGCTGCCGTAATTAATTTCGTAATTTGTTGCGAAATCCCAACAGTCTCGTATTCCCTATTTGATTTAATTGCTTTAATACTGCAAGTTTCCTTATGTGCCCTGATTTTGGATTTGTTGAATACGCTTGTTGCTTTAGCCATATTACTGTTTATTGACTACTGATATTCTTTAAGATCCTTGCTTACTATTCTAAATGCATTGTGTCATGGCTCAACTCTAATAAGGGTAAACCACTAGAGTATGTGCACATAGATTATTGTACTGTAACAAAGGGAGAAATTACTGTCCTTATTTCAAGTTTCGAGCCTTATTATTTTGTTATTGTTATTGTTAATATCACTATGCCATTCTGTATTTACTATAGATTTGTTTTTTTCCCTCATTATTGTTCTATTGAAACTGGTTATTTCTATTTGATATTATGCACCTGCCTCTGATATTTTGTACTGGCTTTCGAATTGAACCATTTGCTAGCCTTAAGCTTATAATAAATGATAGCTCTGTCATGCTTGGATGTCACCATTTCTAACCACGCATCTCAAGTTATATACTTGCTGAGTTGATGGCTCATGCAATCATCCGTGGTTTAGTTTTGCAGGCTACCAAGACACTGATCCGCTAGAGCTCCATGGCACAACAATAAAAAGATTCATGTATGTGGCAATAATCTAGTGATGGTAGCAATAGCATAACTAAGTAGTAAAAGGAGAAATGTTAATATATCTAATAACGAAATTGTGAGTCTATAAATTGGAAGTATGTTTATAAAAGGTAGGCCCATAACGGGACTAAATGCACATAATAACAAGTTAGGATAATAGAGATCTATGAATAATCTAAGTATGGATTTTATGAGATATCCGGCGGTCTTAAGTCGACTTTGATTTTAGGACTGTTGTGTCCCTAGGAAGTACGATGAAAAATATGATGTCTCTTGTGATAAGTTTTTTTATTGAAAGCAAGTTATACATGCATCTTTAAAAAAGTTTAAACCATTTTTATTTTTATGGGTAATATCATCAAAATTCATAAGATCGCGTTTTATTTTATTTTTTGTTTATATATAAGACTTGATAAGGAGGAACCTCAGAGGGGTTTTAATTAATTTCTTTTTCTATACAATGATTTTGATCCTCTTTAACACTAAGTCGTCAAATAATCTTAAGATTCATTAGTCTTTGATTTTCTATTCCTCTCTTTTATTGTTGTTTTTTTTCTTCTAAGACTCAAATTTGTGTCACTTTTATTTAAGTATGAAGAAAAAGAATTACATCCAAAGTAAACACTGCATTTTAAAAATTTTAATTCAAATAAAATAATCAAGAAATTGTTAACAAAATGTATAGATTGAAGATGAAAAAGAAAAATGGTGTGCAAAAGATTTTTTTTTTATAATGTAATAATCATTCTTACATTTCTCCCTTTTTTAAAAAAAATGTCTAGCATAGTCTTAGAATTTCTCCTATTTCCTAAATTCTAATTGGTGACTGTTGAGTTTCCCATTTATACAAATTACAAATGAATATGGCTATTTATGTTTTCTATATTCAAATTTCTATCACTAACAATTTACAATAGGAAAAAAAATAGCTAAATATACATTGTTAACAATTTGATAATGCTAATTTTTTTTTTGAAGCAATGCTAATTTTGTTTTTTAAATCATTAATGAATTTTGAATTTTATATGGACAACAATAACAATGTACAAGTAATTTCATTTATAAGTGTAATAATTTTTGCTCAATTGTCAGTATATAATAGTCTCATCTATTATTCCCTTCAAATTACATAAGGCTAAAATAATCATTTTTGAATGTAATTAAAACATTAAATGCATTTCATCTGCATCTAGTATTTTTTGTTTAAATAAATTTGAATAATTATTGTTTCACATTATGTACACACTATGGAAAGTAATAATTAAATATAACATAAGCATTACAAAATAAAAGCAATTTAGAAGCAAAATATAAAAAAAATCCATTTCTAAATCTATTTTGGAACGGACTTGATATGGAAATTTTCCATTTCTAAATATCTTGTTGCTAATAATTTTTAAAAGGAATGAAGAAACAATTTTTATTTGAAATGGATTTGAAACATATATTCCATTTCTAATCAGAAATGGATATGAATTTTAGGACCAAACAGAGAACAATTTAAAAGTGAAAGTGTAACATCCACAATTTTAAATACAATTAAATAATTAATATGAATGGTTAGTTAATATATTGGAAGAGAGAGATATAAGGTATAAATATAATATATATATATATATATTATGTACATAATGTATACACAATATATATATATATATATATATATATATGATGTAAACAAGAGTATATAAAGATATATGACATATACATAAAGTAACAAGAGTATATCTTTATATATATGTCATATATCTTTATATACTCTTGTTACTTTATGTATATGTCATATATCTTTATATACTCTTGTTTACATCATATATATATATATATATATATATATATATATATATGAGTTGAAAGAAGGAAATAAATAAATAAAAGGTAAAATATAAAAATGTGGGAAAGGAAAAGAAAAAAAAAGAAAAAATTGAAAGTCAAAGAGGAAGAAATAAATTAATTATTGTTGAGAATTAAAGTAATATAATATTTAATTATTTAAATATTTAATTTATTAAAATAAAAAAAAAGATAAGGATGGGGAATAGAAATTAAAAAAATATCATCATCTTTTTCTTCATCCACCATAGCCAATGTTTGAGAGAAAGATAGAGGAAGAGATGGATTTCATCAACTACTCTTCACCAAAAATCAAAGTAACTCAAAAGGATTTTGAAAAATAACCAAGGTTTCAAGTAAGTATATTTCTTTTAAGTTTGATTTTCGCTAAAATTTAGATTATGTAATTATTTGGGGTAGAGAGAGAGAGAGCGGGTTTTAATTGTTAAAATAGATGGTTATGAATCTAAAATGATAATTTGGTGATTAGTTGGTTATGATGAGCTTTATTGGTGAAATTAAGATTATGGGTGGAATATGTAAAATTTGGGTTGGTGAAGGAGGTTGCTATAATTGTGAAAATGGTTGGTTTTGAGGTTATTTGAATGAGAATGTAATGATTTTATTGTTGGATGGTAGAAATGATTACGTTTTGGTGAAGTTGGGGTTTATGAGGTTTATGTAAAACTAGAATTTTTGATGGAGGTGTTTTTAATTATTAAAGTGGATTGTTTTTATGTTATTTTAATGTTTATGCTATGATTTTATGGTTGGATGATGGAAATGAGTTGGATATATTGAAGTTTGAGTAAGATAGCACGAGGAGAAATTAAAAGTGAAAGTGTAACATCCACAATTTTAAATACAATTAAATAATTAATATGAATGGTTAGTTAATATATTGGAAGAGAGAGATATAAGGTATAAACATAATATATATAAATATAAATATATATGTATTTATTATGTACATAATGTATACACAATATATATATATATGATGTAAACAAGAGTATATGAAGATATATGACATATACATAAAGTATATATAACATATATATATATATATGTGTGTGTGTGTGTGTGTGTGTGTGTGTGTGTGAGTTGGAAGAAGGAAATAAATAAATAAAAGGTAACATATAAAAATGTGGGATAGGAAAAGAAAAAAAAAGAAAAAAAAATAAAAATCAAAAAGGAAGAAAGAAATTAATTATTGTTGAGAATTTGAGTAATATAATATTTAATTATTTAAATATTTAATTTATTAAAATAAAAAAAGATAAGGATGGGAAATAGAAATTAAAAAAAAATATCATCATCTTTTTCTTCATCCACCATAGCCAATTTTTGAGAGAGAGATAGAGGAAGAGATGGATTTCATCAACTACTCTTCACCAAAAATCAAAGTAACTCAAAAGGATTTTGAAAAATAACCAAGGTTTCAAGTATGTATACTTCTTTTAAGTTTGATTTTCTTTAAAATTTAGATTATGTAATTATTTGGGGTAGAGAGAGTGTGGGTTTTAATTGTTAAAATAGATGGTTATGAATCTAAAATGATTATTTGGTGATTAGTTGGTTAAGATGAGCTTTATTGGTGAAATTAAGATTATGGGTGGAATATGTGAAATTTGGGTTGGTGAAGGAGGTTGCTATAATTGTGAACACGGTTGGTTTTGAGGTTATTTAGATGAGAATGTAATGATTTTATTGTTGGATGGTAGAAATGATTATGTTTTGGTGAAGTTGGGGTTTATGAGATTTATGTAAAATTAAGATTTTTGATGGAGGTGTTTTTAATTATTAAAGTGTATTGTTTTGATGTTATTTTAATGTTTATGCTATGATTTTATGGTTGAATGATAGAAATGAGTTGGATATATTGAAATTTGAGTAAGGTAGTACGAGGAGAAATTAACGTTTTGTTGGGAATTGATAAAATTTGAGTAATTAATGATAGTTTGATATAAATCATGCATGAAAATAATTTTAATTGAATAATTTAGCTTGCTGCTTAGTTTATGTGTGTGCAGGCCAAATTAGTACAAGTGGTGAAGCTTAGGGCTTTTGGAATTTGAGGCTTGGAATGTGAATTTGGGTTGAGTTGGAAGTTAAGAAAGGTTTATACATACTTTGCTAATATTTATTTAAAAAGTTCATGTCTAGAATATTGTATATTGTTGCTTTGAAATGTCATTATTCACATAATCTATGTAATGTTGCATAGTTATGTATGAGTATTGCACTGGACATTTGATTATTGTAAAATGGTGGTTGGATATGATTTGTATGTGGTATATTAATAGTACGTTATCTGATATGTAGCATGTATATGTATGTGAAATGTGATAAAATATGAAAATGATTTATAATGAGGTTATGAATATGGGTGATCCTTAAAGAGAATGAGAAATGAGGAAAAATGTTTAATGAATTGGAAATGAGGAATAGTATTGAGAATATGGAAAATGCATTGAAAATGTGGGAGATGAGTCACATTGTAAATGTGACTAAGAAATATGTGGAATGTGATTAAAAATGGGGAAAATGTGGAAAATGTGGAAATTGGGAAAAGATATGGATAATGCGTGAGAAAGGAATTAATAAATGAAATGAGAATGTGAAAAATATAATGTACTGTTATGTGTTAGCTCTGCACAATTATTTATTCCAAAAAGTTGATATTGGTATTGTATATGTTGATAGACTTGAGCAAAGCTAAGTTGTGAGTTTGAGATTAAAAATGGACCCGAGAAGAGCTAGGTCATGGAATTGATATTGTGTTAGACCAAATTAACATTTTTGAAACTTGAATATTGTATAGGGATTTGTTGGGTCCAAAGTGTGTGTTTGTGAATTGTTAATAATATGTAATTATTTAATAGTTAAATAGTGATTATTATATGGCAAAGGTATTAAATACTATTATGAGATAACAACATTGTAAATGAGTGTCACTTTGCAATGATAGCATGATTTGATGTGTTACATAGAAACTTGTACGTTGATTTTAAGTATTGTGTAATATTATCAAAGTATATACTACTAAGCTTTCGGGCTTAGCGCAGTTATATGTATTGTGCAGGTGATAGGGTTGTAAATCACAGTTATCCAAACTGTGATTGATATTTTAGAGATTGGGTGTGCCATGAGACCAACTTGGAAGATGTTGCATACATGTGTATATTTTGTTATTATGTATTTTGTTTTTGTACATTTGAAATCACATCATATGTATATTTAATAAGTTTGGGGAAGGTTTTGTATATATATATATATGTACTTAAGATAAATACTGATTTTAATTAAGGGCTTTGGATGTAAATTAATGAAGTGGTGGTTTTAGTAACAATGAGAATATTGGGATTTTATTTGGTTTTCTTTTATATATTTTATTTTAACATTTATCTATAAAATATATTTGTATTTATTTATTGAATTTATCTTTTAAAAGTTAATTTATATTGGTAAAAATTATAAGAATTTTCTACAGTTAATTACTGTGACATTCTTATATTATATATATATATTTTATATATACATAGTGTATGTATTATACGTATATAAGGTACAAGGGTATTATAGAAAGTGTTTGTTCTAATAGAAACAAATCAAGTATCGTTGCTATTATAAACAAGTAATTTTGTTTCTAATTGTGCATTAAAGAGACTTCTATTAAAATCGAACTGAACAATTTAGAAACAGAAATATCCATTTCTGAATAGCAACAATCACGAATCTGTTGATATTGGAAGCATATAATCCTGTTGCTAAGGTGTATTATAGTCATTCCTATTAGCATCTATTAAAAATGAAATATCTGTTTCAAATCCATTTCTAAACTGTTTTTATTTTATTTTTAATATATTTTTCGTTTGTTTAGTTTAAGAATTTAACTACAAACTGAAATATAATGAAATTAGATGAAAATATGTTCATATATATATGTATAAATGAGCAATAATGTACATTAACACATATATCAAATATATAACAGTCAATGTACACACAAAGATGAAAAAGAAACAAGTTATAGATGTGGAGTATAATCATCAAGAGCAGGGTCCTTAGAAGCAGCATCAATTGTAGGAGGACGAGTGGATGATTGATGATGGAACTGTCTCATTAGCATCTCCATAAGGTCCATAATCTCGTGATGCTTGCACTCACGCTACTAGTCCTGCTCCAGCATATCAGTCACTTTCTGCTAGATTTCTCATATTTCATCCTGCAAATCAACTCATAAGATTGCGAAAATGAAGGCAAGAGAAAACTAATTTAGAGTTTATGTAGTGTGTTTTTCCCAAAGGGTTTTTACAGGATTTTTATTTGTTTGACATAAAATCCATGGAACAGGGTAATCATAATTATTCATACATGGGAAAAGAAAAAGAAAAAAGAAATTTCTAAAAAAAAAGAATTTTAAGTTTTTGTATGCAGGTGTAATTCATACAAGGATACCACTTCAATTTCAACTCCTTTCTACCACATATTTCTTATTTTCTTATTGCAACAATAATGTTATCCATCATATGTGCGAATAATGGAAGCACTATTATTAGATGGAGCTCTTGGAGGGAGTGGTGGCTATTGAATTATAATGTTGCTGATATGATGGGGTTGGGGTTAAACCTGGGGGCTGAGTGGCCACTTGCCTCCATTTTCGTGTTCATAAGTTTGATGGTCTTTTTTTTGGTCCTGGTTCTTAGTAGGCTGTGTTTAGGTGCTGGTAGCTATTGGATTCGTAATGTTGGGAGTGATGACACAGATAGGTGCTTTTTTTTGGATTCTAAGGCTTTAGGGCCTGCGCTATGCTTGAATTAGCTAGGTTCATGCTAATTCCTGCTATACTGATGTGCATGTATGATATCTGGTTAGTTGAGAGTGATAGACCCTTATGCTTTCTGTGGGGGGGATTACTGGAGATATGATTCCATGGGATGGAGGTTGATTACTAGTTTTGCAAGCTTTGGGTTCTGATTTACTGGTGTTATAGAATCATTATAGTTGACTTACCTTATTTAGTTATAGTGATTATAGGCATATTTCTAGACAAGATTTTAGCTAAGTTTCCTTTGTGAATATGTCCATGCCTATATAAATTTGTGTATATTCCTTCTCATTAATTATTAGAAACATTCTTCATATAGTTTTCTGGTCTATTTCATTACATTGTATAAGAGTTATCAAAATTCAATTTTTTTCCTATCTTTATTTCTTGGGTCATCTTCTTGGAGTGACAGTTTATCATCACCCCCTGCCTAGGGAGAGTCGCCTCCCTCCAATTAGCATTGTCCCAAAGTCTAGTGACCAGTTATTGTGCACATAAGCTCTTTGAAGAATCTGTGTCAACTTTCATGTGCTGATGCATGAACGGGCATGAGCTACTAACATTTGTTTCAATTCAGTTTTCCAGTGTCGCCTTTCAGTTTTTGGCTAGATTTTGATGGTTTTTTGCTTGTCTGACCACTGTTTTGGGTTATTACATCACATATGTTTTATTTTTCCTTTGAGAATTATTTTTTTCTCTTTGGGCACTGTTTGTTGCTTTAGCTGTCTGTCTTTGGAGTTTTGTTTTAGGCCCTAATATTATTTTGTGTTTGAGAGGTTACATTTTGTGGTTGGGAGTTCTTACTTACATTATTAGTTGTGGATGAAAATAAGGAGTCTATCTTGGAAAATAAAGTCTATTATTAAAATTGTCCCAGCTATGTCATAAATTATGGAACATAAGTTTAATGGCTCTAATTACTTAGATTGAAGTAAGACCATTAGGGTTTATTTACATAATATTGATAAAGATGATCATTTGACTCATGATCCTCCTAATGACATAACTAAACAAACTTGGATGAGAGAAGATGCAATATTATTCTTGTAGATTATAAATTCTATTGATAGTGAAGTTATAGGTTTGATTAACTACTATGAGTTTGTTAAAGAATCGATGGAGTATCTAGATTTTTTATACTTTGGCAAAGCAAATGTGTCTTGAATTCATAAAGTATGCAGGGCATTTTATTGTGCTGAGAAGGAGGCTAAATCCCTCACATCTTATTTTCTAGACTTCAAGAAAACTTTTAAAGAACTAAATCATTCAGTACTAATGTCAATAGGGACAAAGAGAAAAAATGGCAGTAATAATTTTCTTAGCTGGTCTCCCTACTCAATTTGAAACAACTAAATCTCAAATTCTCTTTGAGATCACTTCTCTTCAAGAAGTATTCAATAGGATATTATGTACTCAGAATACTCCATCCACACAGCATAATAAAGTTCTCGTTGTCAAAGGAAGTGGGAATAATATTATTGCCGTTACTCCTGGTTCATCTTTTGAGAAAATGGTTATGGTCTCAGCTGATGAGTTTGCAAAATTCTCTCAGCATCATGAATCATTGAAAGAATCCACTCCAGTTATTGCTATTTTTGAGTTAGGTAATACATGTCTTATCTTCTCCTCCTCCTTAAACAAATGGGTGATTGATTCAGGTGCCACAAATCACATAATAGGTAATCCTAATATCTTTTCTAGCTTTGAATCATATAAAGATCCTTTCTTTATTACCATAGCCGATGGGTCAACTTATAGCATTGTGGGATTGGGAATGTTAAACCAACTACTTCTATAACCCTATCATGTGTACTAAGTCTACCAAAACATGCCTTTAATTTAATATATGTGAGCAGACGCAATAAAGATCTCAATTGATGTATCTCATTCTTTTTTTTTTAATCTCAATTGTTATATCTCATTCTTTTATGATCATTGTCTTTTTTTAGGTTCTTATGACTAAGTGGATTATTTAAAAAGGACAAATATATCTAATGGTATCTACATTCTTGATGATTGGGTACCTTAGTCAATTGCGTGTTCTAGTGTTGTCTCTCCTTTTAAAGCACATTGTCGATTGGGACATCCTTCTCTGATTGTGTTGATGAAGTTGTGTCCTCAGTTTCATGTTGTGTCTTCTCTGGATTGTGAGTCTTATCATTATGCAAAACATCATCGTATCTTGTTAGGACCAAGACTTAATAAACAAGCTGAGTCATTTTTTGAATTGGTTCATTATGATGTTTGGAGATCTTGTCCTATTATGTCTAAAATTGGTTCCAATATTTTGTCACTTTTGTTGATGATTTTTCTTGTATGACATGGATTTATTTTATGAAAAATAGATTTGAAGTGTTTTCTCATTTTTGTGCCTTTTATGGTGAAATTAAGACTCAATTTAATATCTCTACGCATGTCTTAAGAAGCGATAATGCTAAAGAATACATGTTAGACTCATTTCAGACTTATATGACTTAACATAGGATTCTTCATCAATCTCCTTATGTTGATACCCCTACTTAAAATGGGGTGGCTGAGAGGAAGAATAGACATCTACTTGAGACAGCTTGAGCACTCTTGTTTCAAACAAATGTTCCTAAATAATTATGGGTTAATGCTATCTCTACAACTTGCTTTCTACTAAACTACATGCCATCTATTGTTTCTGCTAGAGCCAAGCTTGATTGGAAGTACTTGTTGTGTTCATGATGTGTGGCCATTTGTTACTAAACTAGACCCAACAGCATTGAAATGTGCTTTTCTTGGGGTATTCTTGCCTTTTGAAGGGGTATCTCAACAAATACCTAGTATCAATAGATATGATATTTTTAGAGGATAAACCATTCTTCTCCTCCCCTTCCATTTCTTCATATCAAAGGGAGGAAGATGAATGGCTTATTTATAGATTCATGCCTTAAAGTTGTTCCGTTGAAAAGACAGATGATGGTACCTCTCCTCCTAAGAAAACTCTTCCTCCAACAAAGCCACCTCCACTTATTACTAGGGTTTACTCTAGAAGACAAGAGATCAATGATACATGCCCTGCACTAGAGACTTCGTCATTTGATCCTTTTCCATCTAAGACTAACGATACATGTCCTGCATCAGTTCCTTCATCCTCTGATCCTCCTAATGACCTTGACCTCCCCATTGGCCTTTGCAAAGGTAAATGTTAGTGCAAATCCATTTACTCCATTGTTAATTTCATTTTTTTTTATTATCACTTGTCTCCTACCTTGAATCGTTTAATTGCATCTTTAGACTTTCTCTATTTCTAAAACTGTTAAGGAAGCCCTAAATGACCCTGGATGGCATAATGCAATGCTTGAGGAGATACATGCTCTGGATAAAAGCACACGCGGGAGTTGGTGGAATAACTAGAAGGTAAGAAAACTGTGGGTTGTAAGTGGGTTTTTGCTGTTAAAGTTAATCAGATAGTTCTGTAGTAATACTTAAAGCCAGAATTATTGCTAAAGAATATGCTCAGACATATGGGGTGGATTATTCAGATTCTTTTTCTCTAGTGGCCAAACTCACCTCCGTTCGTCTCTTTATATCCATTGCTACTTCTCGAGATTGGCCCTTACACCAGTTGGAGATAAAAACTGCATTCCTTCATGGTAATCTCCAGGAAGAGGTGTATATAGATCAACCACCTAGGTTTGTTACTCAGGGGGAGTATAGGAAAGTGTGTCATATGAAGAAATCTTTGTACAGGTTAGAGGAAATTCCTCGTGCCTAGTTTGGCACATTTAGTAAGGTAGTTCAGGAGTTTGGGCTGAAGAAGAGTGGGTGTGATCACTCAGTTTTCTTCAAATGACTGTCTATATTGATGATATTATCATTACAAGATATGATAATACAGGGTTCACTTCTCTTAAGTCATTCCTACACATCAAGTTCCACACAAAAGACTTGGGTTAGCTGAAGTATTTTTGGATTTAGAAGTAATAAGAAGCAAGAAAGGAATCTTGTTGTCTCAAAGGAAGTATGTACTTGATTTGCTTAAAGAAATTGGAAAGATGGGAGCCAAGCCTTACAGCATACCAACGGTGCTCAACATACATTTCAAAAAAATGATAGTGATCCTTTAGCTGACTTAGGAAGGCACAAAAGGTTGATTAGGAAATTAAATTATCTCACAGTGACTCATCCAGATAATACTTATGCAATGAGCATTGTAAGTCAATTCATGTCTGCACATACAGTAAAACATTAGGAAGCCTTAGAGCAAATTCTATGCTACTTGAAAGGAGCTCTTGGTTTTGGCATAGTATATAGTAATCATGGACATACTATCATTGAGTGCTTTGTAGATGTAGATTGGGTTGGATCTAAAATTTATAGGCGATGTACTATAGGTTATTATGTTTTTATTGGTAGGAATCTTGTTTCTTAGAGAAGCAAGAAACATAATGTCACATCTAGATCCAGTATAGAATCAGGGTACAGAACCATGTACCAAGCTGCTTGTAAAATTATGTGGATATAGCACCTTTTGTCTAAAGTCGGATTGATACTATTGATGCCAACAAAACTTTGGTGCGATAACCATGCTTCTCTTCATATTGCCTCGAACCCAGTCAACCATGAGAGGAAAAAATAGATTGAGGTTGACTGGCATTTTGGTTCATGAGAAAATCCAGGTGAATTTGATCTCTACTGGATATGTGATGACGAGGGAGCAACTTCGGGATTTTTTCACAAAAACATTAAGTGGAACTTGAGTATCTTTGTAACAAGCTGAGCATGATTAACATCTATACTCCAGCTTAAGGGGGACTGTTATAAAATCATTATAGTTAACTTACCTTATTTAGCTTTAGTGATTATACATAGACTTCTAGACAAGATTTTAGCTGAGTTTCCTTAATGAATATGTCCATATCTGAATAAATTTGTGTATATTCCTTCTCATAAATTATTAGAAACATTCTTCACATAGTTTTTTGTTCTTTTTTTGTTACATTAGGAAATCTTAATGATGTTGGCTATTGGTTAGGGTTTGCAACAATGCTCGTGTTTCTTTTTGGCATGGTATTACTATGATTATGCAACAAAATGATAGATGCTATGATTTTTTCCTTCCTCAACTTAGTAGGTTATAGGATTTTTGTGGGTCTATCGGCTAATGATCACTGATCTATAGGTGCATCCTGTTGGTGTTAGCAGGATACAATTTGTATATATGTTTGGAGGCTGCTGGAGTTTTTAAGTCTAGGATGCTGGGGATGCTGAGCTATTGTGTATATAACTGTACATATAGGCTGTGATACTCAGGATATTAGCTTGATTTTAATAGAAGCAACTCTTGTATATATGGACTAAGATTTTTTTTTTTTTGCTAAGTTGAAGTGACTACCAGTTGTGTTAATGTTGTGGATGGTCTTGGGGAGGAAATATCTGCCGGTCGTTGCTACAGTTGTGATACTGATATTGGATGACCTAAATTTTGTTCAATAGTTGCAGGTTCTGGTCTGGGGGAGTTGCTCATAGTTGGCTTTGTTGTTACCAATTGAGAGGCTACAATTGATTATAGGGTGATGTTACCGTAAGGGATGGGAGCTACTTGCATATAGCTTGGCTGGATGTTTGCAAGCTGGGTTTGCTGGGGAGTTGCTAGTATAAGAACATAGTATTTTTGAGGGGGTTTTAATGCTTGAAGATGGCTTAGCTCCTGATTTAAGCTACATGTTGTGTACTAGTATCTAGTTGTTGGCATAATGGAGGGGTTGTTGTTGGGTTAATTGTTGCGACTAATTGTTTGCTGTATATTTTGCCTATAGGTTGGAATTAGTTGTGTAAACTGCTACTTTGGTTTGGTTTTCTTTTGGAGTTTATGGGGTTCATTATCTTGTATAGCCAGAGGATAGAAGAGATACCTAACTTAATTGCAATGCTTTGCAAATATTCTTTTTTGGGAAGAAAATGATATTATTGACAAAAAAAAATCAATCAAACTCATACAATAAAATATTCAAAATCATCAACTCAAACTTGATCAAAATCAATCAAAGTAAATCAATAAACCTAAGCATTTCTTCTCTTTTATGACTTCATTAACATCAACTTTCATTTTGCATCAATATATGTTTGAACAAAATATAAACAACGAAAAAGAAAGAGGGAAAATAATAAATGCAATGACTCACATTGTCAATGCAAAAGGGTATCCTCTGGGGCTTGATCCTTATGACAAATTAATCATGTAGCATACCAATCAAACAAACCATGGAAACTCACAGTATGTATATATATTTCAAGACATTATTTAATTGGAAAAAGACAAAAAGAAAATAAAATGAGGCACTCAGATCGTGTAAGAATGGAACTATGAACAATAATCATAAAAGAAAGTTAAGATTAGAGTTTGAAACCCCATAATCTTTGAACTTGCCCACCTCTCCCAAACCACAAGACTAGTAATAAGATGATAAATACAACACATAAATGGGATCTTGCAGATTGATAGCTAGTTCAATGTTGTTTGTAATTAGTAGATCTATAAACTACATAATATCCCCTAAAAGTCAAGAAAAAAGAGTGTAATAAGCAGCAAAAGAGAGGTTAGAAACAGAACTGAAACAGAAGCACCAGGCAGGTACTATCAGTCCCTCCTTAATTTCTGCTACGTCTCTTCCATTTCTTATAATCTTATTTTCTATCTTTTTTCTCTCTTAAACTCATAAACTATACAAAAAAAAAATAAATAAATAAAGGAACTTTGTGTCTTGGAGTGTGAAAAACATTAAAGGAGAGACTTTTAAAAGAACCCAAGCAGTTATTATCCAAAGTTCAAAATCAAAGATTTTGGAAAGGAAGTATATATAGGAGCCTTACTTCATTTATTATCTCTCTCCTATTTATATTTTCTAGTTATGTTTTTTTACCGAAAGATTTGGGAACAAAATAATCTTTTATCCCTTTTAGATCTTCTAATAGTACCATTTTTAATGGAACCCATCAAAACTTCAATTGCTACTCTACCTGTTCTTAATGTTCTCTTTGTTTCCACCCCATGTTAAATGCCACATGCCTCACCTACTTGCCATTACCCCTCTATTATATTCCATAAGCTAGAATCATATCACTGGGTGATCGACAAGAAAATCCAAGTCAATTGACTTTCACTTAGTTAAGCTCATCAAAGGGAGCTTTGACGTTAAGCTCATTAAAGGGAACTTTGACCTTAAACTCATCAGAGGGGGCTTTAAACCATGGACCTTGTTAAGAGAGAGCTTCGGATCTCTTTAATTCTTTTTGTTAAATTCTACTTAGATTTTTATTATTCATAAAATCCTTTAAATAGGACAAGTCTTATTACAAAAATAAGAAAGTCATATTATAAACTTCTTAATATATATTTTAGGTTTCCTAAACAAATAAATCTATTATAAGAAACAACTCAATATTAAATAGGAAATAAACTAATAGTAAATAGGAACCCTAATTAATTAAAATAAGAAATATAAGAAACTAAAATAATAAAAATTAGCCATCACATCTAGTATAAATATGGCCCACATAGGTATCCTAACACCCTCTCTTATCTCTCTGTCTCTCTCTCTCACTATGAACTTTAAATAGAAAGCCTAACCAAATGAAAACATAACAATCAAATATTTAAGTTTTGATCATAGCAAAAGAATGCATTTGACATAACAATAACTTTTATTTTCCATCGTTACATACTGTAAGACACAATCATTGATGAACGAGGTTCATTGGTTGTTAACACCAGACATATTACACCAAACACATTACGCACACAAAATTAGTATTGGCAAACATCTTCATACCAATTTTGGTAATCCAAGCAACATATACACACAAATTACAATTGTCAAACATTATAAATTGACCAAATACATATATAGTCCCTTAAACTTTACTCTTTTGGTCAATTTTGCCTCATGAAATTTTAAATTAATCACATGGCCCCTTGAACTCACATTGTGCTTAACTAATAAATACAAATTTACTGAGTCACATTGAGTCACGCTGAGTCACTTATTTCCTAACTTATAAACACATTTTTTCCTCTCACTAAATCCCTTCTCATCTAAAAACTAATCCCTAAAAAAATTGAAATTAGATTTTAGGGATTCGATTTGAAATTAGATTTTAGGGATTCGATTTTAAATTAGATTTTAGGGATTTGATTTTAGACAGGAAGAGATTTAGCTAGAGAAAAAAGAATTATAAGTTAAGAAAAGAATGAATTGGTGTGGCCGAGCATGATTTTTAGCGTGACTTAACATAACTCAGTGAGTTTGTATTTGTAAGTTAAGAGAAACACAAATTCAAGGAGCTATATGGTTGAATTGAAAGTTGAAGGGGAAAATTGACTAAACAAGAAAGTTTAAAGGTTTACATATGTGTTTGGCCTTAAAAATTCATTTAAAAATAGGTACCATATTAATTCATAATAAATGCCCACTCCCCTCACTCCACAACATACAAGCATTACAAATTAAATACATATGAGAAGGCTCAAAGGCTTTTCCCAAACCCATCTACCTTCTTTAATCCATAACATAAAAGGTGTAAAGTCATAGAATACATACCAGATGTTTCTTGCGAGGTTATGCGAGATAAAACTACTGATGTGTTGAGAAGTCCTCGATTTTAAGTCTCTTGTCTCATTATAGCGATTCATTGAGAACTTTGCACATCGAGCGTGGCACTCTAGTTTGGACCACTCCTTGTTCCACTGCTCCCACATAACATATGGTACATGAATGGACTTCTCTTTCTCATTCGATATGGAATTCATTAATGCACAGTACCATGTGGCAGCCTTCTTTTCCCATGCAATCTCGACCATCTAGTTGATGGCCTCATCCCAATAATAGTATTTCTATAATACACAAACAGAAAACAAATCAAATGAGGACTCTTTATCAATTAGAATGCATTAAATAGATTAAAAGTATATTTAATTTTTAAAACATATTAATTACCTCAAATGTGTCCCAGTAAAAAGCCTTAATCTCCTTCGTGACCCCTTCCCAGCAATATCCTCTAGGGTCAAGTTTCTCCTTGAATATATCAGTGATTCATTGGCACAATTGTCTGACAAATTGAGCCTGTAAAAAAAAGATAGAAATGAAACAACATCAATATTAGAACAAATGTGAAAGTAACATGTAAAATTTTAATTAAAAAATTATTTAAAACTTACTCATTCTTGATTAGAGTCACACGGACTCTAGATCGAGACCCAATGGAGGATGTCGTATCCCCAGTACATGGTGTAGGTTGGATTAAAGTTGATGAAGAAGGAGAAAAACCAGATGTAGATGAAAAATCGTTTGAGTCATGTAGTGACACAATTTGGTCTACTGTGGTTGAGGGAGAAGTAGGAGTACCTTATCAAATGAACTCAGGGTACCTCGGTTGGATGAGATTGGCTTACCATGACCCTTTTGTGTAGAGTGATCTCTTTGCATACCTATGAAGTATCAATATCATTCGAATGGACATTAGTAAGAAATTGAAAATTTTCAAGAAAAAAAATTCAAAATTTGATTAATAATAAGAGTTTAAAGATATTCATATAATAGTTAATGATCCTATTTTTATTGTAAATTGAATTCCAAGTAAACATTTCTAATTTAAATGAAATTAGAACTAAAAATCCTAATATAATTAGAAAAGAGTGGAGATCAAAAGTAGATACTAATTATAATAATTTTTTGATATATAATTACATGTCATATATGCATGTTTAAATATTGAGTACCACTATTCACTACCATTATAAGTTTCATCATCATCATCAACATCTGTATGTGAGGGTACTGCAAGCCCATCCTCTATATCACCATCGGTATTCTCAATTTCTACGAGTGTCCTTCTTGTGTCATTTTATTGTCTATGATCTTTGTCTGATAGGACATTTATAGGCTCAATTTCAGAGATTGTCTTGGTCAACATCGGACATAGGGAAAATTCTCAATGACTGCTAGCGCTTTAACAATGGATTTGAATTGCATTTTGTAAACAACCTACCAATCATTCTTATCTTGTTGCCTACTAGGGTAGTTCACATGAAAGACTAATGCAAAATAAATGGCTCATACTTAGCTTGTGAATCACTTTCAACCAATTTATATTCTCTGTGAACTTTTATTTCCACATTTGGTGTGGGATCAACCTAGTCGCACTTAAACAACATAGTTCCTTTGATTGGTAATTCATGATACTCCAACTGTAGAACCTTTGTCAATTGACCATAATAGTCACTTTTATTTATATTGAAATTGGAGCCTTTAATGCATAGGCCATTATCCATTGTTGTTTTGACAGAACTATGATGTATAGTATGGAATTTGAACCCATTAACCATATATTTAGAGTAAGCAGTAATACTTCTTAAAGGGCCAGTAGCAAGTGCAACTAAATGATCCTTTGATAGATTATTGCATAGGTTGTGTGCATAAATATTAAACCATGTGGGAAATTCATGCTCAAGAGTGGCATCAACATCCTTATCAGGGAGATGTGGGTGATTGTGCTTTATTTCATTTGTGAAAATGCTGCATAATATAACATTTATTAACATTAACATGTCACTAATCCAAATCATATGGAGATACCTATGATTTGGGATACTTGATAAATGGTTGTATTTTTCATGTATTTAATAAAATGTATAAGTGGGCAACATCAAATTCTTATTTTGTGAGGTGCCTTACTTTTCTCTGACCGAAAGCCTGGCTGGTAAATTAAAGATTGAGAAGTTACCTTCTTCTTCATCATATCCATCCCCATAATCAATATTACCAGGTACTCTACAATACCCTGTATTTACATGTGGTTCAAATTAAAGCTAATAGTTGGAGGAAGCTTCTTCCACCAAATACGCATTGCATATTGAACCTTTAACTCTAGCTTTATTTTTTACATTATTCTTCAGTTTTCTAAGACATCTATAATTACATATACTGAGTTATTGTGCATTTAAAGTATTTAATAATAATTAATAATTAATCTAACTACAGGGTACATACCTCTCAAACCGATACATCCATCAATATTGGACTGATCGATAATAATTGCATTATAGGGCCAACATAGAGGAAAATGCTCCATACTATTGAAGCAACTAAGAGGGTAGATATGCTCTAATTTACAGAGAATTATTGAAATATCTTATTCCAATTGTTGTATATTAGATGTTTTCATCATAATGGATGTTAAAGCTCTAAAGAACTTACTTAACTAAGTTATTTCTTGCCATACATGTAAAGGTAGTAGTTCATCAAATGCAGTGGGAATCAACTTTTGCATGAACATGTGATAGTCTTGACTCTTCATTATGAACAACTTTAGTTTCCTCATATCAACACATTTGTCCATGTTTGAAGTATATCTATCTAGAAATTTAAGACTTTTCACACATGCCCATAGAATTTTCCATGCATTTCTATTCAAAGTGTAACGTGCTTCTGAATATTATCCTGATGAGTCCTTTTCCAATTCAACTTGTCCACATAGCTCTTTCAAATCCTCTCTTGATTTTGCATTATCCATCATTTTCCCTTTGATGCTCAATATTGTATTAAAAAAAATTTTCAAATACAATTTTTCTATATGAATTACATAAGGTTGTGTCAAATTAAATTTGAATTCCAATACAGCAAATCCTAGAATATGCTACACTTCTTCCAACGATATAAATATTTCTTTGATTAATTTTTATATCTTTTAGCAGCAGAAATGTCTTATCTTTAGTTGTTCATTCTTGATATATTTCCTTTTATCATTTAATTGTTTTAAAATATAATGCAACATATGAAAACTATAAGAAGTTAATTTATTTTTCTCGACCTCTTAATTCATTATTGAATTTACAACCTTCTATTATTAAAAAATAGAAATGAGATAAAATATATATTGGACTTTTGACTTTCAATTTTTGCTTTTTGCTTCAAATTATTTATTTTACCTAAACAGAAACTTTGAATAGATATGCACACACATATTTATCATTCTAACTTATAATTTCTATTATCTTTTTTTTTTTTTTTGTAAAAAATGAAGTTAATTTCATATCGCTTTGTTAACTAGTAAGGAGTAAAAACAATATTTAGCCATCATATAACTATGATATGAAATCTAATTCAAATCTTAATTAGTAATAAAAATAATAATATTAGCATGAATAAAAAGCAAGTTAGTCTTGTTTAAGGGAAGTGATAAAAGCTAAAGTTGGTTTTCCTTTAATAGTACTGACCAATAGAACTCTACCTTCAACTTTTAACTGATTTTCAGTCAGAAGCACTAAAAAAAAGCAAATAAACTGATTATTAATATTAGAAGCTTAGGTTTGTGTTTCCATTCTATTCACGAGTAAAGTTTTTATTGTGATGAGAGTTATATTACATTACTTGGTTTTCTTGATTTTTACAATAAGCTTTTGAATCAAAGAAAGCAAGCATGTTCATTTCAATAGATATGCTATTTAACTTGCATATTGCTATGTTACTTGAATTGCAAATGATTAAAGCTTTCTTCATCTACTCTAAGTCAATCATTGTTATCTACAAGTTCACTAGCACAAAACAAACATATATTGTGATGGGGAGGAACAAAAATAAATTATTTCCTACTTGAATAAATTTTTGAGGAGTGACTAAGTAAAATTCATCAAACGTATATCACAAAATCTACCCCAAGATGCATAAAACCAATCACACATAAACACAATAATTTATAACGTGGAAAACCTTTTCAATGTGAAGGATAAAAATTACGAGACCTCTTTTGGTCCAAGTAAAAGAGCTCCACTATCAAAATTAATGTTTACAACAACTACAAGCTACTACAATAACCCTCAAGTAAAGTAGCAACACCAAACCAACCAAATAACAAGAGATAAACAAGATAATGGAGAAAAATAACCCAAAATAGCTATTTTTCATGCAAATGGATGAGCTTCGGTTGTTCAAATATATTTCCCACAGTCCAGATGAAAGAACAACATGTTCTAAATGTGCTCACCAAATTTCAATCAAATCAGACCACAAATGATAGTCTGATTGTCAGAGAAAGCCAAACTGGTCGTTGTTGCAGGATGCAAGTGAATAGTAAACTTCAAACCACAAATTCAAGAAATTCAGTCGTCCAAAACTAATCTCCGATATTTAAAATGAAGAACAATGAGTCCTTTAACTTTCATCCAAATTTCAGCCTAATCGGAGAACGGATGGCCTTTCAATTGTCGAAGAAACGAAACTGGTCTGATAAGTTGTTTTTCAAAAAATAAACCTCTTCCTTTTTCTCTCCCTCCTCTTCTCTCTTTCTTTTGGTGGCTAACAATTAATTGACCGCTCACATGAAATTTAAAGTTAATAAGGCTAAAACATTAATAGCCCGAATGGGCAAAAAAATAAGTGGGCTCAAATCTGGGTTTTTTTTCACATAAGAGGGAACTCAAAAAACCCAACAATTCTCCCCCTTTCGACAATGTGAAGGAGTTTGCCAAACCGGCAACCCTACAACATACCTCAAACTTTCCTCTTGGTAAAGTCTTTGTGCACATATCATAACCATTATAATCAGTATGTATCTTTTCAAATTCAAGCTGCTTAGAATATAAAACATCATGGATCCAATGATAACTCATATCTATGTGTTTGGATCTACCATGAAAAGTAAGATTCTTATCGAGATGAAAAACACTCTGACCGCCACAAAATAAGACATCTTTTTTGTGTAAAGCCAAGCTCATTCACAAAATTTTTCATCCAAAGCAATTTTTTACATGCTTCAGTTGCTGCAATTAACTCAGCTTCTGTAGTGGACAATGCAATGTATTTCTGCAACCTAGATTGTCATGCTACAGCTCCCCCTTGAAAAGCAATCAGATACCCAGAAGTAGACTTTCTTGAATCCATATCCCCTGCTAACTCAAAATCTATATAACCACTGAGAATAGGCTTTCTAGTCCTAAAACACAACTTCAAACTACCAGCGCTACAGAGATATCTCAAAATCCACTTCACAACATTCTAATGCTCTTTTCTTAGATTAGACAAAAATCTACTAATAGTACCAATTGCATGAGCTATATCTGGCCTAGTACAAACTATAACATACATCAAGCTACCTATTGTGGTTGCATAAGGAATTTTCTGCATGTACTCTTTCTCTTGCTCACTAGAAGGAGACTGTTTGACACTCAATTTGAAAGACATGGCTAAAGGTGTACTTATAGGTTTAGCTTTAGCCATATTAAATCATTACAATACCTTTTCAATATACTTTTCTCGAGATAACCATAACTTCTTGCTTTTCCTATCACGAATGATCTTCAAGCCAAGAATGTGCTTTGCTAGCTCTAAATCTTTCATTGCAAAAGATTTGCTCAACTCTTTCTTCAAGCTATCAATTCTTGAAGAACTAGAACCCACATTGAGCATATCATCAACATATAGCAACAACATTATAAAATCACTATCAAAAAATCTCTGCATAAAAACACAATGATCAGAAGTAGTCTTCTTATAGCCTTGTTGAACCATAACTGACTCAAACTTCTTATACCATTGCCTAGGTACTTGTTTCAACCCATAATAACTCTTTCTTAGTTTGCAAACATAATTTTCTTTTTCTTTCATCATAAAACCTTCAGGGCATTCCATGTAGATTTTCTCTTCTAAGTCACCATGAAGGAATACTGTTTTAACATCCATTTAGGGGTGTAATTCGGTCGGTATGGAATGGAATTGCCTCTATTCCAATTCCATTCCAAAATATTTCGGTATTTAGAATTTTATTCCATACCAATTCAAATATTATTCGGACTTAAAAATTTCATTCCATACCATTCTATTAAAATTCGGTATGGTATTCGGTAATTCCAAAATTTTTCCATCAAAACTAAAATTAGAATAGATGTAAAATAAATCTGAAAATGGAAACATTATATAAGTTTAAATTTCAAAGTAGCTAAATAAATTCATAAAATTATATCATTCAAGTTAAATTACTAAATAAGTACTTAATAATATTCTTTTTAAAAATAAATGCACTTAATAATTTAAGAAAAGCTTTTCATCTCAAGTAATCATTTGAACCTCTATATCTTTCCAAAAAATTTCTTCACCGCATCATGGTAGTCTTGACAAATCTGAATATTGAAAAAAAAAGAATAAATAAAAGGTTGTTAAAATTTGTATTAAATAAAATATTTAAATTAAAATTATGAAAATTATTATATGTACCTTCCTCAAGTTGTTGAATATCTTCTTGTGATTCTTTATAATTGATTGGAAATGGAGAAACACGAAGCCAATCTTGTGCACATATAAAAGCCTCCACGACTTTAGGACTCAAAGAACTTCTAAAATTATCAAGTATACGACCTCCAGTACTAAAAGCAGCTTCAGAAGCAACAGTAGAAACAGAAATGGCTAACACATCACTTGCCATCTCTGCAATTATTGGAAATCTAGAACCATTGTGCTTCCACCAAAGTAAAATATTAAATTCATTTACATCCTCAATGCAATCTTCTTCAAGATATCTATCTAACTCAGATTTAATATACCCTGTATTTTTCTCGCATTTATGCTTATTGTATTTTTCTTTCATTATTTGTCTTATTTTTTGAGAAGGTTGAAAACTATCCACCATATCATTAGAATGCAGATTTATTTCAGTAACTTGTGCCCCAACCACATTTGTAGGTGAACCACCAGCACCCTTATACTCTTCAAACATGCAATTAATTGTCTCTCTCACTTTTTTAAGAATACTAGATGAGGTATAACAATCAAACAATTGATTAAGACCCCATTCTAATAAGCTCATTTTGAAGCGAGGATCAAGTACAACTGAAATAAAAATCATCATGTTCATTTTTTCAGGCTTTCCCCAATACTCGTAGTACTTATCTTTCATTTTTTCAGCCATAAAACTCATGTTCAAATCAGAGCTATTATTCAACTCATTCAAAAGAGCATCTACAGCAACCATCTCATGAAAAAAAATTATTAGATGTGACATATAAAGAGCTAGAAACACTCAAAGTCAACTCATAAAAATTTTCTAAGAAAGTCACCAACCTACCAACATTAACCCAATCATCATCAGAAGGCTTTCCACCCCCATCTCTATCTTTTAACTCACTTTCATAACAAGTATCCTCTAAGTCATACCTATCAAATGCCTTTTTAAACTTGTAAGCAGCATCCAACATCATATAGGCAGAATTCCATCTAGTAGAAACATCAAGACACAATAATTTTTTACTTTGAATTTTCTCCTCTAATGCACATTTTTTGAACTTTTCCAATCTAGATGGAGATTGTTTCATATATTTTACAGCTTATCGAACACGGAGAATTGATTCTTTTGCCTCATTCAATCCATCCCCAACCACTAAATTAATTATCTGAGCCACACATCTCATGTGAAGAAAATCACCTTTCAAGACACTACCACCCCAAGTATTAAGTCTAGTTCTCATATAATTGATTGCTGTATCATTCGAACTTGCATTATCAACTGTGATAGTAAAAACTTTTTCAATGCCCCAATCTAATAAGCATCTCTCAATTGTTTTTCCAATTTGCTCACCCTTATGACTAGTAATTGGACAAAAATTTATAATTCGCTTTTGTAATTTCCAATTGTCATCAATATAATGTGCTGTGAGACACATATAATTGATTTGTTGTATAGAAGTCCATGTATCAGTTGTGAGACATATCCTCCTTTGGGGTAAGACTTTTTTAAGTTCTATCCTTGAATCACAATAAACTTGGTAGCAATCTTTAGCAACTGTTATTCGTGAAGGAACACGAAAAGAAGGATCCACAACACTAAAAAGATATTTAAAAACTTGTCCCTCAACACATTTAAAAGGAAGTTCATCCACAATTACCATGTATGATATAGACTTTCTCAAAGCAATTGGGTCCAAGCATGCTTGAAACTTTAGATTACTCACACCATCATTTTCTTTTGTGACACAAGGAAAGTTAAGTTGGGTTTGCTTACGATCCTTAGGCCTAGTATATGGATATTTAGGACATCTGTCTAAATGTGCCAACAAACCGCTTGTGCCTAATAAGGAGGTGTTATATCCATATTGTAAATTACAATGTTTGCATTGAGCTACCATACCTTTTTTAGGATCATTTTTTCGAACAAAGTGGTTCCAAGCTACAGATCGAGGGGCCATCTTTTTTCTTTTTGTAGTAATCTCTTTAGAAGGAGCATTTGCTTCATTAGTAGGTTGAGGGTTCGCACCTTCTCCGTCTATGAGAATTGGTTCGCTATTTTTAGTCATCTGATATTGAAAAATATATATACATATATATATATATTCAGTAATACTCATAAAACATTTAATAACATAAAAGAAAAAAACTATTACCAGTAACGTAAAAACAGTTTTTATTACAATATCATAATGGTTGTTACAACTTTGGAGGAAAAGCATAATATAATCCTATATATATATGGACCTAATGATTCTAAATAATATACTATACATATATAAACTGACGCTAGCAATAAAAGTTGATGATTGTGTCAAGAACCCTAACCTATATAAATATAATCCCTAAGCCACCATTAGTTGTAAAGCAAATAAAATAATAATTATCATAGATTGTGCCAATAGGTAGGATGAAAAGCCAAGAAGAAAGAGTCAGTATTCTAACCTTTAGGATTTGTAGCAGACTAGCAGCTTTCCTGTGTTTTTTATTTGTTATCGGTATTCGCAAAGCAAAGCTGCCAAAGCAGGCAATGAATATATATTAAACGAATATATATTAAACCTAATAGGGTAGGGTTAATAAAATATTGTATAAAATTGAATTACATATTTTAATATTAATATTTAATGATTTTATTTAAATATGTATTATTAATTATATTATTAAAAATCTTATAATAAAATTTCGGTATATGGAATGGAATTTGGAATTTCATTATAACATTCCATTCCATATTCCATATTCCAAAATTTTAGAAAATACATTCCATTCCATATTCCACATTCCAAAATTCCAATCCAAATAACAATTTCGGTTTGGATTTCGGTTTAAATCGGTAATATTCCAAACCAAGTTACACCCCTACATCCATTTACTCAATCTCTAAATCAAGATTAGCAGTTAACCATAAAATAACATGAATTGATGACATCTTGACCACTGGTGAGAAAATCTCCTCAAAGTCAACTCTCTTTTTCTGACTAAAGCCCTTGACAACTAATCTTGTTTTGCATCTTAGAGATAAGGAATTCTCTTCTTGCTTTACTCTATAGATCCACCTATTCTTCAAGGCTTTTCTATCTTTAGGAAGCTTCACCAATTCAAAGATGTGATTATTAGCTAAAGACTGCATTTCATCTTTCATAGCTGCAATCCATTCTGTCTTTTGCTCACTCTCAATAGCCTCTTCATAGTATTTAAGTCCTTCATTGTCTATCAAAAGTATCTACTCATTAGGTGAATACCTAGTAGAATATGTTCGATCTCTGATAGACCTCCTAAGTGGAACTTCAGGTTCCTCAACAGGTGCCTCTTGTTGATCATCAACTGCTTCATATTCAGGGGCACTAACCTCATATATATTCTGATTGTCAATTTGCACATCACCATGATTCTGAACCTCAACTACATTAGGCATATGAGCTGTAGGAGATAAGTCTAAGTCAATAAAACCACCAATCTTTTAATTTCTCCACCTTGTTGATATCTTCAATAGTATGATCTTTTACAAATACTACATTATGACTTCTGACAAGTTTCTTCTGAACTGGATCATAGCATCTATAACTAAACTCATCTTGCCCATAGCCAATGAAAATACACTATCTAATCTCAGCATCTAACTTGGACCTCTCATGTTTGAGGACATGCACAGAGCATTTGTAACCAAACACTCATAGGTGGTCATAGGAAACATTCCTACTATACTAGGATCCTATTTGGAACATCATTTCCCAATGCAATAGTTGGAGTTAGATTGATCTCATATGCAACGGAGTATTAAGCTTCACCATAAAAAAGAGTTAGGCAATTTAACATTTGAAAGCACACATATGACTCTCTCCATCAATGTTCTATTCATCCTTTCTACCACACTATTCAACTGAGGAGTCTTAGGAGGTGTTTTATGATGTTTGATACTTTGTTCTCTGCAATATGCATCAAAAGGCCCATAATACTCACCACTATTATCAGTGCGAACACATTTTAACTTCTTTCCAGTTTCTCTCTCAGCAGAAAGTTAAAATTCTTTAAATGTACCAAGAACTTGATCTTTTGACTTTAATGTACGAACCTAAAGTCTCCTTGAATTATCATTAATAAAGGACACAAAGTAAAGTGCACCACCAAATGACTTTTCCTTCAAAGGACCATATACATCTGAATGTACCAGCTCAAGAAAATCACTTTTTCTGGAAGGAGAATGATGTTTGAAAGAAACCCTCTTCTGTTTTCCAGCCAAGCAATGAACACACCTATAACATTGCACCTTTCAATCCTGAAAGCAAATTCTTTTTAGCTAGACAATTGAGTCCTTTCTCACTAATATGACTCAGCCTCTTGTGTTATAATTCTGAAGAGCTATCGCCCTCAACAACATTAATAAGATCTGTAGAGATTAAAGCTTACAACCAATATAAGTATAAAACCTTCTTTCCTCTACCCACAACTAAGAAACCTTTGCTGATTTTACATTTCTCATCATCAAAAGTGCTGCAATAACCATCATTATCAAGTTTACAAGTGGAGAACAAATGCAACCTAATATTTAGTGCATGTATAGCATTCTTTAACTCTAATTTCATTCCATTTTGGGTCTCTAAACAAATAATTCCAATGCCTATCACCTTTGACACTCCATCATTGCCCATCTTCAAAACTCCAAAATCACCCGAAGTATAAGATGTGAAAAATTCCTTCCTTGATGTGACATGAAAGCATGCACCACTGTCAAGAACCCAAGTAGTGTCATCATAGGCTACATTGATCATATTCTCTTGATAAACTATAGCCAAATCTTCATCTGAAGTGGTAGTGGCAACACGATCACTATTGTTGTCATTACCTTTTTTTTTCTTACCTCCCTTTGTCTACCTTATTCTCTTTCTTCCACTTGTAACAATGTTTCTTGATATGCCCTGATTTACCACAGTAATGACATTCAAGGTTCTTATACCTTAATTTTGATTTACTCCTGCTCTTGCCTCTATTCTGATCTTGACTCCTAATTTTACTATCCCCCTGTATTCAGTAACCAAAATTTTTGACTATGAACTAGATGTCCCCTGAGTTCTTCTTCTCATCTCTTCATTCAAAATATCAGTCTTTGCATATGATATGGTTACACCACTTTCAAGAGCAGAATTAGTCAAAGATGCATGAAAGTTTTCCCATGAGTCAAGAAGTATATTCAACAACCAAAGTCCAATAACCTCTTTATCAAATTTAACACCCATGCAAGACAATTGATCAAAGAGACCTTGAAATTTGTTCACATGATCATATATGGAACTACCTTCTGTATATTGCAAGCCTATAATTTGTTTAAGCAAAAATAACTTATTGTTTCCAGTCTTTAAAGCATACAAAGTTTCATGCTTTTCCCATAAGGTTTTATCATTTGTTTCATTAGCAATATGATTCAACACATTATCTTCTACCCATTGCCGAATAAAACCACATACTTGTAAATGCTCAAATTTTGAACCTTCATTAGATTTAGACTCATGTTTTTGAGAAGAAGATACAGTTAAATGCAATTTTTTAACAACAAGAAGGTCCTTCATTTTTTCTTTCCATTTGTGACAATTTGTACCATCCAAACAAACTATTTTACTCACATTCACCTCCATCATTCAAATAAGCAAATAACCACAACCAACTAATGAACTAGTGAACTAGCTCTGATACCACTTTGATGGGGAGGAACCGAGATAAGTTCTTCCCTACTTGAAAGAATCTATGAGTAGTGACTAAGTAAAATTCAGCATGCATATATCACAAAATCTGCCCTAAGATGTACAAAACCAATCACATATAAACACAAAAAATTTTAATGTGAAAAACTCCTTTAATGTAAAGGATAAAAATTACAGGACCTCTCTTAGTCTAAGTAAAAGAGCTCCACTATCAAAATTAATGTTTACAGCAACTACAAGCTATTACAATAACATTCAAGTAAAGTAATAATACCAAATCAACTGAATAACAAGAGAATAAAGAAAAATCACCCAAAATAGGTACTATTCATGTAAATGGATGAGCTCTGGTTGTTCAAATATGATCTCCAACATCCAGATGAAAGAATAACATATTTTGAATGCTCACCAAATTTCAGCCAATCCGACCACAAATGACAGTCCGATCGTCTGAGAAAGCCAAACTGGTCGATACGCATGAATGCACGTGAACAGTAGACTTCGAACCACAATTACAGAAATTTAACCGTCCAAAACTGATCATCACCGTTCAGAATGAAGAACAATGAGTCTTTTAACTGCCATCCAAATTTCAGCTTGATGGGGGTACGGATGGCTATCCGATCGCTAGAGAAACAAAATTGGTGTGATGAGTTCTTTTTCAGAAAATAAAAACTCTTCCTTTTTCTCTCCCTCCTCTTCTCTCTTTCTTTTGGTGGCTGACAATTAATTGACCTCTCACATGAAATTTGAGGTTAATAAGGCTAAAACATTAATAGCCTTAATGGACTAAAAAATAAGTGGGCTCAAGTATGAATTTTTCATATAGGAGGAAACCAAAAAAATCCAACATATTATAAGAGCCAGGTTATACATTGGTAGGTTTTCAATATGCTTTTTCTCTAATTTTCTTATTATAATTTTGAATGTTGAAGTTTGAGCATAGCATTGTTTTCTGTTTATGTTCACAGGTCTTTGTGCTACATTCTTGATAGAAGTTGAGTGGCAATACTTAGATTGACAGCAAATGACACTGAACAACAACAATGGCTAATTAATTGGGTCAGGTTACCCTTTGTGCTTCTCTCATCCATTCACTTTCTACTTGCCATTTATACATACATGTCATTTAAACAAAAACTTATTGATGCGTTTTTAAGTAGATTGCTATTAAAATGTTATTAGAATTTAGAATTTCCAAATTTGAAGAAATTACATGTGCAGGGACTACGAAGAAATGCAGAAAGCAAGAAAAGCAGACCAAAAATTCATGGCTGGATACAAAACAAAAGATCAAAAACTTGAACTGCCCAGATAATTGATCATCTTCTCAGACTCGCATAATTATCACATTTTAATACAGAACTAGCCAATTCTATGTTTCAAGAATATTACAACATACATAAAGACGAGGGAAAAACGGGAAGAGTGACTCTACATACCGTTTGGGTGAAGTGGACCAACCAGAAGAAAGGAAATAACCCAACCTAATAGAAAAATAGAGGAATGGAAACAAAAATAAGCAGGGAAGACAAATTTGAATATCCCAGAAAATAAAAAGTTCAGCAGAGATTTGAAAAAAAAAAAAAAACAGTTTTCTTTAATGGGTGTTTAAATTATAAAACATAATTGCCGTGACTGGAAACAGTTGTCAACTTCTTCTAATTATCTCAAAGAACAACAATTTTCAATTTTTTCAAGTTTGGCCCTCAAGGCAATGCTTAAAAAAAATATATTGGGTATGAGGCAATGATTAAGAAAATTATATTGGGTATTAATATATTCAACGAAATGTGAGAAATGCACAGAGAGAGAGAGAGAGAAACTAACCTGTAGAGAGCAGCAATGGAGTTAGGACCCAGACAATTGAAAGAGGAAATTACAGCCACACAATCAAAACCCATAATCAAATGACATGAAATTAAACAAATCTACAAGGCACTTCATATTTTCTATTTTGTTTGTTGGCATTCTGGTTGAGCTGAGCCTGCTTTTAGAAAAACAAATCGGATTCTCCAACATACTGAACGCCAGAACAAGGAAGTACTTCCATAATTTACACTAAATTCTGTAGTCTCATGTAATGTGAACAAAATAATTAATTATATCAAACTCATTTCCCTGTTCAAATAAAAATCAATCCAAAGAAAACTCAGAAGCATGCAAATACAAATCACCAGTAATGTAATGGTATACATATATTACTGATGCTGATGCAGAAAGTATCATATAGTTATATAAGGCATGCTGAATCAATAGATCACATGATGGTGCAACCTGAAGATGGCCTTTATAACTAAATGCTGAAAATATCTCTAGTCAAATAACCGAATATGATGTGATTTCAACCACCTAAAGCCCAACTATTGATTGAACTATCACCAAGGTATAGCTTAGTGGTTAGGGACTTATATTGCTTCCGCTTAAGTCTAAAGTTCGAGTCTTAAGTATTTCTCTCCATCATATAATTATAAAGGAAAAAAAAAGCCCAACCATTGACCAAAAAATCATTCAAGAATCAATGAGGTAAAACTTGTTTTAAAAAATAAATATCTTTATTGCTTTTAAGAAAAACGATTCATCCATTACTACTAGGTTCAAATTTGAGGGAATATCTTTTGCAAGTTTTAAACTGAAATAAATTTTAACCAACTGTGGAGCTCAAGACGTGTTGCAGGGGAGTACTGACCAAGTGGGTAAAATTATGAACTCTAATTCAATTAGTCTTGCAATATTTTCTCACGTCAGAATTAGAATAGTCATCAGCAGACCTCCTTTAACACATTTCCAATCAATTATAAAATCTCAAATACTTATGATGCCCAGTAATTGCAAAGCCTTAATTTATTTGCTACCAATTTTCACAATTCTATCATTCTCTTATTCTAAATATAGCAACTATTTCACATTCAACTGTTCAAAAATCTTAGTTTCATTCAGTCTTTTTGGCATTATCTTCTTAGTTAGTGATGGAAAAAAAAAAACCATTAATACTTTTGGCAAAACAACAAAAACAACAGAACTGTTTATTAGGTGCTCTAGGATCTTTATGATAAAAAAGATCTCGAATTCATTTTTCAGTTGCTTTTGGCAGGATCATTCAGGAGTGGACTTTTGCTAAAAGCGGGCTCAGCTCAACCTAAATGCCAACAAACAAACAAATTAATCATTCATCAAGATGAGATTAATAATGGAATTCCCAGAAAATGCAGAAAATTGAACAAAATAGAAAGAATATGGGCATAGATTTTAAATTGAAAACATAGAAAATTGAAAATTTGCTCACCAAGCTTGGGCGACTGCGATGGCGTATTGTAACAACGGTCAAGAATGGCGATGGGCTGGAATGCGGTGATGGTGCCTTCTTTTCGGCGATGGTGCTTATGAGTGGATATGGTGTCCCCTTTTTGGCTCGAAGGATGATGGTGATGGTGAGAGGGTTTAGGTAAAAAAAAAAACATTAAACGGTGCTGTGTGGTGGCGGTGGAAGGTGGTGAGATCTGCCGCCGGTGGTGCTTGACATTGATAGGTGACGTGAGAGATAAATGAAAAAAGGGGAAGAAGGGCTTGTTATATATTTACAATTTAGAAACAGGATGAGAAAAGAAAAAAAAATTCCGTTTCTATGTCATATTTACAATTTACGAACGGACTGAAATTAAAGTTGCTGAAATCATTGAGAAATCTTGAAGAGAGATCTTCTAACAAGAGCATTTTCAGATATATATGCAAACGATTATTAGATAATGAATATGCCTCCATTTTCAAAAAGATAAATCGAGTTCTCCTGCAATCTGCATTCCACTTCTTTGCAGTCATACCCAACACTCGAACACAAAGAAATATCAAAGACCAAGAGAGAAGAGGACAGCTTGACATTGATCCGCAAAGTTAAATTCAAGAATGATGTAACTATGTATCTGATAATTAAAATGTTGGTCACCATACCTGAAGCTTTTGTGGGCAAACAACAGACTGACGGAAAATGAAGAGAGCAGAACTTAAAAAAACAGAACGCTGCTAATGGAACAGAGAAAAAATAAATCTGGAACTCAGGACTTCTATTGCACTTCAAAATACTGAAGTAGAACTGCCATTTTATAGGCTACAACCAAAACATATTTGCAGATTTTACTTAAATACAGCAGTCCCAATACTAGATTTTTAGGAACAACTGAAAAACTCAATAAGAACCAACCATAAAATAATGAACCATTATTCAATATGTAAAAAATCATGCAATATTACAATAGTAACAAATGTGCAAAAAAAATTGCAACAGTAAAAAACTTATTCAACTTTGAATTACTATTCAACACTCCCCTTTATTTCGATGTTCCTAACACCAAGCAAAGATCTAAAGTAAGAGGGTATTTTTCAAAATTTAAAAGCTGGTCAAAACTGATTATAAGCAGTTTTTAGATTATAAGTTGTTTATTTAAGTGTTTCTGAAAACTTAAATAGTAGATTATAATCTGATTTTAATCAGTTTTTTAAAAGTTGAGTTTTGCTACTTTTTTTTAAGCACTTATTTTTTAAGCAGTTTTGACCAAGTAAAAGACCATACTATCCCTACCTAATCTTCAATATTCCAAATTTGTCCACCCTATACACTTTAGTTCCCATCAAAATTCTTTTACGTTTATTATTATTATTAAATAAATTTTATTATTATTATTATTATTATTATTATTATTGCAAAATAAATTTTGAATTGATATTTAAAAAATTATTTTTATACAATAAATAAACTCAGGAACAGTTTGGCCATTTTGACAATTTCTGTAATTAAAAACTGATTATAAGCTGATTTTACAGAAACACCTAACTGATTATAAACTGATTATCAGCTGATTATTAACTAGTTTACAGAAACGCTTAACTGCTTATTTTTAATCTGATTATAATCTAAAAATCACTTATTCACAATAAGCTAAAAAGCTCCAGTTTTGAGAAACACCCTCTAAACAAATTTCTGTTTTGGCAATTGATCATTTGTGCAGCAATACTTGAAAGCTATCTCCTTCTTTGCAACCAGAGCAAATATCAATGTGCTTTCTTCTGCTATGCAAATATGGATTTTTTGTCATAAAAATTGTTGTTTTGTTATCACAAAATATATTAGTTTTTCCTTTTTGTCCTTCACGGAGTTCAGCTAACATTATCCTCAACCAAATTGTTATACAAGCTGCTGAAGTGGCTGCAACATATTCAACTTCTGAGGATGGTAATGCCGTTGTGGCTTGCTTCTTTTAGCTCCAAATGACCACTCCTGATCCAAGGCTAAAGATATTTGTCGAAATACTTTGTGGATCATCCAATGAACTTGCTCAATCGTTATCTGCGAATCCATGTAATCTTAAATTGAAAATAGTGGTGTACAAATCCCATAATCAATAGTTCCAACTATGTACAATAGAACTCGCTTTGTTGCTCCAAAATGAAGCTTTGAAGGTTGCCACATAAACCTCGAAATCATACCAACAGCGAATGCAATATCGGGTTGACTATGGTAGATAAATTAAGCCTCCAACCATGCTTCTGAACCTTTTAGCATTAGCCATCTCTGCTCCATTATTAAGCAGCAATTTTTCATTAATATTCACGGGTGTTGCTGTTGGTTTACAGTTAAGCATGCCAATTAAGCTTTTGTGAGATAAAGAATTCATCTTTTACTTGTACTTCAATACCAAGAAAATAATGCAGTAAACTCATATCTAACATTTCAAAAGCATTCATTGTATGTGATTCAAACTCCGCCACAAGAGCATTAAAGGAACTAGTATAAATGATATCATCAAAATATAAATAGACGATGATGAAATCATTTTTTACCTTTTTCAAGTAAAGATTGGGCTCATTCTCACTCCTCATGAACACATTTTTCTGAAAGTACATATCAGTTATACCATGCTTACGATGCTCACTTTAAGATATATAATGCCTTTCTCAACTTGTTCACCTTCTCCTTTTTTCCTTCAATTATGAAGCCCTATGGTTGGGTTATATAAACCTCCTCTTGCAAGTCTCTATTTATAAAATTAAGCTTATTTGACATCAAATTAATAAGCATGCCATTGTAATTGTGCAACCATTGCCAAGACAATTCTCACATTTTCAAAGCAAGCTACTGGAAAGAAATTTTCTTCGAAATCAGCAACATGTTGTTGTGTATATCCTTTTGACACGAGTTGAGCTTTGTGCTTTTATACACTTCCACTTGCACAAAATCTTGTTTTGAACACCCACTTTAATCTGATTGCATTTTTGCCTTTCCATCTTCCTTGTTTCATTCTTTTCAATTGTAGTCAATATCCTCCATCATTGCTCTTTGCCATTCTTCTTTTTTAGCTCCTTCATAAGTTATAGGATTTAAAACAAGAAGAGAAAATTGACAAGACTCATGTATATCTTTTAAAGATTTGAATTTTCTTAATGTAGTCTCTTCTGAAGATTCTTTAGGAGTGAATGAAGAATTTTGCCTCAAAGTGGTCAATGAAGAGCTTGGGGATGATGAAATGGGTGAACTTGGTGACACCATATAGAAACTATTGTAATTTGAAATAAAAGAAAGAAATTGAAAACATAACACAATGAAGCAATATCTTCTTATCTTATTTCTCTATATATTTGATATGAAAGGAGAAATTTTGAGCTAAACTTTGGACTATATCCACTTTTCAACTAATCCTTACTTTAAGGATTACCATTCAAAGTTGAAATTCTAAGTAACCTGTCAACATAATAGAACACCATCCCTAACACTAACGAACTAGATTACAAATTTACTTAACTAAACCTTAATCAAGTTTCCAATGTCAATCTCAATCTTAACACTCCTCCTTGATATTGTTTTTGGGAACTCCAAGCATAGATCTCATAGCTTCAAACTTGATTTTGGGAAGAGCCTGTACATGAGCCTTGAGAGTGTTGGGCCAAATGCACAGTAGCAATGTGAATGGGGTTAAAACCTCATCTAAAACAAAATCAATTGGCTTGTGTTAATATCCAATCTACACCACTTATATGTCATTATGTTTTCTTATAGTTTTTCCAATATGATATTTATTTATATTCTCTAACACTCCCCCTCAAGTACAACTAGGCCTAGCCATGTGTTACTTGTCAAACATGGATGCCAAGGGTCTAGATTTCTCTGCTAGACCAGACTGTAGCCAAGAATTTGTAATAAATTTAAATTTTAAAATATTTTAAAATATCATTTAAATATAATAATAATGAAAAAAATTAAGATGGAGTTTGCTTGGAAAAGAATTAAAAACAGGAAAAGAATTGAAAATTACTGTGAAAATTTTAAATTTTAAAATAAAATAAAATAATAATATATAATATATATAAGAGAAGATAAGGAAAAAAATGGGCTAAAAAAAGAGAAAGAAATAAAGGAAGGAATAGAGAGAGAGAGAGAGAGAGAGAGAGAGAGAGAGAGAGAGAGAGGAGAAAAAATGAGCACTTTATGGCTTTTCGGTGATAACTTCACCACAGGACTTTGATTGATGCACTGTCAGTGGCATTGGAAAGATAACATCTAGACAAAGAAATAGAATCAGAATCACTTTTGATTGGAGTATGAACGGCTCCAGACTCACTTTCTAAATTTGCTGTAATGAATTCCAGCAAACTCTGGCAACCAAAACTTTAAACAGTCATATCTCTCTCATCTGAACTCCGATTCAGGTGATTCAAGATGTGTTAGAATCTTATTTTTGTAATCGTTAATTTGAGTACTAATAAGCTATGAGGGGATCACCGGAGGGAGAGAAAAATTCCAGTAAATATAAAAATTATTCGATAAGATTCTGGCAATTTTCTGGTGAGTAAGTTGACACCTCCGGCATAATTGAGGTCCTAACTTAATTATCTTTCCAATGAACCCAACCATGCTTCATTTGGATATCATAAACCTTCTGAATGGAGATGTGAGCGATAACTGATGAGAATTTCGGCAATGCTCCGGCGATATTTTAACGCGCTGATAATTATATTATTGCTTAGGTGAAACTTCAAATCTCTTAAATTATTTTATTTTTAGATTAATTAATTTAAATATTATTAATTATTAATTAATTGATTGAGTTAATTTAATTAACATATTATACTTTAAAATTCATAAAATTAAAATTTATTGAATTATAATAATTATTCAACAAATCAAATAATAATATTTTTAGTAAGATATGAAGTTGTCATTTTGGTATTAATGGCAAATAATTATTATTATTAACTATGGATAATATTATTATCATTGTTATTAGTAAAATAAACAAATTATTTTTATTGAAAATTTCTATAACAAAATAAGAAAATTAAGTATATAATAATTATTTTTATTTGAAAAATAATTGGATAAATTAATTTCTTAAAATTATTCAAATTACGTTAAATGTGCATTAATGAATAAAAAGAGTTAAATAAGCTTGTATGAAAAATAATAAGCTAAGAGAGAATTCAAGAGTGCAATCCATGTGTAAATGTGAATGTTGGTCAAGAATTGCCACAAAACCGATATGATATTATCAGTGTCGAAAATGAATTAAAATTTCAAGCTCAATGTGAGTTATAGTATTTATCCATTTCTTTATTGTTATATAATATTTGACAAAATATGAACCATTTGATACCTTCGTTGATTGTGTTCATAAATTTATGAAATTGTGAAACCTTATGTGGCCTCTTGGCCTATGTGATCCAACCAAGCTAATTGTTTAACCAATATGATAGAATCCTAACTTGATGGGGGTTATACCATCAGGCTATGTATACATAGAGACTTGTGATTAGTAGGGTAGAAGCTACTACCCTTATGTGAAAGTGATGTGTGATAGTACTGGAATGTACATAGTTATATGTTTCCTTCAGTGCTATTGCTATGTGTTATCTGTCATATTATTTAATTTGCTTTGGTGATATTGGTTCAATTATTGTGGACCCTTCTATAGTTTAAATTTTATTGATATCCCTTTGTTGTGCAACCACCTTGTGTTATTATTATTTTAAACCTTGAGATATTTTTATTGTGTATCCCAACTTTGTGGCGCTATAATTTCATTGAGTTGACGATCACTCAATTATCTATATGGTTTCAGGTAGAGGTTATCCAGATGTATCAGCTTCTTGATTTCTTCCTTCCAACAAGAAGTTTCAGAATAATGTATTTGCTCATAATTGTTATAGGTAAATTAAGAGATAAATTTGTACAATATTCTAATTGCTTCGTAGTATTGATATGAAAGGTTTAGTAAGATATGGAGGTAAATATAATGTAATAATAGGATATATATATATATATGATACATATATCAAAATAAATATGTAAAATATATTTTAGAATTATAAATATGCAATGATAGTTATTATATAGAATTTTAATCCACTATAGAAATTAATGAAGATAATTGATATGTATGAATACGTTGGTTTCGTTGGGTTCTACATGGTGCCTAGTGGCCTTAAGCATTCCTAGACCCTAGGACCATCACATTTCTGGAAATGAGATATAACAGAATCATTTGGAGGTTAGTCCATTACCTGCCTGGCTCTAATACCATGTAAAAATTACATGGGCCTTGAGATTATTGGGCCAAATACATAGTGGCCATATGAATGGGGTTTGGAACCTCATCTAACACAAAACTAATTGGCTTGTGTTAAGAATCAATCTATACCACTTATGTGTCACCATGTTTTCTTATAGTTTTTTTATGTGGAATTTATTTATATTCTCTAACAGAGCCTTGGTCATAGCATCAGGCTTATGCTCTTCTGAAGAACAATGAACAAGCTTTATCTCTCCTCCTTTTTTAGCTTCTCTTGAAGCATGGAATTTTGGTTTGAATGTACTTTGTTCTTCTTTGTTGTAAAGTATTTTTGGTCATTGAAATTGCATACTTGTTATCCACATAGATCATAGTAGCTTCAACTTATTGTTGTTGTAAGATGTTCAAAACTTTTCTCAATCAAATTGCTTGATTTTGCAGTAGAGGTAGCTGCTATATACTTTGCCTCAACTGTAGAATGTACATCAATATCTTACAAGACTTCTAAGGTATAACATCCAAATAAAATCCACTAAAATATGACTTTTCTAGGCCTAATCCTATCTTTTAATTTGTTCCAATTTGTGTAACATCTTATATTTTTGCATCAAACCAATCCAAGCCAAGCTTGGATAAATGTCGATCCTACATGGCAATCTTATGTGTGGATGTTTATTATTCTTCAGTTTAAAATGCATCATTTCCTCATTTGAAGAAAAACATTCAAAACCCCAGGCCAACTTGAAAATGTTGTCATTGTCATGAGCTAGAAGAAAAAAAAAACTTCCACCAGCTTCTTTTGAACCCTCAACTTATGCCAATGTCGTCCATTGTCCTCAGCTTCAAAACCCTAAGTTAGAGAGAAAGCTATTGTTCCCCACATTAGAAACAAATTGTTCCCTACATGCTTCCCACTTCTTTAATCTACCATTGATTACAACTTCAGTTAGCTTTTAGGATCACAAGGAAGAGTCGAAATATGATACTATTATAACACCCTTACACTCCATATACCTATAATACATACAACTGGAATATGTAACATACGCACATAGAATACAAGAATGCCACCGTTTTCAATCTTTCCAAAATTCCCATATTTTTAAATTTGCTAAAGTTTTGTCTGTAACTTGTACATTTTCTAAAAACCAATTCACACAACCTGTAAGTAAACAAACACTCCCAAATATTCTCAAATTATCCAAAACTCCAATATTCTTCAAAATTACACCAATACTTAAGCAAATATTTCATATAGTAAAATATATAAAAGTAACAAATACATATATTTTTCCTAAAAAGTTTTAAAAATACATTATATACAAGTCTACTACCATGATGTACAAACTTTCAACAATTTTCACAAAGTTTAAAGTAACTATATGTAGTGTGACTGCTGTGGTCCGTGGCAGCTTCCAAAACAACTTTAAATACAAAAAACAAACACCTAGACCTCAAGGTCTAGTAGAACTCTCCGGATCCTTTGGATCAACCATGTCACCTACGCGATGAATTTTTTCGCTTAGCAGTACATACTTTGGTATAAAATAATTTATGTTCTATATGCAATGCCATAGATGCACTAAATGACACTTGTCAAGCAATAATTAGACATTTTAATCATCATATCAATCATCCACACGCATTAGGCCCAAAAGTCTTTGTATAAGAGTTTAGCTCCATAAATAATATCTTGGGCTATCTCATTCGTCTATGACACCAACGTGTCTCACCTGTAGGCATAATAAAAATGTGACACCAGTGTATCTCACCCGAAGGGGTAATAAATCTGTAATACCAGTGCGTCTCACCCGAAGTGTAATAAAATTCTAACAATAATATTTCGGAACTAGACTCTATATAAGGTAACATGCAATCGTATTTTTGCAAATTCTACATTTTTACAATCTTTTTACATTCGTTTTCATATTCTCTACTCATATTCCATAACATCATCACATACAATAACAATGTGGCTAACTTCCACATTTTTAATGCACAACTTGTACTTTTCCCATTTTGCACAAACATACATTTAGTCATTGTTAAATGGCTTTTCATGCCATAATCAATTTATATCAAGCATTGGTATTTCAAATAATGCCATACACACACATTCATATTAATAAAAGAACATAACACAATCAACACATTTAAGTTATTATGCTTAAAGTCAATGAAATTAATGAAATTCAATTCCAAAGTATGTACTAACCTCTTTAACATAATGTGAGCCAAAGCTCCACTCCATTTCGAGACTTCTTATAGCCCTTCCCTACTAGGTTGATGAAATTTCTATTTACTCAATATTGTTAGCAATTTAAAGTAAGAACAATCAAAATTGACAGCCAATACACAGGAAAAAAATAAAAATTCCCAACCCCTAGATCATTCCATTTTGATTAAAATCAAAATAAAAGAAGAACATACAAGGTTTAGAGATTATAGCTATGAGTTCTTCATAAATTCTTCACCTTCTCTTCTTGTTGGGTTGTCATAAACCACAACAATCCAAGGGTAGAATTGTCTCTAATAGTATCCACACAAGGAAAGAATTAATCTTCTATCTAATAAGAGTGGCATAGAGTGAATCTTTATGGTAGCAAGAAGAAGTACTCTAATAAAAAAGAAGAAAACCTAAGAGGAAGAAGAAACTCTTTCTTGTCTTCCTTTTTCTTTTTGGTTAGGAGGTAAGAGTTAAGCTCCCATCTATTAAGATGGTATGTATATATTTTAGGATTTCTATTAGCTAGGGTTTTAAGCTTAATAGCTTACTATGCCTAAATGGGCTCAGCTTGGCCCAATAGCTAATAAACCCATATATTATCTCATAATGTATTAAAGCCATTTTAATTCATTATGAACCCTTTTAGTGTGTGACCCATTAGGCTCCTAAACACGTTGATAGCTAAATACCAATTGTGCCCTTAATTAAAATTAAGGTTTCCTCAAATGAACTCTTCATTTAGGATTGATTCACCAATAAACTAATTGATATAAAGTAGACCATGATTGGCATCTAGTAATGCATGATGGCCATCCAAATGTTGAGAAGTCAAAGTGGTTTGACTTCAACCTTAATATAGTTAGTTACCATGCAACTCCCACTAGACTAACTATGTCACACCTAGTCTGAATATATTAGTTCTTATTCCCGAAGCCCATTACTCTATAAAAAGCATCTTTGAGACTCTCTTAAGGATCCATCCACCTTGGCCAAGAATTCCCATAGTAATACCTTCTATAAGAGGCCATGAGATATACTCTCCTTCTGTCAGGAGTGATGTATCTTTTGTCGATCTCTCAACTATCTTCGAATACCACCCTATGAGCAAGTCTAAAGATATTTGCACAACAACAATGATGAGATAAGATCATTGACATTGAATAGAAATCCATATGATAATCTCATAGATGGGTCATCCAATGAACTTATTCTTCCAATGAGTATCCACATATTAACTCTAAGCATCACCATGCTTACAGCATATGACAACAACTGCTTGATCAAATTAAGAAGTATAACATATGCTAGTCTATCCGTACTAACAATGTCTCATCTTGTTAATACTATAACTAGGGATAATTTTAGTATAAATACATTTGCATGAAATAAGAATCTCATATCATGATCTCATCACGACTTTCCTTACAATGTGTTTTATATTAGGGACTTTATTAAACAGTTTAAAATATATAATCAGCTATATGCATCACATGAGTACTAAATAATAAATGATGCCTTAATTCATTAATATATAAATGAATGTAATGTGCATATTATAACCTAAAGTGATTATCTCTAGGGCATACATATCTTACAAACTCCCACTTGAACTAGAGCCAATCACCTATGTATTCAATACCATAGGAATGTACATGATCATCATGCTTTTGTTGTGCTAGTGGCTTAGTGAGCGGATCTGCTATATTTTGATTTGTGGTGACCCATTCTATCTTTACATCCTGTCTACCTATGATCTCCCGAATAATGGTAGTGCCTAAGTACATGTTTGGATCGCTGATGAGACCGTGGTTCCTGTTCTTATGCAATGGCTTCATTTTTATTATAATATAATGGCATTGGATCAACAATGATAGGGACTACTCCTCACTCAATGATGAACTTCTTGGTCCATACAACTTCTTTGGCTGCTTCGGAAGCTGCAATGTACTCAGCCTCAGTTGTTGAATCAACAGTCATTTCCTGTTTGTAACTCTGCTAACTAACAATTCTGCCAAACAATGTGAATACATAGCCCGACTAGGACTTGGAATCATCCTTATCTAATTGGAAACTGGCATTAGTATACCCATTTAATGATCAAATCCCCATCTTCATAAACTAAGAATGCATCATTAGTCCTTCTCAAGTACTTAAGGCTTTTCTTAATAGCCACCCAATGCTCCTCACTTGGATTAGACTGATATCTATTCATGACACTCAGCACTTAAGATACATCTGGTGTAGTACATAACATAATGTACTTGATAGATCCAATAGGTAAGGCATATGGTACCTCACTCATGTGATCCCTTTCATCTTGTGTCTTAGGACACATATACTTAGAAAGGATTATCCCATTGGCCATGGGTAAGAATCCTCTCTTGGATTGATCCATGCTAAACCTCTTTAGCATTTTATCTATGTATGTAGACTATGAAAGACCTAACAACCTTCTTGATCTATCCCTATAGATCTTAATTTCGAATATGTAGGTTGCTTCTACAAGGTCTTTCATGGAGAACTTCTTGGATAACTAAATTTTAACTGATTGAAGAATAGAGACATTTTCCTATGAGCAATATGTCATCTACATATAGTACCAAGAAAATAACTGCACTCTCACTGACCTTCTTGTACACACATGGTTCATTCATATTTTGTGAGAAACTAAACTGGTACAAATAAAATAATTGCACTCCCGCTGACCTTCCTGTACACATAGGTTTCATCCATATTTTGTGAGAAACCAAACTCTTTGATTGTCTCATCAAAATGGATGTTCCAACTCTTAGAAACCTACTTTAATCCATAAATGGATAGCTTACGTACCTTACTGGTATCATTGGATATAAAACCCTCAGGTTGTGCCATGTATACATCCTCAGTCAGATTTCCATTAAGGAAAGTTGTTTTCACATCCATCTGCCATATCTCATAATCATAATGAGTAGCAATGGCTAGGAGTATCCTGATGCATTTGAGCATAACTATAGGTGTGAAAGTTTCATCAAAGTCAATACCTTGTCTTTGACGATGCCTTTTCATAACTAGGTGAGCCTTGCAGGTAGATACCTTACCATCCATGTTTGTCTTCTTCTTGAAGACCCACTTATAGCCTATGGATTTTATCCCTTCAGACAGGTCAACTAAATTCCAAACTTAGTTCTCGTATATGGAATCCATCTCTGACTGCATGGCTTTTAACCATTTATCATATTTTGAACTCTTCATAACTTCCTCATAGGTAGTAGGCTCATCATTCTCAATAAGCAATATATGATTATGCTCAGTCAAGAGAAATCCATATCTCTTTGAAGATACACGTATCCTACTAGATATACGATGAACATGTGTATCAATAGGTTCTGTTGTTACTTCATCAACATGAGTAACAGGCTTAGGACCAATCGATTGATCTATGTTTGTTTGTATATCTGGAACTTCATCAAGTTCAATTCTACTCCCATTATCCTCTATTATAGTATGCTTTTAAAATAAGTACTTTTTATTCCAATGGGTGGTAAAAGTAGTATAGAATAGTCTCTTCTGGATAGCCAAAAACAAACATTTATCAGACTTAGCTTCAAGCTTATATGATATTGTCCTCTTTACATAAGCAGGACATCCCCATACTTTCATATGTGAAAGACTAGGTTTCGTGTTATTACATATCTCATATGGTGTAATATCAACCTATTTTGATGGAACCCTATTAAGGATATAAACAACAATCTCTAGTGAATAACTCCAAAAGGATTTGGGTAAGTCTACAAAGCTCATCAAGGATCAAACCATATCCAATAAAGTTTGATTTCTCCTCTCAGACACCCCATTATGTTGTGGTGTGTATGGAGGAGTCCATTAAGATAATATGCCATTATCCTTTAGATAACTTTAAAACTCTTGGCCCATATATTCTCCACCTCGATCTGATCTAAGTCTTTTAATACTTTTGCCAAGTTGTTTCTTTGCTACATTTCTAAATTCTTTGAACTTTTCAAAGGCTTCAAATTTGTATTTCATCAAATACAAAATACCCATATCTAGAATGATCATCAATAAAGGTAATGAAGTATTAGAAACCACCTCTAGCATGGGTTGTCATTGGGCCACAAACATCTATATGTATTAGGTCCAATAGCCCATTGGCCCTTTCACCCTTTCCACTAAAAGGTGATTTTGTCATCTTGCCAAGTAAATAAGATTCGCATGTATAATATGATCCATAATCAAATGATCCTAAATTACCATTCTTATGTAACTTAGACATGCAATTTTCATTAATATGGCCTAAGCGACAATGCCAAAGATATGATGGTTTCAAGTTATCTAACTTTTGTCTCTTTATATTTATGTTGAGAATATCATTACCCAAATCTAGAACATATAAACCATTGTGTAATGAACCAGTACCATACAAAATATTATTTAATCAAATAGAACAACCATTGTTCTTAAAAGTTAAATAAAAACCATCTTTGTTTAAATAAGAAACTGAAATAATGTTCTTTGTAAGTACCGAAACATAATAATAATTACTAATTTCTAGAGATAATCCAAAAGGTAAAGATAATATATAAGTCCATACAGTTAATGTAACAACTCTTGTTCCATTTCCCACTCGTAGGTCCATCTCTCCCTTTTTGAGCTTCCTACTACTCTTTAGTCCCTGCATATTACTACATATGTGAGACCCACATCCAGTAGCCAATACTCATGTGTTATTATTAAAAGCAGTATTTATCTTAATCATAAACATACCTGAAACCAAAGGATTTGATAGCTCCTTAAGTTAACACTTAACTCATGGTCCTTTGGGAACCCAAGAGATCCCAACCTTTTAATATAGCCCAACATTTTTCAGCCCATGCTGCATAGCTAATGTCCCCTTTACCATCTTACAATGAAATAACTGCTTCGATATTTCATATCTCTCAGCTCGGGCTTGCTCATCAAAGAGCTTCCTGAGATGGTAAATCATGGTGGAAGCATCTATGTGTTCATGCTGCTTTTGTAACTCTGGAGACATAAAAGCAAGCATAATACAAGAAGCAATCTCATTATCCTTCTTATACTTTACATGAGCTAAATGCTCCTCAGCTGGCGTATCCTTAGCAAGGATGGGTGGAGCTGGTGTGTCCAACACAAACAATTTGTTTAGATTTTGGAACTATTCTCACATTTCTAAAGCAGTCCAAGAAATTGGACCCAATCAACTTGTTTCAGTCAAGAACGCTACATAATTTCACATTAGATGACATGATTCTAGCAACCTAGATGTAAAAGGATAGAACATGTTAGTATATAAATGTGCACATGTAATGCGTCTTTATTAGGTCTTTAATTAAACACATATAGCTCCCACTATTTTATTGCGAACCAATTAGCCCTCACTATTGATCCGAGAAAGCTCATTAAAAGCTTTCCTAGTGGGCCAGTATCCAATATTATTATGTGAAATCTTGGGTTTGCCTAACCAGTCCACATTACTCCAAAAGTAGGTATCGCATACCAATTGCTCTTGGCAACTACTGAATCATTAGGCTATCAACTCTTGTTATTTATATATCTCACATACACTTACCCAATCTTACCTCTAATTTATATCAACCTTGGGTTTGCTCAACAAATTAATACAATTAGTTAAGTCCGACCCATTAATCAAGAATCTAATTCCATAGCTTGAATATATTTTTGTAGAAGAGGGCTTGGGTTTGTCCAACAACCCAATCTTCTAGAAAAACTCTAGTTCTTACTATATTAATGGAAAGCATTAGAATTAATTTTAATTGAGGGATTTCTTATTTTAAGTATCATCTAATTTTAAGAATGCATATTTTATGTATGTATCATATAGCAATAACAACAATAAAGCCTTAATCTCAAGCTAATTGGGGTCAGCTATATGTATTCTTCTTTTTCACAAGTTTCAATTTAGGGCTACCTCTTTTGATAAATTTAAAAAAACAAGATCATTTTGTACCACTTTTATCAAGTTAATTTAAGTCTACCTCTTTATATCTTGGGTATTTTTACTTTAACTAGTTCAACTTTTCTGACCGATGCATCCTTAGGTCTATGTTTCACATGGCCAAACAACCTCAATCTTGCTCTCTTATCTTATCCTCAATAAGCGCTACTACTACTTTTGCTCTAATTTTCTCATTCCTAATTCTATCCATTCTAGTATGCCCACAAATCCATCTTATCATTCTCATCTTTTCAACATGTATCTTACTCACATATTGTCCTTTTACAGCCGAACACTTACTATCATACATCATCGAAGGCCATATGGTAGTGCGGTAGAATTTTCCTTTCAATTTGACTGGCATTTTTCAATTGCATAACATGCCTATGACACTCCTCCACTTTATCCAACCAGCTTTAATCATGTGGCTTACATCTTTACAACCACCATCCTCTTGAATAATAGAACCAAGGTATTTAAAATGAGTATTATGAGGTAGTGATACTCCGTCTAAAATAACTTTGTATCCTTCTCTATTCTCTTTATTAAATCTACAATGGATATACTCAGTCTTAGTTCTACTTAGCTTAAAATCCTTTGGTTCCAAAGTACTTCTCCATAACTCCAACTTTTGACTTATACCTGCTTGGGTCTTATCTATCAACACAATATCATCTGCAAAACATCATACACCAAGGGATATCATCTTGTATATGCCTTGTTAGCTCATCCATGACTAAGACAAATAGATAAGGGCTCAAAGCTGAACCTTGATGTAATCCAATAGAAATAGGAAAATCATTAGTATCCTTTCTAACAGTGTAGACACTAGTGATAGCTTCATCATACATATCCTTCAAGACTTGAATATATCTTATAGAAACCCCCCTATGCTTTAGGATCCACCATAAAACCTTTTTATGAACTCTATCATATGCCTTCTCCAAGTTAATGAAAACCATATGTAAATCTCTCTTCATCTCTTTATACTTTTCATCACATCTCTATTAAGAAAGATAGCTTCCATAGTGGATCGACCAGGCATAAAACCAAACTGGTTTTGGGAGATACAAGTGTCCAAATGTAAACGGTGGACATATCTACATTGGTTTATTGAGCCAAGAAGGAAACCAATAGGTCAAATCTAGGTAGATGCATGAATTATAAAGAGAAATATAAATTTCCAAAATTTACATTTTCTTCTTTATCTTGTAATTGGCGCCATCTCATCTTCATCTCCTTATGCTTCAATTCCTATCTAATCTTATGTAATCTAATTACATTATTTCATAAACCAGAAAACCTTAAGTTACATTTAAGGGGAATTAGGTGAGAATAGAAATACAAAAGAGAATAGAGAAACGCAAGACACACATGCTCTATTTACCAAATATGAAAATCCATGCATATACTTAATCTCATTGGGTAAGTCCATAATCATCCATCATGCTAACCATACACCCTTAGATGCATTATGCCTAATGCAATACATGAAAAACAAATTGATTTTCTAAATTGTGCCTTAAGGTTCCAACTCTTGAAACCAAATATATAATCATCTTGGTTTTGATTGATTAAATTCATTTGAACTTTATCCCAATTAATCTCATTAATTTAGTTCAAATATGTCCTGCCATGATTTTAATCTCATTAAAATTCTAGTAAAAATTTAATGATTTCAAATGTTAGGAAAAGTTAAGAAAATCCAATTTTTTATTTATTATGAAATTTGTTAATTGAATTTTCTAAAATATCCATATTCAAAAAAATTATATTTCAACAAATGAAAATCATTAATTCAATTCATATATACCATATAAATAAGAAAAACTTATTGGACTATAACAAAAGGTATCAAAACATATCAAACATATGTTCTTACATAAAACTCTTTTAGGCAATAACCTTTTTCGTTATTAAATTTAATAAAAATTCCCCTTGGCTTGGTCATACTTTTTTTATCTAGCCTTGAAAAACATATCTCATAGGTTTATCATGGGTTAAATGATAAAACCATATACTAAAAACATGTAGGGTAGCATCATATTTGAAATATGGCTTTCTAGATAAAACATCGATGTTGTAACTCTGAGCATCTTTGCAGTAATTGAAAACAATCACGTCGTAACTTTGAACAACATCGCCGTAAGTCTAACGATTTTGATAGATTAACCGTTTTTTGACTTTGTTTGATTTTGAATCCAAATTAAACATTTTAATTCAATCAAAATCATACAAAATAAATCAAAATCATAAAGGGACAACCAGTATCAATTAAAAACTTATGGCACAAAGCTAGGGTTTCTAAAATCAATTATTTTTCATTCCTCTCAATTTTAATCAATATAGGTGGGCTCCGATACCACTATTAGAAATTTAAATCAAGAACAATCAAAATTGGCAACCAATGCGCAACAAAAAAATAAAATTTTCAAACCCTAGATCATCCTATATTGATTAAAATCAAAATAAAAGAAGAACATACAAGGTTTAGAGATTATATGAGTTATTCACAAATTCTTCACCATCTCTTCTTGTTGAGTTATAGCAAACCACAATAATCCAAGGGTAGGATTGTCTCTAATAGTATCTACATAAGGGAAGAATTAATCTCCTATCTAATAGGAGTGGCCTAGAGTGAATCTTTGTACCAGCAAGAAGATGCACTCTAATGAAAAAAAAAAAAAAGAGAAAACCTAAGAGGAAGAAGAAACTCTTTCTTGTCTTCCTTTTTCTTTTTAATTAAGAGGCAGAAGTTGAGCTCCCATCCATTATAATCATATTTTTATTTTTTAAGGTTTCTATTAGCTAAGGTTTTAAGCTTAATAGTTTACTATGCTCAAATGAGCTCAACTTGGTCCAATAGCCAATAAACCCATTTTCTTCTTCCTTAATGTATCTAATCCATTAAATATATATTATCTCATAATATATTAAAGCCAATTTAATTAATTCTGAACCCTTTTAGTGTGTGACCGATTAGACTCCCAAACACCTTGATAGCTAAATACTAAATTTACCCTTAATTAAAATTAAGGTTTCCTCAAATGAACTCTTCATTTAGTATTGATTCACTAATCAACTAATTAATATAAAGCAGACCAAGATTGGCATCTTGCAATGCATCATGGCCACCCAAGTTTTAAGAAAGTCAAAATGGTTTGACTTTAACCTTACTATAGTTACCATGCAATAAACTTCTTACACCAAACTATATCACATTCATTTCAGAGCATGGACTTTGTGTCAACTCTCACTAGACTGACTATGTCACAACTAGTTTGAATATATTAGTTCTTGTTCCCAAAGCCCATTGCTCTATAAAAAGTATCTTTGAGACTCTCAAAGATCTATCCACCTTGGCCAAGGATTCCCAGAGTAATGCCTTCCTACAAGAGGTCATGAGATATACTCTCTTTCTACCAAGAGTGATGTATCCTTTGTCGATCTCTCAACTATTTTCGAATACATCATGAAATACCCAATGACCACTCTATGAGTGATCTCTCATGATACAACAAGGAATGGGATTAAAGTATAACACTTTAGATCCAAGAAACCTTAGAGACATCAAGTCTAAGTATATTTGCACAACTACTATGATGAGATAAGATCATTAACATTGGATAGAAATCCATATGATAATCTCATGGTTGGGTCATCCAATGATCTTATTCTTCCAATAAGTATCCACATGTTAACTCTAAGCATCACTATGCTTACAGCTTATGAGAACAACTGCTTGATCAAATCAAGAAGTATAACATGTGTTAGTTTATCCGCACTAACAATGTGCCATATTGTTAATACTATAACTAGGGATATTTTAGTATACACACATTTGCATGTAATAAGAATCTCATATCATGATCTCATCATGAATTCCCTTACACTGTGTTTTATATTAGGGAATTTATTAAACATTTTAAGATATATAATCAATTACATGCATCACATGAGTACTGAGTAATAAATGATGCCTTAATTCATTAATATATAAATGAATGTAATGTGCATATTATAACCTAAAGTGAATGTCTCTAGGGCATACATATCTAACAAATATCTATTCAAAATGCGAATGAATATAATTAATTAATATCACATTTCTTGATGTTTCAACTAATAAACTTCAATTAAAACACAATCCTTCAATTTTATCTCTCCTAGCCATAATGGACTTTAACTTTGAAACTTAATTTTATGCATTTTCAAATTGTATTTAAAGCTTAAATATATTATTAAAATCATATTTTTAACGTTTCCTAAACACTAAAATTCAGTTAACCACATTTCCTTCAAAAATCCAAAAAACAATTTCTAAGCCTCTTTAATTTTAGTTCTTCATTCTAACCAATTCTAAATGTCAATTTAAGCTCATTTCTATTATTTAAATCATTTAACAACATGATTTAAATCATACAATAAAATAAGTATCCATACTTTAACAAAGCCCTTCTAAAATCCTAAATTCATTACCACTTCTTTCAAACTCTAACCAAATCAATCCTTTTCCTTAATCTACCTTTAAAATAATTGTTTACTCATCAAAGTAACTTCATCCTCACCCATTCCAACAAATATTACATACCCTTTCATAAACCCAATTCATACATATTCATCAAATTTCATAAAACTTGAAAATTAGGTAAGAAAGTTTACCAATCAATGAAGAAACTACCAAATCTCACTTCAATCCTTTAAAATTCTTTAAAATTTTATGTTAAGGAAGAAGAGAAATCCTCCCTTGTCTATCAATGGGATTCAGCCATGGTGGAGAGAAAAGAAAGATGATGAAGTTAGAAAAAATTAAATTTTCTTCTCTTTTAATTACTATCCATATATATATATATATTATTTTAATATCTTAATTAATTATTTATTTAATTAATATTAAATTCCAAAATTCCATCTTCCATCCGCATTTATTTTTTTATTTTAATTTTTTACCCTTTTTCAGTTTTACATTTTCACCTTTGACTTTTATATGTCATTTATATTCCACATATATTTAACATACACAATCTATTCTTCTCATTTCTAACTCTTTATTTCTCCCTAAAATTATTCATTTTAGTTTTATTATAATTTTATTTTATTTTATTTTAGCAAAATTGTGGATGTTACAACTACTGAAGTTAGAATTTGGAGCAGGAATTTTTAATTTATTTCTTGGTGGATTTTTTTTACTAGGACCATAAGACAAAATGGGAAAGGCAATGAAAAAAAAATCTTCGTTATGGGTAAATAATGTATTTGTTTATATTATTCAATTTGTTACTTTCTGCATGTGGAGTTTTTAAGGTTTACTAGCAATTATCTAAGGTTGACTTCTTTTTTCATTTATTTATTCATTTGGGGTTTTGGTTTTTATCATTTTTACATGGTGATGCATGATTAACTTCTTACGGTTGCAGTGTTCCAATTTATTTATGGCATGGAGGTAATTTTGCGGAGAAACCAAAGGTATCACATATATATATATATGAGGTTGTTCCATTTGTCTAAGTGATGTAAAAATCTTTGGAAATGCTAATTTGCAAAAGATTATTAAGGAGTTAGGGTAATGTGGACACTAAATTTGGCCCCCCAACCATAGCAGAAGCCCACGGACAAAATGGGCCTTATGCTAAAGAGAGAAAGCCTAGAGTAGGAACTGCCCATTATTAGTAGTGGTGATCCCACCACTTGTTATGGAGAAGGTGTGGTCATACCACTCTACTAAATGATTACTGTGTCCGCCAATTAACTATGAGACGACGCTTGGAAAACCAACATACCAGACCATGTGCCATCCATTCAGAAGAAAGGATGCAAAATGTGTGTAAATGGATATAATGAAAGCCTGCATGTCATCTTATCCCAACAAAAGGACGACTCTAGCAAGTGATGTGAAAGGGCGCACCACCCTCTCCTACCTATAAAAGGAGGAGAAAAAGAGAAATAAGACAACAAAGAGGATAGAAGGCGAAACTCTGCCAAGGTAAATCTGAGTGAAACCGTGAGTATAGTAGTGAGTTACTATAAGGGTCTTGCAAAGAGAGAGAAGGCAATTGGTCATTGACATCTCGAGACCTCCCTGCACAACTTCTATTTCTAAAGTTGAAGGAACTGATAACTGAGGTTTTATAATCTTACTTTCCATTAATTTCTTTTTACTTGCCATTAGTTTGCTTATTGCATGCTTCCTATGAACCCACTGTAAACTAGATGAAAATAACAAGACATAAAAATGTGAACAAATATGAATTAAGATGGGGAATAGAATGAGACTGATCATTGAAATAGAATAATTAATAGTGAAATATTGACCATGAGACCTAAAAATGGACTGAAATATGTTGAACTAGAATTTGAATGTGATTAGAAGTTAGGAAGGTGATGCGATAGGGATAAAGGTTCTATCACCCCATATGGTGGGATCAATGGAAGAAGTGATTGTCCCACTCATCCTATCGATGTGTAGACCCTTAATTTTTTACCCAGTCTAGTCCGATATTTTTTATATAGTCCAAAATAATTTTTGTAGTATTTTTAATTAAATAATATTTATTTTAGTATTTATTATTTATAATTTTTAATAAAAATAAAATGGTAAAGTTAAATAAATAAATAAATAAAAATCGGCGACGGAAAAATCGAAAAAAGAAAAAATTCATCGCCGAAGGTGAATCGGCCACAGGCCAATTCGCCCGCAGGAATTTCCTGCATGCAGATCGGCCATAGGTCATTTTGCCGCAGGAAATTCCTGCGGTGAATTGGCACCCACCAGCAGCAATGCTCGCAGCTCTCACAATTCCAGCCCGCAATAATTTTTTTTTACCAGCGCAATTTTCCAACGCAATTTTTTCCGAAACAAAATTCTATTTGGTTTTGGTTTCTTTTCCTAATTGATTTTAATTTCCTTAAACAATTAGAAATATGTTTATTATTTTTCCTATAACTATCACATTAAAACACAGAATTAGGGGACTTAGATCGGATGAAAATTTTGTTTTTACTGAGCTAAACTTGGGACTTCTAACTTGGGAGGAAAAGAGGACAGAAACCCTAAGGAGCAAGAGACATTGGCAATTATCAACCCATCAAAGGCAGTAACACTGCCTTTATCTTTGTTCATCCAGAAGCAAATTGTGGAGGAACCAATGAACGGAGGTTTGATTATAAATCTTTGATTTGATGTTATTTACAATGTTTCTATCGTTTATTTTTTATATTAAGTCAGTAACCTAAATTATTAAACTTAGTAATATGTTTTGCATTAAATCATATATTCATCCAGTAGCCTTAGTCAGTGATCAAAACTTCAAAATCCTAAAATTGTTCTTCTTATTTTAGAAACTTTAAAACCCTAAATTGTTTCTCTCCCATTTCCAAAACTTCAAAACCCTAAAACTGTTCTTCTCTTTCCAGAAACCTTGAAAACCCTAAATTGTTTCTTCTGTTTTCAAAACTTTAAAAACCATAAATTGTTTTCCCCAAACTATTTTCATCTAAACTCTAACTTTTTGTCCAAAATTTCCAAATGTCTTCTTAAATCTCCAAACCCTAATCTTCTTTACAGTTCCTAAAAAACTTTAATCATAATTATTTCTATAAAACTCTAAATTATTTTCTTAAATCCTAAGATCAAATATGTTTTCAAAAATATCAAAACCCTAACTTTCTCAAAACCCAATACAGTAAACCCTAGTTTTCCTAAACCCCATATTCTTAAAACATCAAAACTTTATGATAAATTCATTAACACCCTAAACCCTAATTCTTAAAACCTCAAAATTTTATGACAAATAAATCTAAACCCTAAAGCCATAATCCAGTAAACCTAAAATCATAATCCAGTAAACATGAATTACAAACCCTAATGTTTTAAAATTCCAAAACCCTAATTTCATGATGTTACTACTTTCTTAAATTTATAAAACCCTAATCCGTTCCAATTTTTCAAAATCTTTACAGTAGCCTAAATAATAATAATAATAATAATAATTCTAAGATCCCAAAACCCTAAATGTTAATTAAAGAACTCTAAATTGAGACATAAACCTAAATTTGTATCTTTATTTAATTTTAGATTTGATTATGTAGTTTATTATATGTTTTGATAGTTGATTTATTTAATTTCAATGCTTGATTTATTTAATTTACCATGGATGATTATTTTCTTTATTGTTATGATTTGTTTGTTTTAGTATTAAAATTGTAAGAGGTATATTTTCACCTTGTGAGTATCTCATTAGTTAAGTATTATGTAATTTAAATTGCTTTTATATTTTGGGACCAATGTAAAGGACATGTTTCCACCTTTTGGTGAAGGACATGTTTCCATTCTCGGATGAGTGTCCATTTGTTTGCTTTGTTTGAACATTGCTTTAATTTTAATATAATGATGTTTTATTTTTCTTGTTGCATGTAATATGGATAATATTGTTATATTTAAGAATTGTATAATATTAAGACCTACAAAGGAGGCCGGTTCTAATGAACCAGGTGTTGTGGGGGTGCTGGGTCATTTCTCACCTTGCCCACACGCCACACGTACCTAACTTTCCAAACCCATTGGGGGGTTAGGGATTCCTTAGGAATCGAGTCATCCACCCCTTTCTTTTTCCCAGCCCGTCAGGGTGGCTACTCCATTTTCTTCGAACTTAGGCCCGTGTTCTCTAAGGCTCCTAGCCTAAACAGTGCCGAAGTTGCAAGAACCATTCCATAGGGAGTGGGGGCAAAAATCCCCTCTCACAGTGGCGACTCAACTGGGGATAAGAGAAGTTGATTCCATTGGATTTTATATTATTCTATTCTTTCTTATCATGATATTATCCATTGCATCATATTAGATTGCATCGTGTGCGCGAGTTAGGATGCCCGTGTTACCCGTGTTGTGTTATGTAAGGGATACCATACTTTCACTCAAGGTATGAAGATTGAGCATGGCATAACCACTCATAGCCTCGTACCATTTGGTATATACTTGCTATGGGAACCTAAGCCTTTTTACCAAAGACTAAAGCTCATGTAATTGGCCTAGTTACTTTCCTTAGGTTTTTAACCCAAATGCTTGTTGTTTAACTATGATTAATTTATCTTAGCTTAAATCATGGCTTATTTGGTTTGTTATTTTTCTAATATGACCTAAGTATATTGTAAGCTCAAAATAAATTTTTCTTTAGAATCCAAAAGACCCAAGCTATTTTCAAAACTTTTCAAAATGGTCTTTGGACATAAAACTTTCCTAAAAATAAATCAAAAATTCTTTGCTCATGATCGAAATACAAAGCCCAAAATTCATTTTTTTTTAAATCTTTGTACAATGGTCTTAGAAACAAAATTATTTTCATCAAACCTTTTTCTGACAAAGAACTTGCAAATTATTTAGGTCAATTACAAAATACCAAAAATCAATTGTGAGCCTAGTTTATACTAAGAATAATTAATCATGGGCTTGTTTTTGGCATGAACCATTAGTTACTTTTTCAAGTGAGAAATCTATTTATAATAAACCTCTTAATTTAGTTTTAATCCAATATAGCATAAAAGCTACTTTAGTTGGTTGGATGGATTAAAGCCTAATTAATGGGAATTATTATGAACTGATTTCCATTTTTGAAATTATAACTATTGGTTGAAACGTTCGAGGGAAATATTCAAAAACAAGATACCCCATGTTGGTATTTTGTTAACCATATACCTAGGAAAAGAGACTTGTCATTCATATGCGAATGTTATAAGGTCGGAAGGAACATCCTAATTATCTTTCTTTATGATTGTTTGTGCATACATGCATACATTTTCATCTCATATCATTGATCCTCTCTTAATCACAACCCTGGATTACACAAGTTCAAAAGCTTACGACAATCCGACCTACGCCGGAGATGAAGAATCTAGTAGCAACTCAATCACTTGCTCACCAAAAGCAATGGAGCTTGAACAAATTCAAAGAATGGTGGACGACGCCCTCAATGCCAAGATGAAAGAAATAAAAGAGGCCCTGGCTGAGACCATGAATAACCAATTGGCTGCAATCATGCCGAAGCATCTGCTAGCACTAAGAAGCCAAAGGATAAAGGGAATGGTAAAGTTGGTGAAGTGGTTTTTTATGATGATAAGGTGATCATTGATGAGGATTATGATTGGGCTCAATACTTCCAAGATCCTCAAAATAAGAAGAAAGAACCGAAGATTGTTGAAAGATCAGCTATGGAGAAAACTGAAACTTCTGATGTTGAAAAGATGATTGCGAATTTAGAAAAGAAATTTGAGAAGAAGCTAAAAATTGAAGAAATGTCAGAGGTTGACAAATTATTTAAACTAGATGAAGAAGTTCCGTACAAATTCAAGATGCCATCTTTTGCAAAGTTTGATGGAACCGGAAATCCTCACCCCCATATGAAGCAGTATATCACTGCCATGCAGTCCTCCCGAGCTACTAAAACTCAAAGTATAAGGTACTGTATACTCTCATTAGACCCTATTGTCCAAAATTGGTTCAACACCTTAGAGAAAAGTACTCAAAAAGATTGGGACATGTTGTACAAGGCTTTCATTCAACAATATGGGTACAATGTTGAGCTAGAAGTTACCTTAATGGAAGTTGAGTCCATTAGGCAAAGACCAAATGAGAATTTTGTGGACTATGTCAAAAGATGGAGAAATAAGACTACTTTGCTCAAGAAGAGGCCCGATGAATATGATCAAATAAGGATGATTGTGAGAGGGGTATTGCCTAGTCTTCGTGAAAGGATGTCTCATACACTCATCCGTGATGTCAAAGATCTTCTCCAAGCTGGTATGAAAATTGAAGAATGGAAAAGGGAGAAGAATCGCTTTTCAATAAGAAGGAATGAGAAAGGGAACTACTGGTCTGGAAATCAAAGCATGCAAAAAGAAGTTGATGTTAGTACAACTGGTCAAGCAAATATAAGGCAATTTTTAGATCTAGGAAAGCCTTTGTCTTGGATCTTCAACAAGCTATAAAAGAAGGGACTATTATAGCCATTGGCCCCCCGACCTTTGCCGAATCTTTTACCCCCAAAATTTGATACTAAAGACTTTTGTGAGTTTCATCAGACACAAGGACATGAGACATACAAATGCTTGTGACTAAAACATGAAATCCAAAATTTAATTAAAAGTGGTAAGCTGCCTGAGCCTGATAAGCCCAACACAAAAGACAATCCATTGCCAAGGTTCAACAGAGTGCCACCACCACCAACCTTCATGGTAGGAAAAGGTTTGGAAGAAGATTTTGTTTTATCATCCTTTCAAGATGGGAATATTGAAGATGTGAAAGGAGAAGAAGCTTAACTCTATTAACTTCCGTTGGCTTGTTTGTTTTTCTTGTTTTATTTTCTTTATTTGGTATTTTATGGAACAATCGTGTTTTTTAAATTTAAATTTGTTTGAATAAATTACTTTCATTAAAATTTTTGTTGGTCTTTGCTCATTTTGGTGCTCAACCAATGAGGAATCTAGCTTGATAATTCATAAATTAATTTATGCATCATGACTTGAATGACTGTACTAGGTGAGGGAATTGTTCTATAGCATTGAGTTGTGTATGCTTACTTAGAGAGGGCTCCTGCATAATTCCTTTGTCTAGGTCCTAGTCAGTCTTATAACAAGCTTAGACAAACTTTCGAGACGAAATTGAACTCTTCTTATTTAAGGGAGAAATGATCTAGGCATTGTTTGGTTAGCTAACAACCAGTATCCACCCAATTAAATATCAATCTCTAATTGTCCCTTTGAGCCTTCATAAAATTTTAGCTTTCTTTTCATTGGCTTACAGATCCCAACAACCTACCCTGAGCTATTCTGATACTTTTGACAAGTCTTATGATCACTAAGATGAAGAGGCAAGAAGATCAAAGAAAGAAATGAATAGTCAAGACTATGAAGATAGTTGAAGTTCTCAAGACCATAAGGGTAGTTGAAGTTCTCAAGACCATAAGGGTAGTTGAAGTTCTCAAAACCATAAGGGTAGTTGAAGTTTTCCTAATATCTCTAATATATCAAGACAACATCAGAGTAACAAATGATTTATCCCTGTTAAAGAAGATTTATGTCACTCCACTCATCTATTGTTGGAAACCCAAGTTGGTATAAACAAGACAACTCTTTTAGAGCTACAACAAAAAAAAATAAAGAAGAAAAGGAAAGAAGAAGAAAAGAAAAATAAAGGATAAAAAGAAAAGAAAAATAAAGCCAAAAAAGGCGGTTCAGAAAGCCAATTGAGTTCTCTTTTACCTAAAGCAACAAAAGGCTTCCATTCGGTTTTAAGAAAAGTTTGACTTAAATTGGTCCAACCCAACCAAAGATTCAATCAAAATCAGAGAAAAAGGAGAAAGACGATTCAGTTCTTGAAAGTTTTGTACTTGACAGTCCTACAAGGAAGAATGACAAAATGATAAAATGCTTAAAGAAAGGGAAGAGTAAGAAAAATAAAAAGAAAGAAAAGGGAGAAGAAGAAAAGAGCAAATTTGGGTACCAAACTTTTTGCAAGGGCAAAGACTGTCCTAATCAAGATCCATATTAAAGCCAAGCAGATAGAAGGAATTTGGAGTCTAGCAAGATTGCTCCCAGCTGCCTAAAGTTTGAACAAGAAATTTGTAATGTGAAGGTTTGTCCAATGTGTCACATCAGCTCTAGAGTCAAAATGGCCTTCACTTAAACCTGTGTCCCTTATAGACCCCATTTCAAGCCTATCAAAGACCTATTGATCTCTCTTGGTAGGTAGAGTCTATTAGTGGAGATAGTTTGAATAAGCATGCATATGAAATAGACAATATTTAAACTCAATGAGACCTTTTGCCTAGTAATGTGTATGTGCCTATCTAAAGTGCAACAGTTCTTACTTAGATAGAAATAATTCTCAAGTTTAGTATGGTAACTAGGGTTGTCATGTTATAGATATGTTAATTTGGAAAAATCAAGTCCTGGGGTACATTGGCATTGATTTGGCAAAGCCAATGTTTGATTTCAAAATCAAAATTCAAAAAAATAAATAAATAAAAATAAAAATATTTTTTGTCATACAAAGCCTTCAAGTTAAGGGGAGTATGTTGAACTATCGAATCTCGAAGGACATATTGGGCAAAGGAAATGATTAATGGCAAGGTTATGAAGAAGCTACTGAATCATAATTTGAAATGGATGCATCTCTGCTGCTTAAGGCCTCCATTATTCATGTTTTCAACATCTTGAAGATAAAAGCCATAAATGTGAAGCATCCTATCATTTTAAAGCAAGAACTGAACAAGCATCTAGAAGGAGTCAATGAAAACATTTCAGCTGATCACCTTGGTTTGTGAGTCGATGGAATCACTACACTCTATGAAGCAAAGATAAAGTAGGTATAGAATCAGAGGGGCATGGAAGACCCATTGCTTGAGGAAACTCTAGTCATTTTGCAAAAAAAAAAAGAGGAAGAAATGCATGCTTATATAGAGAACAAGACAAAATACAAACATCAATCAGAGCCTGCATGAGAAAAATCATGTTTGAGCCTGCACGGGGGGCAAGGAGAAGATATGAAGGCTAGATAAAAAAAATGAGTTACAGTAAAGATAAAAATTATATATTTTCATTAGTATTTTTATACATATTATACAATATTTCTTCAATTAATACAATATTCATACATCACTAAGAAGGAGGTGGTAGATCATCAAATAAAGCTCTGAAAAAATCATCGCCTGTCGGAGGAGGAGGCAAATCACCCGTCCCGAGTCCTCCCAAAGCAGGAGCACCAGAATCTCTATTACCTTGGAGTTCTGATCTGTAACGGTCCTCATCAAAAGTAGACGAAAGGATCTCATGGTCATCAGCTTGGGGGCCTCTAGATGAAGAAGCACCAGGATCTCTCATCCTTTGAAACCGGAAGTCTCAAAAATCTTACTCTGACTGGTGATACAATTTCTCAAAATAGAAAATCTGTTGATGACTAGCAACCAGCTCTTCTTGAATTTTCTTGTTTTGTTCTTCAAGCATCCACTGTGAGCGAGAAAGGAAAAGAGTAAGAGCATACATAATCATGCATACATATAGCATAAATTATCATGGAATAAGAAAACCTACCAGGTAATTTATATCAATGCCTATGGATGAGATGGCATATCCGGTGGACTAGAATGAGCAAATGAAGGAGCAGTAAAAGAAGGTCCAGCCTCATGATCAAATGAGCCAGCAGCCTGCAACAATCATTAAAAAAGTCAAATGAGTTAAGAAAGAAGCGATTGCAATGAAAAAATGGTAAAAGTTTACTTGAGAAGTGCTAGCCCCAAGATATGGAACAAACTCTCCTCCCTCTCCATGGTATTCCTCTTCATCTCTATCCTCATTTTCCTTGGGAATCTCCCGTACACCAACAGGAGATACGTCAAAGTTCAAAAGCCCTATTTGAATAAACTGGGTATAAGATGCATCCGGTGGATAGAGAAAGGTTTCAACATCATAACCATGCTGAGCCAACCATCATGCATTCTCCGGCATTGATGTGATATTTAAAGTATATTCCGGGCAATGCATCAGGATCCTCCGCTGCTCGAGACCAAAAAACCACTCATATACTCTCTCTCCGAGAAACTAACCACTAGACACAAGGCCAGCAATGACTCGGCGGGTATGTTGAAAAGGCAGTGCGACATTCATGGAGGAAGTCTAGTTTGTCTGCTCTTCTGTGTTCCACCAGGCCAAATTGACCTACAAAAAGACATAAGGTAAGTGAACTTTTATATAAATTTTAAATTATACTAATACTATTTTACCTGGCCCCAGGTTAAGCAGCTCAAGACAAAGCGTTGGGTATGCACATAGTGAGAGCTGGGAACTTCTATATGATCTGATAACCAAAAATTTAATCTCGAATACCCCACTCTCTCTCCGGAAATACCAGGCACCCTAACAAGATTGTGCTCATATGCCCATGCCTACAACAATAATAAAAATCAAATTCATGCAAGAATAATAGAATTGACATTGGTGGAAGAAGAGTACCTCGACAACCGCCATAAAGCCAACAAAAGACTTTTTATTTCTACAAATTTTGTCAAGTCCATGGTAAAGATAGGCAAGACCAGCTTCACCCCGGCCGTAAAGTAGTACCATATTCATATCAGTAAGGGCCCTCAACACTGACAAATGGATGGCGGATTCGGTGCTGCCTAAAATGGTCGACCCGAGCAAATACAGCAAAAATACTCAAGCATATTGTTTAGTTGTATCTCTGTGAACCCATCCTTCGTAGTTCATCTAATAACTACAAATTGGGTCAATTTTTATCTTGAAAGGCCCTTTAAATGATGGTTTCATACCAATTAATTATTAGATTTCTTCAAATGTCAGAATATCATTAGTAAGAAGGATCGGAAGGCCATAGTACTAGATACCAGTTATGGCTGTATAATCGACCGGACCAATGGTCATTTCTCCTATAGGTAGGTGAAAAGTATGGGTCATGTCCATCTACCATTCTGACAAAGCTTGAACTACACTTCTGTCTATCAGATACTCCTCATATGGTAATTGTAAGATGAAGCTTTCAAAACCACAATCTCGGATAATCCGTCTTACCCGAGAAGACGCTACATCATACCATTATCGGGCTTTGTAGACACACCCTCTGCCCCGAATAACGTAACGATCACGCTAACACGGAGCCAAGTAAGTTAACACAAGGTAAGTATATCATTATATCAATACCACCGATTTTTAGGCTAAATTAATTTATATTCTATTTTTAGTCTATATATTTACTTAAATTCTTAAATATATTCATCTAATTAATTTGTTTTTCCTAAATCTTTAAAAAAATAACAAAAACAAAAAAGAAAAAGAAAACAAAAAATAAAAAGAAAACAAATATATATAAAGAAAAAGAAAACAAGAATATATAATATAAAAAAACAAACAAAACAAAAACACAAACTACAAAAAATAATTTGCTGTTAAAATAAATAAATAAATAATTACCTTGCTCTTTTGATTTGAACTGTGATGAAGTGCCATTCAGGCTAGTAGACATATGTTTCTATCTTCATGCCGCCGAATAAACTCTAATAACTCAGCATTAGATCGAGTTCCTGATCTTGAAGTATGCATTTTTTCTAAAACTTTATGCTAAACTCTCTAAAATAAAAGATGTATAGCTATGAATGAATGAAATGAAGAAATCTGTCGTGAATGAAATGAAGAAATCTTCTGCATTTATATAGAGAAATGGCAAAGAAAAAAGACAAAAGAAAAACAGTATTCTCGTGAAAAAAAAAGAAGTAAATTTTACTATTGATAAATAGTAAGTTAATATTTACAAATAGTAAATAACTAATGGTGAATAGTACATAAATAGTAAATACACAGTAAATAAATAGGTAACTCAATTATTCAATCCAATCATTCAAATACTTGCGTGTATATAAATATTTTTGCACTTTTACAATATTTTTACACGCAGGGGGCAAGAAAATATATTTATGGTAAAAATTAGCTAAATTTTTTGTAAATTCCTTTAGTATACTACTGACTACAATTATTTTTTACAGACAATTAAATCTCCCTTAGCTTAGGTCCAGAACCTAAATTTCCCCGTAAGTTTAGAACTTAGCTTAGGTCCAAAACCCTAATTACTCTTAAGTTCAGAACTTAGCTTGGGTCCAGAACCCAAATTACCCTTAAGTCCAGACTTAGCTTAGGTCCAGAACCTAAATTTTCTCTTAAGTTCAGAACTTAGCTCGGGTCCAGAACCCTAATTACTCTTAAGTCCAGAACTTAGTTTGGATCTAGAACCCAAATTACTCTTAAGTCCAAAACTTAGCTCGGGTCCAGAACCCAAATTACCCTTAAGTCCAGAACTTAGCTTAGGTCCGGAACCTAAAATCCCTCTAAAGTCCAAAACTTAGCTCGGGTCCAAAACCCAAATTACCCTTAAGTCCAGAACTTAGTCCGAGTCCAGAACCCAAATTACCCTTAGGTCTAGAACCTAAAATCTCTCTTAAGTCCAGAACTTAGCTCAGGTCCAGAACCCAAATTACCCTTTGGTCCAGAACCTAAAATCTCTCTTAAGTCCAAAACTTAGCTCGGGTCCAAAATCCCCGCTCACATGATGCCTCCATCGTTACTAGACCTTGAAATGTGAATTATTCCTTAGTGACGGGTCATCCCTAAGGTGTGACAGGATTGCCACTCTATATGATGAGCCCATCACTCCTTATGGCATGGCCGGTAAGTTGGATCTAATTATTTTAAATGGATCATGTCTCTATTAAGAAAATATGGTTTCACCTTTATATAGTGATCATAATGTAAGTAGCTCGCCTAAGATAGTAATGTGTGTGCTAAGTATTTATGTTTTATTTAAATGTTTGAATGTGCTGTGATATTTGATATGGTTGATACCCACTGAATACTTTTATGTTATTATCGTCATGTTGCATTTCATGCATAATCTTATTTGATTTTTCATAGAATTAATGTAGTAGGATTAAATCAGCAATGTGACTATAATTTTCCTTTTCTTAGAATGTCTGTAGTTGGACCATTGTAATTTTTAGAACTAATGTAGTATGGTTCTCTTTCATTGTAAATTAATTATTTAAAAAGGATTGTAAGATCATGTTTCCACTATGTCGGGGCTCATTTTATCATGCATACATTTCTCATAAGCATAAGCATAAATGATAAAGGAATACTTATTACGATGGACTTTGCAAATCTTTGTTTAATTTAGGTAATGCATTAACAATTAATGGTATATGGGGGTGCTAGAGCCATAGAGAAGGTCGATTCCAATAAACAAGGTATATGCGGGTGCTATATCCATTTTCTCTAACTTTCCCATATGTACCCAACTTTCTGAACCTAGTAGGGGTTGGGATTCCTCATTTAGAGATCTTCACCCCCTCTTTCCTGATCTTTCGAGTGGCGACTCTTCTCCTAGCTTAGGCTTGTCATTTCCTAAGGGCTTCACCCTCAATGTCATAGTTGCAAAGTTATTAGCCATACCCCTGGCTCACAGTGGTGACTCCACTGGGGACAAAGAGAAGTTAAACTCCATTTGTTCTAGCAATATTCCATCTTTAATTATCGGGGTATTATCGACCTGCATCAGTAGATTGCATTTTGGGTATGTGTGTAAGGGTGCCCTATTTACTTGTGTCATATAGTTGAAATGGAGATCTTACTTTCACTCAAGGTATGGTGAACAATCAATATGTGACCACTTGTGCGCCCAGTGGTTGATCTAAGAGGAATGGGGGGTCCATTGCCTCCCTCAACAAATCATGTAATCTATTTATATATATGTATGCATATATTATATTATATTATATTATATTATATTATATTATATTATATTATATTATATTATATTATATTATATATTTACAATATATATATATATATATTAAATTGGTAAATCTACTTTATATATATTTATTACCTTTAATTATTTTCAATTTGTATCCTAACATTGATATAAAATGGGGTTTCTTCAAAAATGTCCTAAAAATTAAAAATATTTTCAAAAATACTTATTTTTTTCTACTTCAAGAAGATCCTTTTTCAATTTTCAATTTCAAAAATGCCCATTTTCTTTTAGTATACAATATATATACTCTATTTTCAAAGGTATATATTGGGTATGTATTTCATTGCTCTTGTTGACTTCTTTCTTTGTCTCTTATTTTTCTCTTCATTTTGCTTGATTTGTGATTACCCATTGAAATTTTTGAATTATTGTAAAGCTCTTAATAGTGGATTGCCTTTTCTTAGACCAAGAGAGATTCAGTGATTTTTTTAGGTCCTAGACTAGCTAACTGCAAGTTTACAAGTCATGAACAAGTAATATAGCAGATAGTGAGTATCATTCTCATGAAGAATGGTAATCCTAAATACCAAAAATCAAATTATTTATTATTTGGAAAGAAAAGAATGAATTTAATTTTAAAGTAAAATAACTAAAACTAAAGCCATATCTACTTGGTTTTGACTCTGATATTGTTGAACTTAAGGGTATACTACATTAATTGGTTAACTATAGATTTCCTAAGGTTTTGATTTAATTTTATTCTTCCTTGGTTATTGGTTGGATTCTCCTAAACTAAGTTCTAGTCTCTCTCAAGTTCTGAAACTAATATTGAATTTAATTCTTATGTCTACTCTTGTGATCATAAGTAATTAAATTAATTCATTAAGTTTTATGAGAATCTTTAAATCAACATCCTAAGCGTTTACCTTACCTCTAATTAAAAATCTACTTAAGATTGTTAGCTCATTTGATTAATGTCATGCTTCTACTCTTGCTCCATCACATAAAATCTCAAATCAAATATTTATTTGCTAGATAAGTATTAGCATGAAGCTCATAGAAAAAAAATAATAAAAAGATAAACTCAATTGAACCAAATAATAATGAATTATTCCATAAACAAATCAATATAAGGGTCTAACCCTAATTAGGGTTTTAGATATTCATAATTGTAAAGAAAACAAAGCAAGAATTAAAGAAAATAGTTGAAAACATTATGAATTAAAGAATAAGAAAAACCAAACTCTGGATCTTTTTTGGACTGAATGGAACTTTTTTGAAACTTGAATCTCTTCCTTGAACCAAGCCTCCTTCTTTCTCTCCAAAGAAATCTTAAGAATAGAAAAGAAAATTGCAATGAAGATTTGATAATTAATTTGAGGAGGAGGCTTTGCTTATATATTGGTCTTGGAGATCTTTTATCTTCAGTAGGAAAATATCTTAGGCAGATTGTGGAACTTCTTTCTTGATTAGGAATTGTCTTTAAGATGAAACTTTATAGAAAATAGGAGTTTCAGCAGCCATTAGATTTGAATGGGCTTACATACATGACCCCATGCCCGTGCATAATTGCCCCATGTTGAAACTCAAAAATTCCTTTAAAGGACAAATCCAATTTAAGATGCATAGTTGTACAGATAAGAACTGCACAGCCGTGTTCTTCATTTTTATTATAGAATCTTTTTTCTTTTCTCTTCTTCTTTAGGCAGTCCCAATTTAATTTCCATGCCCAAGCACTTTTAAATTGCATGCCTATGGGAATCGAGTCTCCTCCATTTTGAGCTCCTTTCTCTCTTATGTGTTGCATCTCAATTTCTCTTGGTTCACCATCACTTCTTTCTTAAATTATGCTAAAAACTCATACTTTGTGAAATTATGTTTCTAAATAGTTCTTACTTCATCAAAGAAAATGCATTAAATTCAATTGATAAGAACAAAAATTCAATTAGAATAATCACATATTGATGTACAAAATATGATTTTATCAACTCCCACAAAATTAGCTAGTTGTTTGTCCTCAAGCAACAAAAACAATCTCCTTCGCAATAGGCCTCATCATATGTTAAGCATTCTCAAGATTTTAATATAAAAATTTCAAACAATCAAAATTTCAATATTTAATTCTAAATTAAGTTTCATATCTATACTTACTTCATTCTCCCCTCCTTATTCAAGAGTTTCAGCCAATAGCAACCAATTGTTGCACTTCAGATAGAAAAATACCCCCTTGCATTTATTAAAGATTAGAGTTCAAAGGATACCATTGTTGAAAGATTTGGATTCATACAATATTTGTGTATATTCTTTTGACCAAAGAAGTGCCATGATAAAGTGAGAGGAGAGGAGAGCAAGATGGAAGGAGAAGACGGACAGAGAAGAATAAGGGAATGATGAATTTTCCATGGACCGGAGATGAGAAGAGAGGAGAGTTAATAATGGTATAGAATATATGAAAAGAGAATGATTGACCAGGATTTCAAATTACCTTAGTCCAAAAATACACTATTTTGGATATAAAGTGGCTTAAAATATTTAATTTTTTTAGATAGGGACCTCTAAAATAATCGTACTGCCCAAGTAAAATTAATAAAATGAGAGGAATTAACTTCTATAGTTAACTTATAATGGACCTCTAAATTGTGGCAAATTAGTTAAGTTATGCAATGCAGCTTCGATTTTTAAATTGTATGTGACTATCATTGAAAGGTTATTTCAAGTTTTATTTATTTATTTTTTTGCAAGTTCACAGATGGAGAAGTAAAAGTTTATGCGTTGAGTAATATATATCTTTGAGACACACAATGTACTTTTTTTACACATATCTATTAGTAGTATTGTCATTTTGAATTCATACAATATCTATGTCAATTCTTTTGACCAATGAAATACCATGGTCAAAAGAGAGGAGAGGAGAGTAAGATGGAAAGAGGAGGAGTAAGGAGAGTAAGGTAATGATGAATTTTCTCATGGACTAGAGAAGAAAGGTAAGCAGAGTTGATAGGAACATAGAATAAATGAGAAGAGAATGAGAGACCAGGGTTCCAATTCAGCTTTGTCAAAAACTATGTTGTTTTGGATATAAAGTGGCTTAAAATATATATTTAATTTTTTTTATAGATAGAGACCCTTAAAATATATGTACTAACTAGGTAAAATTAATGGAATGAGAGGATTTAACTTCTTTAGTTAACTTTTAGAGGTCTATTGTCTGGACCTCCAAATGGTTGCAGTTTAGGTAAGTTATGCAGGACGTTTTTATTTTTAAATTTTACCTCACCATCATTGAAAGATTTTCAAGTTTTATTTTTTTACAAGTTCATAGATGGAGAAGTAGACATTTATATGTTGAGTAATACATATCTTTGAGATGCACAATATTCATTTTTTACACATTTATGTTAGGAGTACTGTCATTTTGAAATCATATAATATTTATGTGAATTCTTTTGACCAGCACTATGGTAAAGAGGGAGGAGAGGAGAGAGAGATGGAAGGAGGAGAAAGAGTGAGGGAATGACGATTTTCCTTGGACCAGCAATGAGAGAAGAGGAGAGGAGAGTTGATAGCGGCACAGAATAGATGATAAGAGAATGAGGGACTAAGGTTCCAGATTAGCTTAGTCCAAAATAACTCCATTTTGGATATAAAGTGGTTTAAAACATTTATTTATTTATTTATATGGGCACCCTTAAAATAATTATACTGACTTGGAGAAATTAATAGAAGGAGAGGAATTAACTTCTATAGTTAACTTTTGGAGGTCTATTGTTTGGACCTCCAAATGCTTGCAATTTAGTTAAGTTGTACAGGATTGCTTTAATTTTTAAATTGTACTTCATTATAGGTGAAATATTATTTCAAGTTTTTTTTGCAAGTTCATAGATGGAGAATTAAAACTTTATGTGGTGAGTAATATATAGCTTTGAGACATACGATATACATTTTTTTACACATATCTATTAGGTGTACTGTTGTTTTAAACTCATACAATATCCGAGTGATTTCTTTTGACCAAAAAAGTACCATGGTAAAGAGAGAGGAGAGGACAACAAGATGGAAGGAGAAGAAAGAATGAGGAGAGTAAGGGAATGATGAATTTTTTCATGGACTAGAGATGAGAGCTGTGGAGAGTTGATAGCGATGCATAATAAATGAGAAGAGAATGAGGGACTAGGGTTCCAATTTAGCTTAGTCCAAAACTACGTTGTTTTGTATATAATGTCACTTAAAATATTTATATATTTTTTTTATGAAGACCCTCAAAATATACTTAAGAACTAGGTAAAATAATGAAATAAGAGGAAATAACTTCTTTAGTTAACTTTTGGAGGTCTATTATTTGGGCCTCTAGATGGTTACAATTCAGTTAAGCTATATAGGGTGATTTTATTTTTAAATTGTACTTCATCATCATTGAAAGATTATTTCAAGTTCTATTTTTGTTTTCAAGTTCATTGATGGAGATGTAAAAGTTTATGTGATGAGTAATGTACAGCTTTGAGTCACACAATATACATTTTTTTTATACATTTTTGTTAGTAGTACTGTCATTTTAAATTTATACAATACTTGCATGAATTCTTTTGACCAAAGAAGGACTATGGTAAGGAGAGAGGAGAGGAGAGCAAGTGGAAGGAGGACAAGGAGTGAAGAGTGAGGGAATGATGATTTTTCATGAACTAGAGATGAGAAAAGAATTGATAGTGGAGCATAATAGATAAGAAGAGAATGAGGGGCCGAGGTTTTAGATTAGCTTAGTCGAAAAGTACACCATTTTGGATATAAAGTAGCTAAAAATATTTATTTATTTTTTAGATGAGACCCCTAAAATAATTGTACTAACTAGATGAAATTAATAGGAGAGGAATTAACTTCTATAGTTAACTTTTTGGACCTCCAGATGGTTGCAATTTAGTTAAGTTATATAGGGTGGTTTTGATTTTATATTGTACTTCATTATTGTTAAAAGATTATTTCAAGTTTTATTTATTTACTTATTTTTTGCAAGTTCACAAATGGAGAAGTAAAATTTTATGTGTTGGGTAATAAATAGCTTTGCACAATATACATTTTTTACAAATATCAATTAGGAGTATTGTCATTTTGAATTAGTGCAATATCCGTGTGAATTATTTTGACCAAAGAACTACCATTGTAAAGAGAGAGGAGAGGGTGGCAAGATGGAAGGAGGAGAAGGAGTTAGGAGAGTGAGGGACTGATGAATTTTTTCATAGACCATAGATTAAGGTGAGGAGAGCTAATAGCGATGTAGTCTAAATGAGAAGAGAATGAGGGACTAGGGTTATAATTTACCTTAGACCAAAATTACACTATTTTGGAAATAAAGTGGCTTAAAATATTTATTTATTTTAGCTAGAAACCCTTAAAATATATGTACTGACTAGATAAAATTAATGAAATGAGATTGAAACCCTAGTCCCTCATTCTCTTCTCATTTAATGAAGCTAGTGATATCATTCTTTAGCTTAACAGTTTTAGATGGTGGAAAGTATTGGCCAAGAAAGACGAAGCTAATTGATCCCAAGTAGTAAATATACCTGATGCATTGGAGATGAGCCATCTTTTAGCTTTGTCTTTCAGTGAGATAGGGAAGAGACTAAGATGAATGACATCATCAGAAACACAATTAATTTTGAATGTATTACACATCTCCAAGAGGTGGGGAAGTGAGTGTAGGAATCTTCATGATCCAAGCCATAGAAAGTTAATTGCCTAATTAAATTAATAAGTGAAGGCTTGAGTTTGAAATTGTTGGCTTGAACTAATGGCCTCACAATACTTGATCTGATGCCAGCAGTAGGTAGCGCATAATCCTTTAGAGTTCTAAGTTATTGGTCTCCCATGATTTCTTCTTCTTCATCTTTTTTAGATGAGAAAAGAGGATTGTCAATGGGAAAGTCAGTTGAAGATCCCTCAAATTTATTCTTTAGTTTTTCCTTCCTTTCTTTGTTTTGCTTACGACAAAATCTTTCAATTTCAATATTATATGGTACAAGTTAGATGTTTGGATTTTTGCATATATAAACCTAAAACCTATAAGGAAAAAGAAAAGAAAACAATAATAAAATAAAAAATAAAGTATCCAAAGTAATAATAGTTTAATATCATTAATATTAGAACTGTCACCTTCTTCGACAATGGCACCAAAAACTTGTTAGGGTCTAGCCTAGTTAATTGCAAGTGCACAAGTCATAATCAAATAATAACGTGTGAGTAGAGTATCGTTCCCATGAAAAAGGATATTCTAAGTACTAAATAATTAAACAAACTATTATTTGGATGGTAAATTAGTGAGAATAAAGAACTAAGTTAACAAAATTAAAGCTAAATTAAATTGGAATTAAATCTAATATTTTTGGCATTAGGGTTAAACCTATACTTATTGATTAATTATGGATTTCCTAAGGTATTGACTCAATCTAAATCTACTCTAGAGTATTGGTTGGGTTCTCCTAAATTAAGACTTAGTCTCTCAAGTACTAAACCTAATATTAAATTTAACGTTGTATTTACTCTCGTGATCACAAGCAAATCAAGCAAGCTCATTAAGATTTATGAGTAAACTATATATCAACCTCTTAAGTGTTTACCCTATCTCTAGGTGCAAACTTAAAACTAAGATTGTTACCTCCTTGAACTAATATTGTGCTTCAACTCTCATTCCATCACACATTGCCTTATATCAATCAATTATTGGCCAGATAATCAAAGTATTATGATCAAAGATAACAAAATAATCAAGAACAAACTTTAATTGAATCAAATTAAAATAACTACTCCATAGATTAATCAATTAAGAAATAGTTTAACCCTAATAAGATTTTTAGTGATTCATAATTGAAAAGTAAAAGAAAAAGAAACAGTAGAAGATTGAAGATATAATTGAAATTGATATTAAAATAAAATAAAATAAATTGAAAAGATCAAACTTGGAAAGAAGAAAGCCTATTGAACTCGAATTGCTCTTGAACAAAACTCTTCCTTCTTTTCAAGTCAATTCTAACCTAAAATCTGAAATTTTCTAACCTAAAATCTAATGTATCAATTGTAAGGAATGTCTAGGGCATTTATAGGGGCTTAGGAAACTTCTTTTGCAAGTAGTAAAATATTAGGATAGGTTTAAAAGAGTCCCTATTGAAAAAGAAGTCAAATTTTAGTTGAAGGAAAACAAATCCTAATAAAATAAGGAAGCTGTAAAATTCATATACAAATTTTGAAGTAATTTTTGTATCTTATAATGTCCAAATCTAGGCTTGGGATTTTCATAATAATTGTAGATCTCAAATTTTAAATGAATTTAGGTTTTTGAATTACTCAATTTGGACTTTGGAAACTCAAGTTATGGCCTTTGAAATAAACTGCTCTTGACAGAAATTCTATTCTAAATTTATTTATAGTTCTGAATTTGCATAGTTGTTTGGAGGCTCAAACGAACTCAAATTTGTACAAAATAGATCATCATGAAAAGCTTGAGATGTCTTCTAAAAACTTCATGAACAACACTTTCTCATTTTGAGACTCTAAGATTGTCAAAATCTCAAGTAAAGCCCTTAAAGTTCAAATCTGTCAAAGTCTGAAAATCACATAGAGGGTGTTTCTCAAAACTGGAGCTTTTCAGCTTATTGTGAATAAGTGATTTTTAGATTATAATCAGATTAAAAATAAGCAGTTAAGCGTTTCTGTAAACTAGTTAATAATCAGCTGATAATCAGTTTATAATCAGTTAAGTGTTTCTGTAAAATCAGCTTATAATCAGTTTTTAATTGCAGAAACTGTCAAACTGACCAAACTGTCCTTGAATTTATTTATTGTATAAAAATGATTTTTTAAATGTCAATTTAAAATTTATTTTGCAATAATAATAATAATAATTTATTTAATAATAATAATAATAATAAAATTTATTTGATGGGAACTAAAGTGTATAGAGTGGGCAAATTTGAAATATTGAAGATTAGGTAGGGATAGTATAGTCTTTTACTTGGTCAAAACTGCTTAAAAAATAAGTGCTTAAAAAAAAGTAGCAAAACCCAACTTTTAAAAAACTGATTAAAATCAGATTATAATCTACTATTTAAGTTTTCAGAAACACTTAAATAAACAACTTATAATCTAAAAACTGCTTATAATCAGTTTTGACCAGCTTTTAAGTTTTGAGAAACACCCTCATAATGTGCTCGGATAGTAGCTATTTGGTTATGGGTGTGGCAATAGAAAGCCACGACCGTGGGATTAAATTTGCTTCTAGATCTTCTTTGGCAGGTCCTAATTGAAGTCCATGGGTGTGGCATTGGGTGCTACGAGCGTGGGTCTTGACTTTCTTAACCTTTTTGCACCTTTTTTTTTTTAATTTTCCTCAACTTTTAGTCAAAAACTTGTATTTTGACATTTCCAAGCTAAAATAAGATAAATTATAACTTCAATAAAGAAAATACATCAAATTCAATTGAAAACAATTGAAAACAAGGTTAGAATTATCTAAAATAATAATCAAACTACAACTCTATCAATTAGTTAGTCCAAAACAATGTCATTTTAGATATAAAGTGGCTTAAAATATTTGTTTATTTATTTAGATAGATAACCTTAAAATAAATTGTACGAACTAGGTAAAATTATTGGAAGGAAAGGAATTAACTTCTTTAGTTAACTTCTAGAGCTCCATTATCTAGACCTCTCGATAGTTGCAATTCAGTTAAGTTGTATAGTGTAGCTTTGATTTTTAAATTATACTTTACCATCGTTTAAAGATTATTTTAGTTTTTTTTAGTTCACATATGGAGAAATAAATGTTTATGTGTTGAGTAATATATATATAGCTTTGAGGCACACGATATATATTTCTTTACATCTATCTATTAGGAGTACTGTCATTTTGAATTCATACCATATATGTGTGAATTCTTTTTACCAAAAAAGTATCATGGTAAAGAGAAGAGAGCAGAGTAAGATGGAAGGAGGAGAAGGAGTGAGGAGAGTGAGGGAATGACAAATTTTTCAATGACTAGGGATGAAAAGAGAGGAGAGGTTATAGTAGTACAGAATGGATGTGATGAGAATGAGGGACTAAGATTCTAGATTAGCTTTGTCCTAAACTATTCCATTTTGGATATAAAATATTTATTTATTTATTTTAAATATATATTCTTTAAATAATTATACTGACCATGTAAAATAATGGAATGAGAGGAATTAACTTCTTTAGTTCACAGGAGACTATATTTAATAACTATATACTAATTATAATAATTATAATAGCTAATTTGACAATATTAATTGATTAATTAAATCACATCAAGGTACAAAATTTTCAAAATTCTTATTATTAATTAAAATAATAATAAACTAAACTAATTTACTTTTAAATATACTTGATATAATTTGAAATATTGTTGATAAAAATTACATGGAGATATATGTAAATTATAAATTAAGCATTAACTAAGAATTAAAATGCTAATTGTTTGGTATTATTCTACATCAAAGTTAGCTTTATATTTTTTTTTAACTAAATTTATATTCCTATCTAATAATTTATTCTAATTTTATTAAAATCTCAAAATTTAATTCCACATATACATTAATTTCTAAAAAGAAAAATTAAAATTACATATTAATATTTAATAAACTTTTAATAAAATACATCATATTCATGAATAATTTTTATATTTATTGTTTTTAAAAAATAAATTTAATTTAATATTATATGAATATTCCTTTATATTTATTTATTAAAATTTTATTAAATGTTAGTAACTATTAATTCAAATACAAGATTAATATAATGTATTAAATAATAATATTAGTGATAATAATTAAGTTATAAATTCTAAATTATTTTTTTAAATGTAATATGCATAAAAAGAAGTATACTTCATATGAGTTAATTATTATAATTATTTTATAAAAGATAAATAAAATTTTTATGAAAAATATCAGTAAAATCTCATCTCACATAAGCGACTAATTATCCAAGATATAGTAATATTATACCTTTTTTAATTGAATATAATAATATTATATTCTTGAAACACAGTCACATTACATGATATATATAACACAATCACATCACATGAGATATATAGTTTTAATAAATACAAATTGAGACATAGTTTAAGAGATTGGACTAATAACAAAATTAATAAATATACTAGCCCTTAAAAATCACCATCAAGCATTATAATTAGATTTATGTAAAAATAAAAAACCATGAATTTTTAGATGAAGAAAGAAGAGTTGGGTCTTTTTCTTTGCAAACCCGACTACTGTTAAAAGAAAATAAAATTCAAGATTGATTTGATTATTATCTAAAATGACTCACTACCAGTGATGAACCGTTGACTATAACATAATTTCTTTTTTATGAAACGATTCTAATTCTATATGCAATTAAATCATTTGTATTTTGTATTCTAAATTTAATTTGGATTAGAATTTAATCATTCTCCATGCGAAAATCCAAAAAATACTAGGATTGGAAAATGATTATAAATAAGAAAAATAATCAACTCCTCTAATCTCTTTCTCAAGAAAATCCTCTCCTTGTCGAGAGTTTGTTTAGGTTTTTTACTCTTTTTGGTTCTGAGATGGTGAGTTTGGAGAATGTAACAAAACCTATATTGATGGCTAAACTTACTAAGATTGATTTGAGAAGAAACAAGGAATTGCAAATGTTGTTAAGTGATGCTTGAATTTGTGGGAGCAAAGAAGAAGCTACCAAGAGAAAGGAGGTTTTCGGTTAGAATGGTTTGGTTGTGAAAAGTTGGGTGAAACAGGTAACTTGGTTGAGGGGGTACACCGATCAAAAGGTGGAGGATACCAATGCTATTATTTTTATTTTTGGTTCTTATAGCCTTGGGATGCATGGTCCTAGGGCTAACATTAACATATTATTTGTTGGGTCATCTTATGTTAATAGAAGCTAGACTTTTTTTTTAGGACTTTCTACAGAACTAACAAAAAAAGCAACTTAATTACACAAATATGGCAAAAATGAAAGAAAAAATATCAATCTGAAAAAGATGCTATTAAAATAATAAATCTACTATAAAAATAGCAACACCATTATCTTCATGTTCTTCTTCATCACGCCATCATCATCATCATCATCATCATCTTCTTCTTCTTCTTCTTCTTCTTCTTCTTCATCATCATCAATCAAAAAAATCATTAAATAAAAAATCAAAACCCAAAAAAGGTTTAAAAAAAGAAGAAATCAAGATCAAAAACTAAAAAAAAAAATTAGAAACAAAAATCTTCATCATCTTTTTCATTAAAAATCTTCAGCATCTCGTTCATCAACATCAGTATAAAAAAATAAAAAAGAAGATTCAATAACAAAAAATAAAGATATGAATCATCAATCAAAACTCAAAAATTTTGCATCCAACCAAATATGAAAAGCTTTGCTTCAAAAACAAAAATAAAAATAAAAATAAAATCATTAATTAAGGAAAACTAGATAAAGAAGCAGATCGATAAGGTTAAATCTTCATCCTCATATTTAGTTTAAATCTTCATCTTCTTCTTCTTCTTCTTCAACAAAATCCAAATCTTCATCTTCATCTTTTTCTTCAATAAATCTTCACATTCTTAAAAAATGTGAATCATCAATCGAAACTAAAAAAAATCAGAAGCAAAATTGTTGAGGTAGTATCGATGTATAGTAGATGTTTATTGTATGTTAGGAAAATACAAAATAAAAGTGTTAATGTATTATAGATGTTATGTATGTATGAGAAGAATTCATAACAAAAGTAAAAAATAATAATAATAATTTTGTTATGTAGATGCTTCATAGATGTTTAATAGATGTACAATAGTTGTTTGGTAAATATTGTGAGTAAATCAAGTATTTGTTTATGTAAATTGTGTATGTTATGTATATGTTGTATGTATGTTGTGTGAAAATAAAGTTTTAAAAAAATAAAGTTAAAAAAATATTAAGTAAATTTTGTAGGTTTTTGATAGATGTTTTGTATATGTTTATAGAAATTTGATAGATATTATATGTATGTTATATATTTATAACAGTATGAGATAAAAAAAATATTTTTGGATAGAACAACATAAAAAATTAAAAAATAAAATAGAAAAAAAATAAAAAATCAACATAAAAAATCGACATTAAACGGTTTAAGGGGTTGTTAACTCTGTTAATAGGTAAGGTAAAAATGAAAAGAAAAACCTAAGAAAACTAAAAGTGAAAAAAAAAGTAGTTATGTTGAAAAATAAAAAGATAAGGTAACATATTTGAAAAGAGAATTAAAAGATGGGTATATTGTGTAAATTCCTCTCTTTTTTATGTTGCGCAACATTTTGGCAGAAATGGAACAAGTTATAGAGTTGTAACCAACTCCAAATGCTCATGTCCTTGTGATGAAATTTAAGCATGATGGAATTTCTTTTGGATTTTAATCTTAATTTGGGATTACATATTAATATAGCTATATTTTAGGCTATCTAATTTAATAAAGCTAACAAAGTGATCTAATTTTTGGGCTCTAGAAACTTCTAATTTTTCATATATATATAGAAGTCCAATACTAGTAGTTAGGGTTTATGGGAACTTAATTGACTTAGTATATAAAAGACATTATAAGGGTTGTCTTCCTCGAGTCAAATTTTAGTTGTCTATTTTGCATGTGCCATTTTCACACCAAATATTATAAGAAGACAAATCCTGACTCAAAAGTTTCCAGCCCTAGACAATTAATTAATATGGATTTAGATACACTTTCGAATTTATTTTCAATTCATCTATGGTTGTCTAGCAATTTACATTTGATTATGGGGTTATTGTAAAATTTATTTCTATAAAGTTAAAATTAGTAGTATCAAAGCTGATCATGTTTAAAGTCGTCAAATTTTTATTTGGATTGAATTTTTTTTGTCATAAAATAATCCTAGGATTTTATACTATTGAAATATTTGCTATGTCAATTGTTTGGTATTTCGGCATATAAAGTAATATTGAATGTCGATTATATAAGTAAAACCAATACATTCTTTGGCATTTAATATTTTTTATAATTCTCATGGTTATCAAATTTTTTAATGGCATTATTGCATATTGGGTGGCCATTATAAACAATTTTTTTGTTGATTAGTGACCAATTTGGATGCATACAATTGATATATGTTTATGGTCCAATCACTATGAATTCATGGTTGTTTTGATTGGTGTCCTAATAATGTCAATTTTCATTATAAATGAATATATATATATATATATATATGTGTGTGTGTGTGTGTGTGAGATCATTACACATAGCTGTTTTGGTGGCATGTGGATTCTGTCAAGTAGATTTTTAAAACTAGACTATTTTGTTGGGATGTGGATTCTTGTTTACTTGCTCAATATTTGAAATCAATATATATATATATATAATTTTTTTTATATAATGATATTTATATCTTGTCTTCATATAAATTCCGAATTGAGTAAAATATTAAGCATTTTATTTGTGATGATTTTCACAAGTTGAGTTCAAATTTTGGTATTATTGTCATATATATATATATATATATATATTGTGTTGCCTAATATTTTAAAATATATTAGTTAAAGAAAAATGTTGCCAAAGTAATCTCTATCATGTAAATTAATTTATTTTCCATGTGAAAATTATGAAAAATGTTTAAGTTTTCCATGTGAATAGTAAGTCAATCCAAAGATAGATTTATTATTTGATCAGGATTAATTGTCAATATTTGATCCTTGCACTGAGAATACCAATTACAATTGATAATTTTTGTCCAAAGATGAAAATGCAAATGTTGTGCTGGGTATCCTGTTTGAGGCTTGCCAATATTTGAACTCATTAATCATGTTTTATTATATATAAAGAATGTGAGCTTAATATTTATTACTTTATTCTCTATACAGTTAATATGTCTACCAACATGTCGATCAATATGAGCAATATTTTAGTATTTACAGGGTCATATTTTAAGGATTGGAAGGAGAATATCCTAATTTATCTTGGTTGCGTGGATCTAGACCTAGCATTAAAGGAAGAGGAATTGGCCTCTCTTACGGTAGAAAGTTCCACTAAGGAAAAATTAAACTTTGAGAGGTGGGAATGCTCCAATTGCCTGAGTCTAATGATTATTAAGTATTACATTCCATATGACTTTCGAGGTACCATCTCTGCTAAGATTACTAAGCTAGTGATTTCCTTATCGAGATTAAGAAAAGATATGAGAAAAATGGTAAGGTAGAAACAAGGACGCTTCTAGCAAAATTCACTTCCATAATGTATAATGCAATGGAAATATCAGTGAATACATTATGAGCATGTCTAACATAACTAAAAGATTAAAGGCTCTTAAGATGGATTTACAAGATGACTTAATCGCGTACTTGGTCTTGAACTCTCTTCCTTTATAGTTTGGGCAATTTAAGGTCAGTTACAATTGCCAAATGGAAAAATAAACTCTTAATGAGCTCATTGCACATTGTGTGCAAAAGGAAGATAGAACGAATTTGTAGAAATCTCAAAGTGCCCATCTAGCTAATTCCTCAACAAATAAGGGTAAGAAAATAAAGAAGGGTAAAGAAGCTGCTAAGAATCCAGAACAAAAGAAAGCTAAGGAAGATAAATGCTGTGGAAAGGTTAGACATCAGAAGAAAGAGTGTATCAAATATCATGCTTGGCATGCTAAGAAGGGTATATTCTTTACTTTGGTCTGTTATGTGGTTAATTTATCTTCAATACTTAGAAACACTTGGTGGATAGATTTTGGCGCTACTATTCATATAAGTGTTTCAATGCAGGGTTGCCTAAACTATCGAAGGCCAAGTGAAGGTGAAAGATACATTTATATGGGAGATGGAAAATTGGTAGAAGTAAAGGCAATAGGCCATTTTAGGTTATTATTAAGGACTTGTTTTATTAGGATTTGAAAGACATATTTATTGTACTACCTTTTAGGGGAAATTTGGTTTGTGTTTCTATATTGGACAAATTTTGATATTCTTGTTCTTTTAAAAACAATCGGTTTTGTCTTTCTTTAAATTCAAATATTATTGGCCTTGGTTCATTGATTATATATGATAACCTATATATGCTTGACATTGTTGCTTTATATAATAAACCTTACATCTGGAAACATAAGGTGCTAAAAGAAAGTTGAATCAGGATAACTCAACTAGACTATGGCACAATGTTTAGGTCATATATCCAAATCTAGAATTGAACAACTTATGTCAGATGAGATATTGGATATACTTGACTATTTAGATTTAAATGCTTGTGTTAAGCATCTCAAAGGAAAACAAACCAAACAAAAAAGATTAAGTGCCAATAGATTTACAGGCATCTTAGAATTAATACATACATATATTTGTGGACCATTTCCTACAGCTTCTTGGAATGGTCAAAGATACTTTATATCATTCATAGACGATTAATAATATTAGGGTACCTATATCTCATTCATGAGAAATCAAAGTCTTTGGACAAATTCAAAGCTTTCAAAGCTGAGGTTGAAAACCAACATATTCAAAGGTTTGGTATGCAAGATTATAAACCAGAAGACACCCCAGTCGCCAAAGGAGACAAGATTAGTATCAGTAAGCATCCAAAGAATGACCTTGTGGTGAACAAAATGCAGAAGATTCCCTAAGCTTTAGTTGTAGGGAGTTTAATGTATGCTCAAGTTTGTGCCCATCTAGATATTACATTCATTGTTGGCATGCTAGGTAGATAACTGAGTGACCCTGGGATGAATCACTGAAAAGCAGCTAAAATGATTTTGAGATACATATAGAGAACAAAGGATTACATGCTAGCATATAAGAGGTCAAATCACTTGGAGATCATAGGATATTCTAATTCTGACCATGTTAGATGTTAAGACAGCAGAAGATCCACTTTGGACTTTATCTATCTCTTAGTTAGAGGACTTATTTCCTATAAGAGTGCTAAACAAACACTTATGGCTACAAATTTTGTGGCATGTTATGAGGCATTCAACCATGGATTGTGGCTGCGAAATTTTGTCATTGGGCTGCATTTTGTGAGTAGCATTAATAGGCCACTGAAGTTATACTATGATAATAACTCAATAGTCATACTCTTCAATAACAATAGGAGCTCTTCTCGATCTAAACACATCAGTATAAAGTTCTTAGCTGTGAAAAAAAGAATATATATTGGATAGATATCCATAAAGCATATTGGGACAAACTCCATGATTGCATATCTGCCCACTAAAGGAGTAACACCACAAGCATTTCATGAGCACACTGCTTACATGGGTGTTACATTAGTTGAGGATATTTAGGTTTAGTGAGTTTGTATATGACTTCATTTTGAGTTGATCTATTCTATTTAGATATATTATATTATTTGTATGAATATTATTTTTGTGGAAATGAAGTGTTCAATTCATTACACTCTATGTAATTAAGTTAAAGTTGATCTCAATAAGGTAGGTCTTATTGGAAATAGGCATGTTAAGATCGCATTACATGTAATTTCCATTCTACACATTCATACTTGATCTATGTCATGTTGATATTGTGATCATTGATGGGTCGGGTTACAAATTAATGTAACAAAGGCCTCTTTGGTTCTATATCAATATAGTAGATGGACCATATTGTAACTAAGAGAATGTTTCAAGATATGATATCCAATTTTATGTGCATAAAGTATAATATAATTATTAAGGTATAATATACAACCGAAGTGAGAGATTATTGGATTTTAATCTTAATTTCAGTTTACATATTAATATAATTATATTATAGGCCATCTAATTTAATAGAACCAATAAAGTGATCTAATTTTTGGGCTCTAGAAATATCTAATTTGGTATGGGTCATATATTTATAGAAGCATAATACTAGTAGTTAGGGCTTATGGAAACCTAATTGACTTAGTATATAAAGGACATTATAAGGGTCATGGTCCCTGAGTCAAATTTTAGTTGTCTATTCTACTTGCCCCATATTCAGAGCAAATACTGCAAGATGATAATCCATACTTAGAAGTTTCCAACCCTAGGCTATTAATCAATATTGATTTAGGTACACTTTCAAAATTGTTTTCAATCCATCTATGGTTGTTTAACAATTTATATGTGATCCTGGGGTTATTGCGAAATTTATTTCTAAAAAGTTAAAACAATTTAAATTGATCTTCTTTATGCAAGTATCTCTTGTTTGGTTTTACTAGAAGACTTGGACATCTCTAATGTTTCCATTTTGTACCATGTTAATGAGCCTACTATTTGAAGCCTTAATGGTTGTAGGGCTACTGATCGAATTCTTAAGCTTGTTCCCAATGTTAAGCATTTTAATACAACACTTCGTTGCTAGAAGTTTTGGGCTAAAAGACGTGGTTTTTATTCCAACACAACTAGGTTTCTTGGTGGTCTAAGCTGGGCATTCCTTGTTACTAGTGTGCACCAACGTTATCCCAGTGATATTCCTAGTATGCTTGTTTCTTGATTTTTCAGGGTCTATACACAGTAGCATTGGCCAAACCCTGTTATGTTGTACCCCATTAAAGTGGATGGTGAACTTGGATTTTATGTTTGGGACCCCATAAAAATTCTTGTGATAGGACTCATCTTATGTCAATCATAACACCTGCCTATCCTTGCATGAACTCTAGCTACAATGTCTTAACAAGTACTGTTATGAGCCATGATGGAGCAATTCCAATATGGCAACAAAAAGTGCGAGGAGATAGCGATGAATAAAGCGCAATATGAGTAGTTTGTTTGAGACATACATTTTCTTTGAAAGCTACAAAAACTATTTGCTAGTTGACATAGTTGCAATTGATGTTGACGACTTTGCATTCTTGGAAAGGGTGGGTAGAATCCCAATTAAGGAAATTGACACTTATGATTGAACATGAAACATATGGGAAATTGTCATCCATACCATCATGAGTATGTAGATATCTCCAAACCATGAGCATATTGATTGTTTTTTATGGGCTTGCAAAGGAAACCGGGGGAGATAGTTGAGGAAGGCCATCAATTGGATATCTGAAGGACAATTGATGAATTTAAGCATTCCATAAGCATGTATATGTTTTGGAAACCTGGAATGGAAATATATGTCTCTCATGTTTTTAGGAAGTAGATCCTTGCTTTTGTTTTTCTAGATGATTATAGACGTCATCCACAATAATCATTTGGAAAATCATGTTGTGTAGATGGTAGTGCTTTGCAGATTGGGTCTTAGAATATTAGATGCCTAATTAAGAGGAAAAAATGTCCTAATAAGGTTGATGTAAAAAAAAAATATAATTTGCCATCAATCACATCTCCAAAGTGCTTGGCATTTACTGAAAGTATCGAAGCATCAAATGCTAGTGTTGTCACCTCCCACTCAAGTGAGTTTGGATCATGTGAGGATATCGGAAATGAATCAATGGAATTTTAATATTATAATAATTTATAATTATTGTTTAATTTATAGGTTTTACTTTATTGATTTGATAATTAGATTAATTATTTTGTAATTTAATTATGAATTGGGATTTAGAGTTTTGGTGATCATGTTAATTTTTTTGGAATTTAGTTATGATACAAATTAGAAATTTGAAGTTTTGTGATTAGGTTAATTATTTTGTAATTTGGTTGTGAATTGAGTTTAAGAATTTTGTGATTAGGTTAATTATTTTACAAAAAAATATTCTATTGCATAAATGTATTAAAAATAATTAGTTTAAACATTTTCTATAAAATATCTCAAAAAATATATAGACATAATTTAAAAATAACATATATTGTGTAATTTTTCAAAGTAACATTTAAATATTAAAATAAAAAATAATAAAAATTTCAACATTTAAATATTTAATATGAAAATAAAATTAAATATAAATATTAATGATAACTATTTGCATTAATTTTTTAATATAAAATAAAATTGAATATAAATTTGTCTTCAATTTTTTTCTTGGAAATTTTGGCACCTCATCATCTAAATATTAGTTCTGCCATTGTTGCCCATGAAACTTTACCAAAAGCTCTCTATTCATCATTAGTTACTACTCCAAACATTTATTTTACATATGCCAAAGCTATCAATTGACAAGAGGATATTTTTTATTGCTATTTTCATAGTTTTAATTAACAAGATGTTTGTATAACTTTAAGATACTTTGATTCTGATCAAGAATTGATCCTAAAAATTGTATCAACAAACACCAGTTTGCTTTCACTTTCTCTTTTTATGTTATCAAGTCTTGTAAATTGCATAGCTAATTTGTTTCATTCATTGCTAAAAATATGATAATTGTTATTTTGTAGACATATTTAGGCATTAATTAGTTATAATGAAATGGAAAAAAAATATATACCTTTTCACCAAAAGGATTTTCTTTTGCTACATAATGAAAGTTTCATAAGACTTAATTCATATTTTTACTACTATTTTATATGTACACATTTATTTTATTTATTTTCCTTTTATGTTTTTGTTTATCTTTTGCACCATTATGTTTTCGTTTATCTTCTGTACCCTTTCTTTAATTTTATTTTATTTTATTTTTGAAACCAAATATGTGTTGAGTTCATTGTGATTCTTGTGAAGGTGCCAACCTAGTTGGAATGGTCGCATGCATTCTGTTCTTTCTGGCTGCTAATCTTCCACTTAAAGAATTTTTATTTTTATTTTTTGCAAGATTATATAGTTCATAATTACTATTTTCCTTTGCTTTTCTTTTTTTCTTTTTTACTTTTTTTTAGTCCTTTGTTTAATGGGATACTACTTACCAGAAAATTAGTAAGATTTAAGTTTAGTGTGTCACACACATATATTAACAAACTAATAAACAAATTATTCCTTATTTCTAAATTAATGTCCATTATTATTGGATTCCTTATTTCTAAATTAATGTTCATTATTATTGGGATTACAAAGCAATGGTACATACTATATGTCAAGCAGTTGATTTCTTACCAAATTAATTAATATTCATCATGTTGTGAATGGCTCTAAGGTACACTTTATTTATTTATTCATTTAACATCAATTTCAAAAAATAGTAAGTAAATAGATAAATGAATGAAAAAAGATTGATGTTTACATCATGGGGGCACAAAGAGGAGACTAATTTAGAAATATCATACTGATTTTTTTATTTTGTTATTAATTAAATGCTAAGTGCAGTTAAACAAGAAATGTTTTTGAAAATAATTAATAATTTGAAAATCGTATGTGAACTTTAAATATCCTTATATAATGGTTAGTGAATAGAATGAGGAGACAATGAAAGAGAAAAAGTAAATAGGATGAGGAGAGAAGGAAAGATAAAAAAAAATGAAGAGATAGTATAAATGTGAATATTTTAAGAAGGTAATATTTTTGCAAATTTTTTATTTGGATAGTATTTTTGTAATTTTTTTTAAGTTATTTTTGCAAATTTTCCCATTGATTAAGCTTTTCCAGCTAAGAGATTGGGCAACCGCATCTTATATTGAAAAAAAGAAAAATAAACATGGTAGTATTCACAGTGAGAAGCCCGATTTCAAGGGTGACCACTAAACTAGTGGGCGCTACCATCCCATAGAAGGTGCAACCGCACCTTAAGATAAAGAATTCTCAAATCTTATAGCAAAGGACGTTGTTATTGGCACGGTGAAGAGAACGAGCTCTAACCAGTTATAAGCAACTACACCTCAACTTGAAAGCAAAAATAAAAAAGTTAGCAGTAGAGTTCGTGGTCTTAAGCGCGATGCGAGAACCCTTGTCCGACCATGATTCAGAAAGGGGCAACCACACTTTTCAATCTTTTGTGATTTATTCTCTTCACCAATAATATATTGACAAGTGGCAAAATGGTTTAGAGAGAAAATTCAAATTGCTTGAAAGGGGCGGCCGTAAGTGTCACAAATTTTGGCTCGCAACATTCTGCACCGACCTATCAGAGCTATATATACTAGCCATTAAAACTAGCTAGTATACACAAAATCAAGACTCGTGACAACCCAAAGTTGGGGATGATCGCGAAAGTATGAAAAGCTATGCAAGAGATTTGGTTGGTGAAAAGCTTAATCTTCTTTTACTCAACTCAAACAGAATTTTTATTTTTCAATGTGTCTTGTATTAAATTTTCTCATTTATTATTTAGCGAGTATTGAATGTGAACATTAAACACCAGTGTTAAAATTAGTTTAAGAGTAAGCTAAAGGAAAATTCTTGTTTTGATTATGAGGATACACATATCTTGTACAAATTTGAAATGGTCTTGTAAAAATACTAAATTAGGATTTAACTTGTAAAAGCTCAAGTTTAGTGGAATATTCAACTTGTTATTAAGGAGTGAATGTAGGATTGGTTTAATATGAACCGCTATAAATATTGTGTGTTCTATCTTCTAAGCCTATCCTCTAGTTTATTTTTTAAAATTTTAATTTGCAACTAATTCATCCTGCTTTGGCTGTCCAGTGAACCAACAAGAAGTATTTTGAAAGTGACACATTATCAATTTTCTAAAATAATATTATTTTTTAATTAATTTTATTTAATCTTAATAATTTATGTAAAAATATAAAATTTAATAATTAACTAGTCCCTTATCTGCACATTGCGTGATAATAAAAATAACAAAACACAATAAATATAATTAAAAATAAATAAAGATAACATAATTATATGTAAAGTAACAATAAATGCTATTGTAAAAATATAAAATAAAATATTTATTTAATTTTTATAATAATTTGGTTAAAATAATATGAGTGAGTAAATATAATCTATTTATTTCATAACTTGATATTTTCATTAATCAAGAACAAAATTTATGCATATTTTTACTATAGAAAAATCATGAATATTATAAAAATAAAAAAAAATAAAAAAGACTTAATATATTTATAGCCCCTTCAACTTAATAATATTTACCATTTAGCCTTCTGTACTTCTCAAGTAACCATTTTACCCCCTTCAACTTTTTATTTTTGTAACAAACTAACCCTTAAAATAACAAGACTAGAATTGCAAACACGTAGACACCATGCAATTTTTTAATTGGCATGTCATTTTTAATAAAAAAAAAAAATAGAGTCCTAATTGCAATATAAAACTGATTTCCCTAAAATACTTCTGCTTCTTCTCCCCAAAGTCGATTATCATCATCGTTCTTCACCGCTACTTTTGTTTTCTTGTTGGGGTTTTAGATTTAAAACTAATTATATCTAAATTATTGAATATAATTCTTATTTACTCTCTCTTTTATCACTGGTAAAATTTGTTCTTTATTTCCATATAAGATAGTTCTTACCTCTTTTTTAACTACTTTGCTTATGATTCTTATGTTTTGCGAGATTTTAGCTAGACTGTGAATGTTTATGTTTCTCTCTTCTTTGTTGGCTATTTATTATTTTTCTCTCTTTATTTTTGTGTAAATTTAAGTTGGCCCTTTTGCTTCTTCAAGGTTACAAACCTCACTAAATGAAGAGAGAAGTCTCTATTTTAACTTGCTCTTTGTTTCCTTAAATCTTTAAGTGCCTCTTTTATGGGTTTAGTTTTAAAAGTTTTACCAACAAAGTTTTAGCTTTGCCACTATTTAGGATTTTATTAATTTAAAGAATATTTTCTGGGTCTAAAATCTCATATGTGTTTAGGGAAAGAATTGATAAGGTTATGATAACTATTACTGTTATTTGAATGTATTTGTTGTTATCTCTTATAACTATACTAGCTGTACAGTTAGCTATATTTGTACGCTATATATATGAATGAAATACACAACACACAGTAACAGTGTTTTCAAATACCATCGACTTCTATATGGTATCAGAGCCCTTAGGGCTAAAATAGTCTTTATTTCTTGCTTCTCATCTTTCCCTAATTTCTATTTCTTCTCAAACAATGGCTGAGACGCCAAATTCCTCTCAATCACCTACCTCTGGTTCCTCTGCAACTGCAGTTGTTTCTTCTCCTATTACGTCTCCACTCCAAATACCGAATATATCTCAGTTTATCACAATCAAGCTTACCTCTTCAAACTACCTCATCTGGGAGGCTCAAATCATGCCTCTACTCCACGGTTACAAGCTTGCATCGCATATTGATGGTTCTGTTCCATCGCCATCAAAGTATCAGGAAGGAGGCGGACTAAATCCAGATTATGTAGACTGGTTTTCCAGAGATCAGATTGTCAAAAGCTGGATAAACAGCTCTATCTCTGAGTCTATTATGATTCAGATAACACGATGCTCTACTGCGAAGGAGGCTTGGGATAAGATTCATACGATCTATTCAACGGGTGCTAGGACCAAGATCCAGCAGCTGCGGAAAGAACTAAAACATCTGAACAAGGGCACTGACAGTATTGATGATTATATGAAGAAAGCCAGGTCTATTTCTGATCAATTAAGTGCTTTTGCTCATCCTATTTCTGATGATAATCTTGTCTGTGATGTGCTTGCTGGATTGGGTCCAGAATATAGACCCTTTACTCGTTCGATTGAAGCTCGTCATGTACCTGTATCTTTTGATGAACTTTATTCTTTGTTGCTAAGTGAAGAAACGCAGCTGCGTTTAGATACTCTTGCTGTTAATTCAGCAGTTCCACCAACTGCAATGTATGGGAATGCTGGTCGAGGAAATGGAGGCCGGACTCGAGGTAGAGGAAATCGTAGTGGAAGAGGACAACAGACTGGTCGTGGTGGACAACACTCTTATAATGGAGGACGTTATGCACAAACTAATGTGTTAACTTGTTACAATTGCAATGGCACTGGTCATATGTCACGTCAATGCCCATCTCCAAAAATGGCTCCACAGGTTAACGCAGTAAAAACCGAGGCAGATCCACAAGCACAATCCTGGACAGTTGATTCTGGTGCTAATTATCATTTGGTGGCTGATCCGCAACATCTTGTTCGTCCTGTTCCAGTGACCGACAATCATACTCTCACAATAGCCGATGGTAAAACACTCCCTATTTATTCTCGTGGCTCTTCTCGTTCATTTGTCAATGGTCATTCTTTTGCAATTGATAATGTGCTTTATTCTCCTGATATTACTAATAATCTCCTTTCAGTTTCTTCTTTTACTCACCAAAATAATGCATCTATTGAGTTTTTCCCTGATCGTTATTTTGTAAAGGATATCCCCACGAGGCAGGTACTTTACCAAGGCCGGAGTAAGGATGGGCTCTACCATTTTCCTATGCAGTCTGTTCAATCTTTTTCACCAAAGGCGTTTCCAGCTTCTATGTCTCTTTGGCATGAGCGATTCGGCCATGCTAATATTAGGATTGTTAAACATGTTCTTCAGTCCAATAAAATTTCTTATGATTCAAGTACCTCTTTTGATTATTGTCATGCCTGTAATGTGAGCAAGTCTCACAAACTGCCATTTGTTGATTCTTTATTTCATGCTTCTAAGCCTTTAGAGTTGGTATGTTCGGATGTTTGGGGACCGTCCCCTGTTATGTCTATTGATGGTTACAGATATTATGTGTTGTTCTTTGATCACTTTAGCAAATATTGTTAGGTGTATTTTCTCAAGCAGAAATCTGAAGTTTTTTCTGTTTTTGTTCAATTCCGAGGTTTAGTTGAAAAATATTTTGGGCTGCCTATTAAGTGTTTTCAATCAGATTGGGGTGGTGAGTTTCAAAAACTACATTCATATTTGAGAGATAATGGGATTACACATAGGATTTCATGTCCACACACACCAGAACAAAATGGGTGCGCTGAGCGTAAACACAGGCATATAGTAGAACTTGGGAGATCTCTTTTACATAATGCCTCCGTTCCTTACTCTTACTGGACATATGCTTTCGATACAGCAGTTTATACTATGAACAGACTTCCAACGTCTCATAATTTTTACAAAACCCCATTCGAAATTTTGTTCAAAGCTAAACCAAATTATAATGAGTTGCGTGTTTTTGGTTCCCTCTGTTACCCATGGCTGACACCATACTCTCCTCATAAATTGGCACCCAAATCAAGTCGATGTGTTTTTCTGGGATATAGTAAAGTTCATAAGGGCTATGTTTGTCTTGATATGTCTTCCTTTCGGAAGTTTGTCTCACGACATGTTTTATTCTATGAACAGGAATTTCCTTTTCAGAAGCCAAATGATAATAGCACCAGGACACCTGCTTCACCAACATCAATTCCGCTGCCTCCTATTCCCTTTGTTCAACCATCGGCTGGAATTCTTGGATCTGCCCCCAATCGCAATACTGCTACAGTCCCACGACTATTGCCTGCTAATAATTTTAATGAGCCTTGTAATTCAGACCAGCAGCCCAGCCCAGTTCACACGCCTGAAGGTCGGTCTGATTACATGCCTCTGGAGATCATTCGAGCTACTTCCCGAATCACTCCAATTCACAACATAGAATCTGGCGATAATTCAGAACCCACCATAGATGATAGTTCAGCTGCAATAATTCCTCATACAACGAACGACCAAAACCTCTCTTTTGTACCAGCTGTTTCGCATAAGATACATCCTATGGTGACTCGACAACAAACTGGTTCTTTGCAACCAAAACAGCCTTGGTCTCCGAAGATTAATAATGTGAGTGTTCTTCCTACAGTCCCTACTTGTTACTCTCAAGCTATAAAGCACTCCCATTGGAGAGAAGCCATGATAAGTGAGTTAAACGCTCTAATTCAAACGACAACTTGGGATCTTGTACCAAGGCAACAAGCACAGAATATTGTAGGTTGCAAGTGGGTGTTTCGGATTAAACAAAAAGCAGATGGATCGATTGATCGCTATAAAGCGCGCTTGGTTGCAAAAGGGTTCCATCAACGCCCTGGTATAGATTTTGTGGACACATTTTCTCCTGTCGTCAAGCCAACAACAGTACGAATAATTCTTTCCATTGTTGTTTCCAAGGGTTGGTTTGTACGGCAACTTGATGTCTCCAACGCTTTTCTGCATGGCAATCTTGATGTGGCAGTTTATATGGAACAACCCCCGGGATTTCATGATCAATCCAAACCAAATCATGTATGTCGATTGAAGCGATCTCTATATGGGTTGCGCCAAGCTCCAAGGCAATGGTACAAAAAGCTATTCTCTACTTTCATTTCACTTGGTTTTCGAAATTCTGCAGCTGATTCTTCTTTGTTTATCTTTGACAAAGATAATATTATTGTTTATGTGCTTATCTACGTCGATGACATCATCATGACTGGCTCGGATGAAGGATTTATTCAGCATATAATTAAATCCCTCCAATCTAAATTTATGCTAAAAGATTTGGGAAGACTTGATTATTTTCTTGGCATGGAAGCACATTGGTTGCCTAATGGTCTAGTGCTCACACAGCAGAAATATATATCAGATTTGATTTCCAAAGCAAAAATGTCCACTTGCAAAGGAATCAAGACTCCGGCGAGTTCAAAGGAAAAAGCCACGGCACATGGCAGCTTGTTTGAAGACCCCACTTTATACAGGAGTATTGTTGGAGGGTTACAATATTTAAGTTTGACAAGGCCAGATGTGTGTTTTTCGGTTCACCGAGTTTCACAGTTCATGCAAGCTCCAACAGTCGACAATTGGGCACTTGTGAAACACATACTTCGGTATTTGAGAGACACTTCTAGTTATGGCATCTTTTTCTCTAAATCTTTAGCTACAGATCTTAATGTTTATTCAGATGCTGACTGGGCTAGTAGTGTGGATGATCGAAAATCGACTTCAGGATATGTAATTTTTCTGGGGCGAAACATTATATCTTGGAATTCGAAAAAGCAACAAACAGTTGCCAAATCATCCACAGAGGCTGAGTATAGGGCTATCGGACTTGCAGTTACTGAACTTACATGGATTACGTCTCTCTTAAATGAAATTGGTTCCATGTCCACTCAGGTTCCCAAATTATGGTGCGATAATATTGGAGCTAATTATCTTACAGCAAACCCTGTTTTCCATGCCAGATCGAAGCATCTGGAAGTGGATTTCCACTTTGTACGTGACAAAGTTCAAAAAAATGAGGTTCAAGTTCGATTCATATGTTCTAAAGATCAAGTAGCAGATATTTTAACCAAACCTTTGGCCAAGGCGCGACACCAAGCATTAATGCAACAGTTAACAATTCGTTCTTCGACACCCGAATCTCGAATTGAGGGGGCCTGATAAGGTTATGATAACTATTACTGTTATTTGAATGTATTTGTTGTTATCTCTTATAACTATACTAGCTGTACAGTTAGCTATATTTGTACGCTATATATATGAATGAAATACACAACACACAGTAACAGTGTTTTCAAATACCATCGACTTCTATAAGAATTAGATTGGCTTTGGTTGGTTGCTTCAATTCTTGTAATTTTCTATTTATGTGAACAATTTTTGCTGTTGGATTGCCAGTTTTGAGTAGTAGTAAGAGTAGCGACAGTGAAAGAACAAGATGAACAGTTCTTTGTGTATTGAGGAGCTACCCAGTTACTCATTTGATTTATTTTTTTTTTGGCTGTTAGAGATGGGTTTTTGGGTTTTTAACGAGGAGAGAGCCAAGGTGGAAGAATTGGTAGTTTGTGATTTGGATTTGGATCCCGGGTGAGGCGATTTCCACGGATGTCAATCATGGACAAAAACTAGAGGTTGTTGGTGGTGGTCGACGATGATGTGTTCTCATGTTCTTGGTGTGTTTTTTTTTATTTAAATTAATTTTTTACTTTTGATTTTTCAATTAATTTTTAACTTATAATTGAACTAAAAAAATTAAATTAAATTAATTAAAATATTTTTAAATAATTTAATATAATTATATAAAATAAATTTAAGTATAGTTCGTTTTTAATATTATTAAATATAATTATCTTTTTAATATTATACATTTTTGCAATTAAAGCTATGGAAAATTAAAAAAAAAGTAAAGGGCATAGAAATAATGGGTATTATCATTATTTTATAATAATTACAACAAATTTCAATGTATTCACACGCTACAATGTAATGTACTACACACATAATGTCACCTCTCCAATGTAGAATCTATTAATTAATGAAAATGCAAGTTAAAGGGGGATAAAATGATTACTTAAAAAATATATAGAAAGTAAGTAATAAATGTTGTCAAATTAAAGGGGTTATAAATGTATTAAACTAATAAAAATTTAAGCAAAAATTTTTAATAAAGAAGAAAAATGTGAACAAAGCTTATAGATTTATCCTAAAATTATCATTAATATTAATTTTTTATTATACAAACTATTAAAATATAATTAATTTATTAGCCATGTTAAAAGTTATATTTTTTTATTATTTAAAATTTTAAGCTTCTAAAAAAAATATATGAATTACATTATTGGTAATTTACATATAAATTATTTATTAATAATTTACGTATAAATTATTTTATATTTATTGTTTATTGATTATATTTATTGTTTTGGTTAAGTTTATTACTGTGTAGTGCACAGATAAGATATTATTAATTAGCAGTGAGAGAAACCTCTGACTTAGTGGGTTAATTTCTTGCATTGCCCTAATCATCCAAATTTTGGTCCAATTGAATCGATGTAACGCTAATAATTCATTACATTTACAGGATCTCTGATATTTTTGATATTTTAGAAAATGTCACTGCTGAAAGAATCAAGCTTTGTAATATTTGAAATGCAAATATTTCAAATATTTTTTATTATTGGGATATAAGTCCAATAATAGTGATTGTGAGAACATTTCTAAAGGAGATATCCAATAGTGTTTATATAATTTCTATGCATATCAAGTATTATTATTATTATTATTATTATTTATATAAATCATTCTTTATAATCGAGTCATATAGGACTATAAAGATGATAAAACTCTTTCTACCGAGTTTTATCGTAACTTTATACCCAAAAAATTAAACTCAAAATCTCGATTAAGTTAGAACAATTCATTTCAATTGATTTACACACTCGATGATTTAGATAATTCATTATTATAGTCATTATAAAAACATTTTAAAATGGGAGCGGTTAGATACACTAAAATTTTAAGTTCACTCCATTTAACATTTTAAATGTAATAAAATTACTATAAAACTCATATATGATTTTTCTTTTTTAAAAAGTATAAATATTAAATGTTGTAAAATTATATGATCAACATTGAATGTTGAAATATATATATATATATATATTTCAATTTGCTGGTATCAGAGTCATCTTCTTTTAGGGGTGGCAGTAGATAGATATAAAACTGTTTACATAGTTAAATTTTTGACTTTTAGATCTAGAAGTGGACTTAGTGTTGTCTAGGTATTGGATATACAGTAAGACCCGTGTTAGCCGACGGACAGGCGTTTAGGGCAGTAAGTCAGTGGTTGCTACCAAAACCAACATTAATAAACTTTAAAAATCTATTTTTCAAAAATTTAAAAATGGAACCATTTCTATGTAAATCTGCTAGTACGACTAAATCAGATAGTTCTGAGTCATCAGAAGTTAAAATGATAGTTAACAGAAATGAAGTAATTTTAGAAGATTTTAATAAAGCAATTGATAATTGGGTAATACCAAAGATAGATAAAGAACAGATCTATAAAATACCAAAATTAAATATATTTAAAAATGATTATATAATTAAAGCTGAAGAAAGAGATGTACAGTTAAGTAAACCCTTTGAAAAAATAACTTTACTTTCTGCAGAGTCAATAAAGCATCATAAAAATAAAAAATATAAATATATACATATAGGATTAGTACAAATAGGTATAAAACCTTTAACTAGAGAATGATTAAATACTAGTATTCTGGCTGTGGTCAGAGATGCTAGGTTTGTAAATTTTAATGACTCACTTTTAGGAACTATAGAAACCAGTCTGAGTAGTGGTCCAATTTCATTTGACTGCTTCCCAGATATAACAATTTCATTAAATGATCCAAATATATTAAAAAGTGTAATACTGGAAATTAAAACACATAATTATAAAATGCTTGAAGGATCTATTCCTGTAGCATTAATGTATAAAATAAATTATAAAGCTATGGTATCTGCTTTTGCTACAAAATATATAATGCAACCTAAATTAGGAGAAACTAAATTTTTACAGACAGATTTAAGTAAAGCTAACACAGTAATTCCTAAGACTATTCAGTGGAAAGATATTAGTCTCCCTGATGAATGGGTGTTAGAGGATGTTGTTCCTCTTCCTGAACCAAAGACTATAGTTAAACCCAATATAGAACTCAGTAAAATTGAACAGTATGAAGACGGTAAAGTAAAATTAAAATTCAGTAGACATAGTGTAAGCAGTAGGTATTCAGACTCTTCCTCCTCTGTATCAACAGTAGATATAGGTAGAGTCTCACAGTTACCTTCTGTAATATATGCTTCATATAAAGAAAATGAACCTAAACTCATATTGCAAATAGTAGTAAAGCCTAGGTATTCTACATCAGATATACCTGAATCTAGTAATAAACTAAAAGGTGTAGATTATAGTACAACAGTACCACATTTATATTATAATCCAACAGGAACAATGAACCCTTTGGAACCAAACCCTAATTATAATCAACCTCAAAATATAGAACACTCACCTTCTCCACCTATGTCACCTACAACCTCCTTTATGACAGGAAATGTAGAAAGCATGGATAGAGAATTAAATGTAATTAATAAAGAATTTATTTTTAATTATGATAGATTAAATAAAGAATTAACAGCAATTAAAAATAAAGATAAACTAGAAAATGTAATAAAAAAGGTAAAAGATTTTGAATCAGTTAAAGAAGAATATATTGACTTTATAAAACATTATGAAGTTAATATGAAATTCTTTGATTGGTTTAAAAGGATTTATAGAGGAAAACTTATAACAGAGAAATTAATAAATCCAGTAACCATTAGAAATAAAAATACAGAATGGAAAGTAAAAGATAAAATTATACAGAGTGAACATCCACCTAAAGCATCAAGTGTATTTTTACATGGAGATAAAGAAATAAACATAGCACCATTTAAAATAGTTTCAGAAGATGACCCTAATAGGAAAATATTAGAGCAAAATAATTTTAGTAATGCACACCTATTAAGCATAGGACAACAATTAAACAGAATAGAAGACACTGTTAAAAAAAGTAAAATAGTAAAAATTGAAAAAGATATAAAAGATAAAAAACTTAAATCTCATGTTTTTAAACCTTTTGAAGTTTCTAAAACAGGACAAAAAGAAGTAAAATCTAAAGATTCAGATTTTGTTAAAGCAATTAAAGAACAATTAAGTAAAATTGACTCTTCTTCTAGGTCAAAACAGGTAGTTCAAGAAACACCTCAATCTAAAGCTTCTAAAACTATTAGTATAGTCACCCAAGAGCAGGAATCAAAATCAGTTGAGGATTCTCAGCCTGAATCTGAAGATATTGAAACTTTTAGTAAAGCCTTAGAACCACAAATAAATCGAATAACATATAGTCAGTCTATAGTACCTAGGATGTCTGCCCCAGACTTAGGTATAACAGATAGACCAAATATTCTATCACAATATAAGTATAATGCCTCTTCTGTTTATGAATGGAACATTGATAGCCTATCAGAATACAATATTCTGAGTCTTCTTCAACAGATGACAATGGCTGTCAATGCCTATAGAACCCAAACAGAAACTTCAGATAGAACTATAGCAGAACTCCTTATAGCTGGCTTTACAGGACAACTTAAGGGTTGGTGGGATAATCATCTCACTGATGAACAACATTTAGAAATTTTAAATGCCGTAAAAACTTATGAAGATGGAATACCTATATTAGATGAGCTTGGAGATACTATTCAAGATGTTGTGGCAACACTAATCTTGACTATATCACTTCATTTTATAGGTGATCCTACTCATTTAAAAGATAAAAATGCAGAATTACTAAGTAACCTTAGATGTAAGAAACTTAGTGATTTTCAATTTTATAAAATAACTTTCCTAACTAGGATAATGCTTAGAGAAGATTCTAACCAGGCTTTCTGGAAAGAAAAATTCTTAGCAGGATTACCCTTCTTCTTAGGAGAAAAGGTTAGGAACCATATAAAACAGGAATTTGAAAACCCTATTCCTTATGACCTATTGACCTATGGACAATTATTTAGCATAGTTCAAAAAGAAGGATTAAAACTTTGTCAAGATATAAAACTCCAAAAATCATTAAAATATGAAATGAGAAAGACTAAACAAGAATTAGGTTCTTTCTGTAAACAATTTGATTATAGCATAACACAGAAACATAAAGATTGTAATGGACAATGTTCTACTACAAGAAAATATAAAAAAACCTTATAAAAAATATCACAAAAAGAGCTACAAGAAAAGGCTTGATAAAGATGATTATTATAAAAAACAGAAACCTTATAAGCCTTACAAATATAGAAAACCATATAAACAAAAAGATAAAAAATTTATATCATATAAAGATTTAACATGTTATAAATGTGGAAGGAAAGGCCACACATCAAGATTTTGTAAATTTGATAAAAAATTACAAGAATTAAATTTAGAAGAATCTGTATTAAACAAAATTTATGAATTATACTTAGATTATTCAGATTCTGGAGAATATTCAGATTCTGAAGAAATAAATCAGATAGATGATATAGGATCAGATTCAAGTTCTGAATATAGTAGTAAATCATTAAATGTATTAACTAAAGAACAAGAGTCTATATTAGAAGCAATAAAATATATAAGTGATCCTAAAATTCAAGAAAAAATGCTAAATAAAATATTAGAAAATGATAAGCCTAAAAATTCAATATTACCTAGCACTAGTAAACAAACATATGATTTAACTACAATACTAAATAAAAATAAAATAGTAAAAAATAAACCAACCATAAATGATTTACAAAAGGAAATTAAAGAAATTAAATTAAAATTAAAAGAACTAAAAAATAAACAAGAACAAGATTCACAGATAATAAAATCTTTAATGAACTCAACTTCTTCTTCAGATGAAGAAGCTGAAGAAGATATTGAACAGATAAATGGTAAAGAAACTGATAATGAAATTAGTTTAATTAATAAAGATAAAATTCCTGATAATTTAATTTTTATGTTGCATGAAATAACATCCAGAAAATATTTAATAAAATTAAAATTAAAATTTTCAGATAATTATAATATAGAAACTATAGCATTATTTGATACAAGAGCTGATTTAAACTGCATTAAACCTAGTTTAGTACCAAAAAGATTTTGGCAACAAACTAATGAAAGTTTATCAGCAGCAAATAAATCTAAACTAAATATACTTGGTAAAGCAGAAGCATCAATTATAGATAAAAATTTAGAAATAAAGAATATATTTATTTTAACTAATATTCATCATATGGTAATCTTAGGAACACCATTTATGAATTTGATAACACCTTATTCAGTAAATGATGATAGTATAAGTTTTAAAGTTAGAAAACAAAAGATAATTTTTTCATTTTTAGAAAAACCTAAAAAGAGGAATTTAAATCTTTTAAAGGCTCATTCAATAAATGAATTACAAATAAATGCACTTATAAAAGCAAAATCTGAACAACTTTGTAATTTAAAAAATAATTATCATTTACAAAAAATAAATGAACAGTTAAACAATAAATTTACACAAGAAAAAATTAATAAATTAAAATCTCAAATAGAAAAAGATTTGTGTGCTGATATTCCAAATGCATTCTGGAATAGAAAGCAACACATGGTTGATTTACCTTATGAAATAGGCTTTGATGAAAAGTCTATTACAACTAAAGCTAGGCCCATTCAGATGGCGCCCGATTTAATTGAATTTTGTAAAAAAGAAATAAATGATTTAGAAAATAAAGGATTAATAACTAAATCTAGAAGCCCTTGGTCTTGTGCTGCATTCTATGTAAACAAGGCCTCTGAAATAGAAAGAGGAGTACCTAGATTAGTAATAAATTATAAACCTTTAAATAAAGCTTTAAAATGGATTAGATACCCTATTCCAAATAAAAAAGATTTATTAGGAAGATTATATAAAGCAAATATTTTTAGTAAATTTGATATGAAATCTGGTTTTTGGCAAATTCAAATTAACCCTAAAGATAGGTATAAGACTGCATTCACTGTTCCATTTGGATAGTATGAATGGAATGTTATGCCTTTTAGTTTAAAGAATGCACCCTCTGAATTTCAGAGAGTGATGAATGATATTTTTAACCCTTACACTAAATTTTGTATTGTTTATATTGATGATGTTTTAATATACTCAACAACTATAGAAGAACATTTTAAACATTTAAAAATATTTTTTATGGTAATAAAACATAATGGTTTAGTATTAAGTAAAACGAAGATGTCTCTGTTTCAAACTAAGATTAGGTTCTTAGGACATTATATAGAACAGGGAATTATAGAACCTATAGAGAGAAACTTAGCTTTTGGAGATAAGTTTCCTGATCAAATAGTTAATAAAGCCCAGTTACAAAGATTTTTAGATTGTTTGAATTATGTTATAGAATTCTTTCCCAACCTAAATAGAACTATTAAACCTCTGCATGATAGATTAAAGAAAAATCCAGGTCCATGGACTGAGGTCCATTCTGGCATAGTTAGACAAGTTAAAGACTTAGTTAAAATTATTCCTTGCCTGCATATAGCTGATCCCTTAGCCTCCAAAATAGTAGAGACTGATGCATCAGATATAGGCTTTGGTGGGATTTTAAAACAGGTTAAAGAGGGTAGAGAAGCCATAGTCCAATTCTATTCAGGACATTGGAGCCCAACCCAATTAAACTATTCAACTATAAAGAAAGAAATTTTGAGTATAGTTTTATGTATTTCAAAATTTCAATCTGATCTATTAAATCAAAATTTTCTATTGAGAATTGATTGTAAAAGTGCAAAAGATGTTTTGCAAAAAGATGTTAAAAACCTTGCCTCAAAACAGATTTTTGCTAGATGGCAAGCTATTTTAAGTATATTTGATTTTGATATTGAATTTATTAAAGGAGAAAATAATAGTTTACCTGATTTCCTTACTCGTGAATTCCTTCTCAGGAATCATGGGGAGAAAAAAGAAAACAGCCAATAAAGAAAAGGAAACCCTTAAAGATGACTCTCCTAAAGCCCTATCTGATCATTCAGATAGTATTGCAAACCCTAAACCTATAAAGTCTTGGGCTGATGCTGTCCAAGAAGAAGATAAAGTAAAAATAGAACATTGGGTCTCTCAGCTGGCCCAATCACCAGAAGTGATTAAAGCTCTTTTAAAGATGGGACACGAACCTCCTCCAGGGGTTCCAGGTAAAGATTCCTTAATCCCTTATTTAAAAAACCAAATTGAGATAGGAGAATCTTCTTCTCAAAAAACCCTATCTCAGAGTATTTCTAAAATTGAGTTGGATATTTCAAAACCTTCAACTCAAATTGTTTCAGCAAATTTTCCTTTAAAGCAAAAATCATTTTGGTATAATAAAAATTTTTGGTTTACAGAATTGATTCCTGATTTTGGGACTGCTTAGCAAAACCCATGGTCTATAATTGAGTCTGTATATCCTAAAGGATGGTTTTTCAAACCAAAAGAATCTTCAAAGCCCCAAGAATATTATCTTCATATTCTTGTGGATTCAGGCTCCTTATTTCTAAAGCACAATTACCTTCAGCAAGATAAGGCTGTCATAGCCTATTCTTCTTTTAAAATAAAGAAAATTCTCCATCCTTCTGAATGGGGAAGACCTTTGCACATTCATGTGCAGTTTAAAACCCTTCCTTCTTTATCATGCTATTCTTCATATAACTATTGGGACTACATAGAAGCCTGGACTAAAGCCCTATTTTTCCAAAACCCTGGAAAAACCCATTATTGGCTCATCTATTGTGAGACCAATTTAAAGATCAATAACCTCCCATCCTGGTTCGTTGATTGGTGGCATTATTGTGGAAATGATGAAAGAACTCTTCCACAAGATGTACTATTAGCTTACCAGCATTTTAAAGCCCACTTAAATCCTACACCATTTGAGAGAAATTTTCCTCCTCTACTTCTTTTTTGCTTAAATTTCAATATACCTTGGGTATATCAATGGTATTTTGACTATTCATTTCAGTCAGGTACCAGTATCCCTGTTATATTGAGAAAATCTAAAGTCAAGTGGTGGTCTGCCTTTCGCAATTCTACCACTATTGAAACTGTTAAAGAATGGCTCCTTAAGAGAAACCATGGTGGTCTTGACCCAAGGCTACAAGCCTCTTTTGGAGCTCAAAGAGCCCAAAATATTGCCCTTCTCGTAGCTGCAAAGACTACAGAAGAATATAAAGTCTTAATGGAACAGATGATTGGATCTCTTCCCTCAACATCTGAGCCCATTAAGCCCAATAGAACCTGCTCTGCTGGATCTTCAACTAAAGTCCATTCTAAAGTCTCTAAAGCCTCATCCAGAAGAAGAAAATCTCCTTCATCTTCTTCGGATTCCTCTACATCATCCATGACATCATCTTCCACCGAGACATCTGACTCGGATTACTGTCCTAGTAATGAGGATGATTGCTATGGTATATTGTCTCCCATCAGAGTGAAAAGTAAAGGTAAAATGAAAAAGAATAAAGAAAAAGAAAAAGAGAAAAAAGAAAAGAGAAAAAGAAAAAGAGAAAAAGAAAAGGAAAAGAAAAAGAAAAAAGAAAAAAGAAAAAGAAAAGAAAAGTAAAAAGAAAATTGAGTCAGAAGTTGAATTTGACTCAGATTCATCTGATTAAAGGCAGGAGAAACCTAATTTCTCCACTCAGATTGTTAAAGTCAAATAAAGACGGTGCCCACTGACAAGATACTGTTCATCAACAGTATTCACCATAGGGGTTCCAACAGTAAAGTCAGAAGAACTGTTCATCCACAGTTCCCAACAGTAAAGCCAATAGTACCCAGACAAGGTATTATTCATCCACAGTTCCGGACGCATGAAGGTACAGTAAAAGCAAATAGTAACGACAAGTTACTATTCATCTACAGTGCCAGAACATGTGACAAGAACAGTGGAATTTTAAAAGCCTCTGTCTATATAATGAAGCTCATGCTGAAGGTAAAGGGGATCCGAAACACTTCTCTCTCAACACAGAAGACATTCAAGAACCTCTCAGCCTAGTTTTAGCTTCTTCCTTCCCTCTCTTCTTTCATTTACTATTTCTCCAGTTCTGTACTCCACACCTATTGATCTCCTTATATAAGGTAGTCTTAGTTTATAACTTATAATTTATATTTTGTATTTTAAATTTTAAGTTTTATTATGTATTGTTATTTCAATTAAATAAATTTATATTTTATATATATCTCATCTCTCATTTCATTTTATAAGTATGCTCTGTTCTAATTCTTGCAAGCAAAAAACGAGCAAGTTGAGCTTGATCTGGAATTAGAGCATCAGAAATTATATTTGCACTACTTACAAACTGAAAAAGACCTCTATATTCTATCCTTTTCTGTCTTTCTCCTCTCTATATTCTACGCTGTATACTTATACGGGATCCGTATATTTATACCACATATAGTATAACTAGGTATACTAAAAGATATAGACATAAGAGTGTGTATTGATTAAAATATTCTAGACTTAAGATACAAATTTAATTAAAGATTTAATTGTAATCTTTAAAGTGGTATATAAGGCTGGAAACCTAAATATAAATTGGAGCAACGTCAGACTTGCACTTGTCTGAAGTCCTCCTTTGCACCAGGTATGAAACAACGCCGCCGTACCATTTGAAAGAGATTATAATTATTCTTTATATATTTTTAGTATATGCTTATTTTTGTAATTTATCTTAATATAGTCTTTTACATTCTGTTTCTTATTTCTGTTTCTTATTTATTGCTAATCTGTTTATATTTATGTAGTTTATATCTAATTATTTATTGTTTTTATTAAATCCTTTTAGTATTAGTTCATCCCCTGTGAACGGTCCTTCCAATTTGCTATATATATATATATAGCCAAATTACAAGAAAAATCACGCAACATTATAGTATATATTCAACTCCACAATAAAGAATATCTCAAATTAGAAAAAAAAATCTCTAATTATCACTCTAAAAAGTGAATCATAGAAAGAAAAAAGTAATGAATATATGATATTAATTAATTACAGAAATAAAATGTTAAAAATATTGGAACAAATAATAGTATGTTGTAATTTTCCTTTTCTCCTAACATTGAAAACTGAAAATTAATTGTTTTTGGACATTAAAAACAATAAGAGTTTGAGTTGATTCTCTCTCTCCCAAGTGGAGCCAGCAGCTCAAATGTACCTTTTTCCATCGGTTACCCTCAGATCTCTCTCTCTCGGCCGGCCCTCACATACCCGTCTGGTACCACGACAACATCACATGCTTTAATATCTTCTGAAAATCCAAATCCCAAACCCAACACTAACACCCTCTCTCCCACCCACTCTATTATACCGATACCCATCTCTCCTAAGACCTTTTTTCACATGATTCTACCATATCCAAGCCCCAGCACAAGATCAAATCCTAGCCGGCATCCAAGAATCGCTTCTTGTGCCCCATCTTAGATTTATTCGTATTGGGTACGTCACCTCTTCTTGTTGGGAGTGGGTATTAACAGTGGAAACAACCCGGATCAAAACAACGTTTGAAGACAAACTAAAACCATAAAAACAACAATCAAGACTGACCTCTTGAAGCGCAGAATCGTTCACCGGTCTTCTTACCTGAGACCTTGGAGTCACCCACGATCTTCTGTTGTGTTCTTCGATTATACTCTTTGGAATAGTTTTCTGAGTGGGCAGAAACTGTATTTAGAACTATCTATATTCCTTAGGGTTTTATTCTATTTATATTCCTTAAAAATATCTCTTCGATGGGAAGATAATATTTTTAAATATAAAAATAAAACAACCATATACATTCCAAATAATCAAGGTACAACAGGGACCACAGAAATAAAATTAACAAGGCTACTAATTATAATAAGACCACATACAGGACCAGTATATTCTTATTATAATTAATCATAAATTATTCTACTAAAAATTTATGATCGAACTCCTTATTAATTTTACCATTCCATAACATAATATTCATGTTCCCCATGTTAAGATTACAGATGCTGCTACATTAAATAAATTACTGAAAATTTATTTAAATAACAATATATCTTTAAGATTGTCGCTTAACTTATTTCATGTGTCGGATTAAAAATCCACCTGCAGGGTTTACACTATGAAACCTTATAAGCTTACTTAAAGTGCATCATCAATCTCTAAACCGAGACATGGATTCTATCATTAACTTAATATTTCACAAATATAAAATGCATTTGCTCAACTCACCGAGAAATATTATTCCATTAAATGAAACTCACTCTTTAATGATTCAAAGCACAAGACAATATATATTTGCTCATATTAATTAAATCAAGATTAAGAACACAAATCTTATTTCTAATGTCCTAGAGAATATGTTTTAATAGTCAGTATAAAACATCCATTCTCTACTTGGTCCAATTAGATACATACAAAATGTACTAATCACAATCATTAATGATATACTGAAAAACTATTTATTTAATGCAAATTTTTTAAAATTAAATATAAATAAATAATTGTTAATAGAAAAACATCAAAACTATACTATTACATTTGCATGGTTAATAGTATATCCCTATCAATCTCCCACTTAGACTTATAACCATGCATCAATTATTCTAACTCCCATTCCTTCTACATGACTGTCAAAAGTCTTTGCTGGTAAGCTCTTTGTAAAAGGATTTGCCAGGTTGTTTTCTGATGCAATCTTTGTCACTACCACATCACCTCTTTGAACTATGTCTCTTATCAAGTGATACTTCCGCTTAATGTGTTTTGCCCTTTTATGGCTCCGTGGCTCCTTTGAGTTCGCAACTGCCCCGCTATTATCACAATAAAGTGTAATAGGCAATTGCACTGAAGGAACTACACCTAGATCCATAAGGAAGTTTCTAAGCCATACAGCTTCCTTAGCAGCCTCAGAGGCTGCCACATATTCAGCTTCCATGGTGGAGTCAGCAACACAAGTTTGCTTAATACTCCTCCAACTTATGGCTCCACCTCCCAAGACAAAAACATTTCCTGAGGTAGACTTCCGAGAGTCTTTATCAGACTAAAAATCTGAATCTGTATACCCTATGGGTATAAGATCTGCAAACTGGTAGACTAACATATAATCTCTAGTTCTTTTTAAGAACTTGATTATATGTTTCACTGCAGTCAAATGTTCCCGCCCAGGATTAGACTGAAATCTGCTAACCATGTCAACAGCAAAACAGATATCAGGTCTAGTACATAACATGGCATACATGAGGCTTCCAACTGCAGAAGCATAAGGAATAGCCTTTATGCTCTCTATCTCTTCAAGTGTCTTAGGACATTGATCCTTAGATAAAGTGATCCCATGTCTGAAGGGAAGAAATCCCTTCTTGGAATCCTGCATGTTGAAACGAGCAAGAATAGTATCAATATAAAGTGCCTGTGATAAGCCAATTATTCTCTTCTTACGATCTCGCATAAGCTTGATCCCAAGAATATGAGCATCTTCTCCCAAGTCCTTCATATCAAAATGCTGAGATAGCCAGTCTTTGACAGAAGTCAACATACCTACACAATTCCCTATAAGTAGAATATCATCCACATATAGTACTAGAAACACAACCTTACTACTATTCCACTTCTTATACACACAAGACTCATCATGACACTGATCAAAACCAAAAGTTTTGATCGTCTGGTCAAAACAAGTATTCCATGACCTAGATGCTTGTTTAAGGCCATAAATGGACCTATTTAATTTGCATAGCAAATTTTATTGTCCACTAGTTATGAAACCCTTGGGTTGCTTCATATAGATGCATTCATCAAGACTTCCATTTAGGAAAGCTGTCTTGACATCCATTTGCCAAATCTCATAATCAAAATGAGCTGCAATGGATAGAAGAGTTCTAATAGACTTGAGCATGGCTACTGGCGAAAAAGTTTCCTCATAATCGATCCCTTCTTTCTGAGTAAACCCTTTTGCAACAAGCCTTGCTTTATAAGTTTGTACTTTACCGTCTATACCCCTCTTTTTCTTGTAGATCCACTTGAATCCAATGGGTTTAACCCCTTCAGGTGGTTCTACAAGTTTCCAGACTTGATTAGAGTACATAGACTCCATCTCAGATTTCATAGCTACAAGCCACTTATCAGCATCTTTATCTTGTAGTGCTTCATCGTAACATACTAGTTTGGTATTCACTTCTTCAAGGATTCTATCAAAAGCTTCTCCCAAAAGTGTATATCGAACTGGTGGTCGTATTATTCTCCCACTACGACGAAATACTACAGGCTGTGCAACCACACCTTCATCTTGCTGTGGCTGTAAGGCCAGCAAGTCTATGACTGGTGGGATTACATCCTGGTCATGATCTGGAGTCTCAACATATCTTTCATTACCAATAGGCAATGAAATGTCAGAACCTCTAGCTTCTTGATCTTGTAAATTTGGATCAACATTTGCTACATCAGTTCCAATATAACTATCACTACTTCCGGGCTGTAGTGAAATGTTAGGTACTGAATGTCCAGACAGATGTTGATCTTCTAGTCTACTAACAATTCTCCCACTACGTCGAGGCAATGGAATGTCAGCTTCAACCATGGATTGTTCAGGTTCATGTTCTAATGGAAAAGTTCTAGTTGGTATATTTTCTCCTCTCAATTCATACAAAGCTAATTGACTTTTGGGAATATGGTTTTTAATATAGTCTTCCTCAAGATAATGTACATTGGTGCTAACAATGATCTTTTTATCTTTAGAACTATAAAATAAACCACCTTTCGTTCCTCTAGGATATCCAATAAAGAAGCATAATTCTGTTTTTGATTCCAACTTATCTGCTTTCCCTTTCAGTACATGGGCTGGACAACCCCACATCCGAACATGTCTTAGACTAGGCTTACGCCTGGCCCACAGTTCTGTAGGAGTTTTAGGTACTGACTTAGAAGGAACTAAATTCAAAATGTATGCTGCTGTTTCAATTGCATATCCCCATAATGAAATTGGCAAATCTGAATAACTCATCATTGATCTAACCATTTCCAAAAGCGTCCTATTTCTTCTTTCTACTACACCATTCTGTTGTGGCATACCAGGTGCAGATAACTGTGAAGTAATTCCTTGTTCTGATAAATAGTTAATGAATTTCGTAGAGAGGTATTCGCCACCACGATCAGACCGTAATGACTTGATATATTTTCCATGTCGCTTCTCCGTTTCTGCCTTAAAATCTTTGAATTTTTCAAAGCATTCAGACTTATGGCGCAACAGGTAAATATATCCATACCTTGAGTAGTCATCTGTGAAAGTCACAAAATACTCAAAACCACCCCTAGCTTGGACACTCATTAGGTCACACAAATCAGAATGAATTAATTCAAGAACATCGTTGGCTCTATTACCTTTTAAGGAAAAAGGCCTTTTAGTCATTTTACCTTCTAAACAGGATTCACAAGTTGGTAGTGCCTCCACTTTCAATGAACTCAAAGGTCCATCTTTAACCAACCTAGAAATCCTATTTAGATTAATATGACCAAGCCTTAAATGCCAAAGATAAGTACAACTAAATTCAATAGGACGTTTTCTTTTAAATGATACATTGACATCAAAGTTATTTAACTCAGAACTAGTAAGTTGTAGTTCAGGTGAAACCTTAAGAATAAATAGATCATCCACCAATGAGCCAGAACATATAACTTGTTTTCTAAATTTAATAACGACAGAATCATCATAAAATTCATTAAAACAAACTGAATATCCGTTCTTGCTCAAACTAGAGATAGAAACTAAATTCCTTCTAATTGAAGGAACATACAAAACATCTCTTAAAACCAATGTTCTATTATTCTCAAAGTTCAAACTAACATTTCCTATAGCTAAAACTGCAACCTCAGTGCCATCACCCAGAAAAATGCTCACTTCTCCTTCATTTAGCTGGCGTGTTGTCTGAAACCCCTGCAAAGAATTGCAGACATGATTAGTGGCTCCTGAATCAACACACCATTAGAGTGTAGTCAATACCGCTAAGCAAGTTTCAACAACCAGTAAATAAAAAAGTGACATACCTTGCTTTTTCTTGGCTATCCAAGTTGGACATTGCTGCTTCCAGTGACCCTTTTGTTTGCAGTGAAAACACTTACCCTTAGGCTTTTTCACAGCACCATTAGCACTAGCAGCTGCACCATTTGTCTTAGGCTTAGGCTTTGAGCATTTTTCTTCTTCTTACCCTTATTCTGAGCAGACGAAGAACCTCGCTCAACATTAAGCACAATAGGTGCGACTCCTTGCTTAATAATAGTCTCAGCAACTTAGATAAAGTAAAATCCATCTTATTCATGTTGTAGTTCAAACGAAACTGCTGAAAACTGGCTGGCAGAGTGTTCAAGACCATCTCAACTTGAGTTGCCTTGTCAACCTCAGCACCTGGAACTTCCATGTCATTCAGAAGACTCATCATCTTCAAGACATGATTTCTAACAAGGGTTCCTTCCTCCATTTTAGAAGTAAGAATCTCCCTCAGTGCATTCTGCTTGGCTGCACTAGTTTGGTCTCCAAACATCTCCTTGAGATTCTCTAAGATGTCAAAAGCAGTGTCCATCTTCTGATGCTGATGTTGCAAAACATTTGACATAGATGCCAAAATGTAACATCGCGCCATCTCATTAGCCTTAACCCATTTATGGTAAGCTCTGGTAGCCTCCTCAGAGGCACCCTCACAGAGTTTTTCAGGACATACTTCAGTGAGCACAAACTTGTACTCCTCAGCAGTAAGCAAAATGTCCAAATTTCTTTTCCAGTCAACATAGTTTGGACCCTCAAGTTTGTTCTGAGTAAGGATGTTAGCTAAGGGACTGAATGATGCCATTTCTAAAAAAAATACGCATTAAACAAATTCAGTATATCATTAATAATACAATAATAAACAATGAATTTAAATCAAAATTGCATGACAACAATGATGCCAAAATTCAGACATGCATTTTATCCAACATTCATGAGCAGTAATCTCAATGGGAGGATTCAACCAATCACATGTTATGCATATAATAGTAAGATAAGACCGACATGTACTACTCGATGGGAGAAAACATGCCTCTTAAATTTTAATATGTGAGAAAATATTACATTTAGTTCATGTCACTAATAAATTTTCTCAGATAGAGAGATAAATAAATACAGACAATACTAATTTAGATCAGTGATTATATTAAAAAATAACATCTTCCGATGAGGAAGAAAAGCAAATAATCACAACTAGCATGTAATAAAAACACTCACAAATAATTTTAATACATAATTAAAATTTTAATTTTTTTAAAGCCAATTTGCAAAAATTAGAATTTTTAAGGATCATTTTGCAAATTTAAAAAAATTTGGATTAAAATGCAATAAACAAGAGAATTCTGGATTATTTTGTAATAACAGAAACTCTCTGGGCTGTATTGCAAAAATAGAAAATTTCTGGATCAGTATACAAAAAAAAAAACTGAAACTTTCTGGACTGTTTTGTAATAACAGAAAATTTCTGGATTATTTTGTAAAAGACAGAAACTTTCTTGACTTTATTGGAAAAAACTGAAAATTCCAGAACTAATTTGCAAGAAACAGAAATTTTCTGAGCCAATTACCAAGTCATAAACCATACAGAGACCAGAATGGTAAATAAATTTGGAGGGCTGTTTGGTAATTATGGAAGCCATCATCTCCTTTCTCAGAAAATGACCTAGCCACCACCCAAACCTCCAGCCACCATAAACGATTTCAACCAATTATTTTAAAAAAAATAATGATTTCAAAGACAAATTAATACAAACATCATCAATTCGTTTTAAATCATTAAAGATTAAAATAAACCAGAAAACAGGTTGCACAGAAGACGATTTTCAAATCGTTTCAAAGCAAAACCAAATTATAAAATTAATATGCATATAACTCTGTTTTCAAATGGAACAGAAAATAATTAAACACGAACCCAACAGTTATCATGACCAAAAAACGTAAGACAATAATCAGTCTAACGAAAACATGATAAACAAATCAATGGTGTTTAGCCACCTCCAATCGAGTTTCGAAAAGCTCTCTTGAAGCGCAGATAAGTAAGACATGCCCTGATACCAATTGATGGGAGCGGGTATTAACAGCGGAAACAACCCGGATCGAAACAACGTTTAAAGGCAAACTAAAACCATAAAAAAAACAATCAAGACTGACCTCTTGAAGCGCAGAATCGCTCACCAGTCTTCTTATTTGAGACCTTGGAGTCACCCACGATCTTCTGTTGTGTTCCTCGATTATACTCTTTGGAATAGTTTTCTGAGTGGGCAGAAATTGTATATAGAACTATCTATATTCCTTAGGGTTTTATTCTATTTATATTCCTTAAAAATATCTCTTCGATGGGAAGATAATATTTTTAAATATAAAAATAAGATAAGTTGTTAATTTTAGTAAGATAAGATAAGTAAGACATGCTCTGATACCAATTGATAGCAGCGGGTATTAACAGCGGAAACAACCCGGATCGAAACAACGTTTGAAGGCAAACTAAAACCATAAAAACAACAATCAAGACTGACCTCTTGAAGCACAGAATCACTCACCAGTCTTCTTACCTAAGACCTTGGAGTCACCCACGATCCTCTGTTGTGTTCATCGATTATACTCTTTGGAATAGTTTTCTGAGTAGGCAGAAACTGTATATAGAACTATCTATATTCCTTAGGGTTTTATTCTATTTATATTCCTTAAAAATATCTCTTCGATGGGAAGATAATATTTTTAAATATAAAAATAAAACAACCATATACATTCCAAATAATCAAGGCACAACAAGGGCCACAGGAATAAAATTAACAAGGCTACTAATTATAATAAGACCACATACAGGACCGGTATATTCTTATTATAATTAATTATAAATTATTCCACTAAAAATTCATGATCGAACTCCTTATTAATTTTACCATTCCATAACATAATATTCATGTTCCCCATGTTAAGATTACAGATGCTGCTACATTAAATAAATTACTGACAATTTATTTAAATAACAATATATCTTTAAGATTGTCGCTTAACTTATTTCATGTGTCGGATTAAAAATCCACCTGCAGGGTTTACACTATGAAACCTTATAAGCTTACTTAAAGTACATCATCAATCTCTAAACCGAGATATGAATTCTATCATTAACTTAATATTTCACAAATATAAAATGCCTTTGCTCAACTCACCGAGAAATATTATTTCATTAAATGAAACTCACTCTTTAATGAATCAAAGCACAAGACAATGTATATTTGCTCATATTAATTAAATCAATATTAAGAACACAAATCTTATTTCTAATGTCCTAGAGAATATGTTTTAATAGTCAGTATAAAACATCCATTCTCTATTTGGTCCAATTAGATACATACAAAATGTACTAATCACAATCATTAATGATATACTGAAAAACTATTTATTTAATGCAAATTTTTTAAAATTAAATATAAATAAATAATTGTTAGTAGAAAAACATCAAAACTATGCTATTACATTTGCATGGTTAATAGTATATCCCTATCACTTCTAGGGTTAGCCATAAAGATTATGGTTAAGTATTCTATAACCAAAATATGATATATTCTCTACCCATCATTTTTACTAATAAAAAAATAAAATATACACATATTTTTTATAAAAAAATTATAAATCTATAAAAAAATGAAAAAAAATAAAAAAAATAGAAATTTAAGTAAATTTTTTTTGAATAGAAAGAAAAATATAAGTAGGAAATTTATAATTGTATATTTATATTGAAATTATTATTAATATAAATATAATTTATTAATACAAATATTGTTATTATATAAATTATCAATATATAATTAATTTGTTAGAAAAATTAAGTCATATTTTTTATTGTTTAAATTTTAAATTTCTAAAAAAGATATAAATTAATTATTATTAGAAAATTTAATTATTAACGAAGTAAATTAATTATTTAAATAAATTATTAATTTATAATTAATTTATTAAGAATGTTAAAAGTTATATATTTTATTATTTAATTTTTAATTTTTTTTAAAAATATATAAATTAGTAATTTTATAAATAAATTATTTAATTTATAATTAATATATTATGAAAATTAAGAGTCATATTTTAAAATTTTTTAAAAGAATATATAAATTAATTAATATTATTTAATTATATTAATGTATAATTAATTTATATAAAATTAAAAGTTATAAATATATTTTATTTAATTAATATTATAAAATTATAATAATGTGTAATTATTAAATAGAAAATTAAGAATAAAAAATATAATTAATTATTGAATTTTAAATTTTATATAAATTATTAAAATTAAATAAAAAGTAATTAAAATAAAATAACAATATTTTAAAAAATTAATGATATATATCTTTCAATACTTTTTTTACCCTTGGCTTATATATATATATATATATATATATAATATAGATATAGATATAGATTTTACATCAAATATAAATTTTTATAATTAATTAAAAAATTATATTTACTTATTTTATCTGCCCTCAATTATGAGTAAACCACATAAAATAAAGAGATTAAATTTTAAAAATATTTTTATAATTTTAATTATTTAATTCATTATGTAAAATTTAATGATTTATATTTTTAGCAATTAATTTTCAGTTTTATAGTTTTATCAAACATCATCTAATGTTTTCTTAAGAAAAAAATTTCTGATTTTTAACAAAATGGATAAAGTTAGGATTAGAATGACATGTTAACCCCTGCCAAGAGTCAATAAGATTTCAGTATATGATAAAATAATTTGAGTAATAGATCCCATCCAAAATACTAAAAAATTGCAGAGAAAGGGTAAAAAAGGGAAAATAATATTATTTTGATGTCATTAACAGATTTTAATTCTAAAACAAATCGTTTAGTTATATTCAAATCTTTTCTTAATTTTCTATTTTCAAAATTAGCAAATATGATATTATCCTCTTAATTAGACAGAATTATTATTATATAATAACTGTTCTACTTATTTATAGAAAAAACAAATGCACCTTCAGTTTAATTTCCACTCTTATATTTATAATAGTTATAATTCACACTATTCACAGGTCTTTTCCTCTCTTTTATAATTTTCCTCATCATTTTTTTGAATCTTTGAAGCTTCTTTTCTTTTGTTTGTGTTTTATTGTTGGTGGGTTTCTATTATAATCAATAGTTTTTAAGTAAGAAAAATTTAACATTTTTTTTCATTGATTATAGTGATAGAGTTAATATCTTTATTAAAAAAGCTGAAGTTTTTAATGGAATTGGGTGTTCTTTTGATGCTTTTGTTGCAAGAACTCACCTTTTCTTGTTTACCCATCAATCATAATTTGCGTCATCATAGACTTCACACGATAAATTTCATCACACGATAAATTTCACAAATTGGATTATGAGTTAATAAACTCACACTCTCTACTTATATCAGCTTTAGTTTCTTATTGTATTGTTTATTACAGCTGCAGAGCTAGGCAAAATGAATGATTTGAAGATATTGTTGCTTCTATTTTGCTTTTATACTTCAAGAGTGGTACGGCTCAATGACTATCTGTTTTGTATTTGTATACGAGATCATTTGCTCTAGTATTTCAATATTTGTATAAAATATGAAATTTTTTTGTTTATTCAATCATAAATTTATGTTTTTACTTTCACTGTCTTGGATTCAGATTGCTAATGGCCCACAAACATGCCCTGCTGGTCATGGTCGTGAATGCAGTGATTCAGATGAGTGGAGTGGGGAATTTTTCCCAACAATTCCCAAAATTAAGTATGAGGTAATGATGTTTGTCATCTATATTTTTCTATTTATGGATCTTTATTTGCAATTCTGTGGTGGTATAAATATGCATGTTTCATTTTTGTTTGCAGGGTCCTTCTAGTAAAAATCCTCTTGCATTCAAATGGTATGATGCAGAAGAAGAGATTCTTGGCAAGAAAATGAAGGTGGGCATTGCATTCATTATATTTTGATCTGAATCCACTGCATGATGTTGATGACAGTGACTTATGGCCATAGGACTGGTTGAGGTTCAGTGTTGCTTTTTGGCATACATTTCGTGGGACTGGAGGTGACCCATTTGGTGCACCAACCAGATATTGGCCTTGGGAGGATGGCGCTAATTCATTGGCTATGGCCAAATGGAGAAGTAAGATTGATAAATATTAAGCATCATTTATGCATTTGGTATATAAATAGCAATAATTAATATATTAATTTAATTTACTTTTGATAAAATATTGCAGTGAGAGCCAATTTTGAGTTCCTGAAGGGTTGAAAGGTGGTGTTTCCATGATAGGGATATAGCACCTGAAGGAGAAACTCTCCAGGTGAGTCATTTTAAGATATTTTTATTATTCAAATGAGTTCTTTTCCTTTTAAAAGTGCTTTTTGATGTTGCTGATCTTGATGTTCATTGATCATTGGTCTGCCTACTGGAAAATAGTTGATATGGACTGTTGTTCTGTTTACAGGAAAGTAATGCAAACTTAGATGAAGTGGTGGCCCTTGCTAAAGAGCTTCAGGTAAATTTTACATGAATGATTGGCAATGAAGTCAAATGGCTTAAGTTAAGCTATCAAAATTCATGTATCCTACTCTTGCTTCTATGGTTCTAAACAATACTTGACTAATTTTCAATTATTTCATCCATATTTTGACATCAATGTTTTTCTTGCTACACCGTGCATACTAATAATGCTGCAGATATCCATTTTTTTTGTTCAAATGAAAATTTTAAATGGCAACATTAGGGAACAGTGTGAAGTAATCTTTTTCTGAATACTTATGTCAAATTAGAGTCTTTTTCAATTTTAGTTGTTCTTTTTGCTTCAATTCAATTTCAAAATGGGTCAAGGTCCCTTTATGTTTCACAGAAACTTCCATCTGGATTACTGAAATTGGTATCTCGTTTCTACTTCACTAGTGTACTGAGCTTATTATGCATCAATGTTGGATATGATCATCATTAGATGCTAGTCATTGTTTTTTGGAGATCAAGTGCTTGATATACTTGTTACTACTAACACTAACAAGTCAAGAGTGTTGGATGCAAGATTCTGTTTCACAATTCTCTGTGATTGATGGACCCTTTTATCAGACACCAGTAGTGTGTTCTCTTTTTTATTTGTTGCATATAGCATATATTCGGCTTGTTAGGATTATGTGACCTTGCAGGGAACCAAGATCCGTCCTCTATGGGGCACAGCTCAATTGTTTGTTCAACCTCGATATATGCATGGTGCTGCTACTAGGTACTATTTACCTAGTTGAATGCTGGGCTATTTATGGAATTCAGATACTATATATTGATTTTTTAAGTACGTTCTTCTCAGTTCTGAGGTAGGTGTATACGCATATGCTACTGCTCAAGTTAAGAAAGCCATGGAGCTGTGCTCATAATCTTGTTTTAGAGTTGTGAATATAACCTGTATTTCTTCTAGATACCAGATTAGTTACAATTAACGTTTCTCAACAGGTCACACATTACTTGGGTGGAGAAAATTATGTGTTTTGGGGTGGTCGTGAGGGGTACCAAAGTCTCTTGAACACGGATATGGAAAGGGAGCTTGATCATTTGGTATGCTCATTAATATAATTCCTAAACTGTTTTGGTGTGTGCATTCAAATATCTTATAAAACGATAGTGAAGCATCTGCTCATCTAACTATAGGCAAGGATTATTGGATTCAATGGTATCTTTATGCTCAGTTCATAACCTATCATTCTTTGTTACTGTCATTTTGTCATAATGAAAAATCAAGCTGTATAGGGTAAAATACAACATTCCATTGTCAGTTTGGGTATAAAATTTTAGTAATTTATTTTTCAAATTTCTTCATTCTTTCTTAATGATTATTTTCTTTTTTATTTTGCCGAAATTCTAAAAGAAAGTATTTTTTTAGGAACTCTGTTGATTGAGCCTAAGCCCCGGAAACCTACCAAACATCAGTATGCTATCTAATTGTTTTTTACCTCTTTTTAGTACCATATTATTCCTTTGTGTTTATATATGCTGTTATTTTGTCAGGTATGACTGGGATGCTGCAACAACTGCTAATTTCTTGCAAAAATATGGACTAATAGGTGATAGTTGAAATATCTTTCCTAATCTTGCCTGATGATATAAATTTGGCATACATATATTTGTTTTTCCATGTAGAACTTAACATTTGGACTCATGCTTACAGTTAGTGTCACTTGCTGATTAAAATTTAATATTGTCATTTAGACATCTTTGCTCATGCATTGGACCTTTTGGTTTACAGAATTACTTTTGCAGATACCAATATATATATCCATAGTGAATTATGGTTCAATTACATATATCTGCTTGAAATTTTGTTTCACTTGGGCCTTTGACTCTTTCTTATTTGACATTCAGCAGATATTCAAATGTTATTCTAGTAATTCTGTAATATATTGATTCTAGCATCGTCAATAAGAAAAGAGCATAGTGATTCTAGCATGGTCGATAAGTAAAGAGCATAGGGGCTAATATTGATTTATATGGAGGAAAATTTTAGTGTATACATGTTCCAACCTTCTAGTATAAAAAAGATTCATGATATGATAAAACATAGCCAATGGATCACTTGCTAACACCATATTTGTTAGCAATTATGGTGTATTTAATCTCATTGTTGTTCTTCATTCTTGTAGGAGAATTTAAGCTCAACATTGAGTGCAACCATGCTACTCTTTCGGGTCATAGGTACATAAATTGTTTAATGCTTGCTAATCACTTGTTTGGGTTGATCATAGTTCCCCACCACGTCTTTATAGTTGTGAAAATTTCCGACCTGTAACATTTTTTAATTCTGCAGCTGTCATCATGAGATTGAAACTGCAAGAATCAATGGTTTACTAGAAAATATTGATGCAAACACTGGTGACCCTCAAACTGGTAATGCAAAATGAGAAAGCCTTTGCCTTTTTAAATTTTTGATTTTGTCTTTGAAATAGTTAAGCTTGGAAACAAAACGTTTTGAGAATCAAGGTTGAAATTATGTCTACAGGATGGGATACAGATCAGTTCATGCAGATATTGCAGAGGCGACTATGGTTATGCTCAGTGTGATTCGAAATGTATGTAACTAGTAGTATCAGTTCATCTGAAGGCCTACCATTTTAGAATGAATAGACATTATTTTGTTTCAATTTGTTTTTTGATATAGGGAGGATCGGTGCCAGGAGGATTCAATTTTGATGCTAAATTGTAAGTTTCTTAGATATTGATTTCTCGCTTAGTAATTATGGAACAAACATGCAATATTTTTTGTTATGATCCTCTCCCTGTGCATTTGATCCTAAAATTTTCTTTTGATTTGATGGTACTTTAGGCAAAGAGAGAGTACCAATGTGGAGGACCTATTCATTTCTCATATTGCTGGAATGGATACCCTTGCTTGTGGACTTCGAAATGCTGCTAAGCTACTTGAGGTCAGATTTTTAACATTTTATTCTGCATCACAAACCAACCATCATGGAACATCTTTTATTTTTTTTTCCTGATTTTGATGCAAAATGATTTCCCTTGCTATACATGAAGGATGCTTCTTTAGCTGAGCTTGTTCGTCTTCGCTATCGAAGTTTTGACTCAGAAATTGGAGCACAAATAGAGGTAATAATTCCTCTTATTATTTTCTTTAACATAGTTTCCTTTTTTGCAGCTAATGCAAATTTATGATTTTCCAACAGGCTGGTAAGGCTGATTTTGAAATGCTTGAGAAGAAAGCCTTTGGATGGGTGAACCTGTTGTTCCTTCTGCTAAGTAGGTAATTCAATAAGTAACACCTTTTTCTATTTTGTGTATCTCAACCTTCATTTAACAATTAAAACATGAACATAATATAATGAAAAGAGGACAATTACAGAATCTCATATGAAATTTTGTATGTGATGTTGCAGGAACTTGCAGAGATGATTTTCCAGTCTGCATTATAGAGTATGGAAAATAGAAGAAAATTTGTAGTGCTCTTCTCTTCTTTCCCCCACAATCCCAGTTATAAACTTTGGTAGAAATAATACACAGTAGAGAGAGCTTACTTGGCACAGTAAAATGTTATTGGGTTCTGATCCTGCAAAATGTATGATAACACAATTTCACTTGGCCTGATTCTTTGAAATGTTTGGTTGAATGTGTTATGTTGCCAAAAGGGCCACTACATTCTTATCTACTTCCGTGTAGAATTGACTATAATATTTGCTTACAAGGTGTAAAGAGAGAACGCCAAATTGTTAATAACTCTGCTTTGATACCATGCACTTTATTAGAATCATTTGAATGTTGATTACAGTAAATCAATGGAAGTTTTAAGCGATCAATCAACATAATATTAGCTTATGATAAAATAAGTGGCTTTACTTCACCTTCTCAAAATTAAAACTAAAATATTAGCTTTTTTTAAAATATATATATATATATATATATATTTTATTTTGATGTTTGCTTACCTGTTCAACAATGATCCCGTCCTACAAAGAAAATAAACAAGAAATTAAAATATCTTCATTAAGACTTTTAGCTACATAGTTATATGCAATCTTTCATGTAATAACACGTTTTGATCATACTTTTATAAATTGATTAAATTTAAAACTTATTGTTATGATAGAGATATAATCATTGAACCGACTCGGTTAAAAATTTCTAATGATTAATAAATTTAAGATAAATTGTCATTAATTATAAATGATTTAATTAGGCCCTTGCCATGACTAATTTGCTATCTTATCATTGAACCATACACTAATGAATGTTTTGAATTAATTATATTATTATTATTATTAAAATAACAACAACAACAATAATAATGTGTTTGTATGTGTGAAGTTGAGCCACGACAAAATGCATTAATATTTGAACAGTGCTAACTCATGATTTAATTCATGTTTATATGCTGATTTCTGGAAGATGCAAGTTAATTTGTGATAGAAAATGATCATAAACTATCATAATGTTTTGAGTAACATGAGGACTATTATGTTATCTTTGAGCATCATCATATTATAATTAAGGCATCAATGTTCATTCAAATGCGAAGGAAGTAAGATAAAAACTTCTCCTTTAGCATATGTATTTGTTTTTTCTTCAGTAATAAATAAAAAAAATACACTGATCAGTTGGATATTACTGTCCTAATTACAAAATTGTTTCCCTACAATGGGTAATTTGCCTGCTCTCTTTTAAGCTTTGTTTAAGCTGGAAGCGACACGAAGGAAGGTATCTTCTCCACAAGGAATTGTCAAACCACCCATTGGATGATCAAACCCAAACTCCTCTTCAGCTTTACTTAACAAATCTTGAAATGAAGGTTCTTTCAAAAAGGATACCGGAACTATAAATCGTTTCTTCTCAATCTCTCCTATGTAAACAGCTGGTACATTTGAACATCTTGAAGTTGAAGTTGCTTTGCTTGGAACAAACACAGACCCACGAAGAATTTGCTTAGCAAGATTACCTGCCAACTGAACAGACATAGTCTTCTTGTCGATGGTAATTGATTGTGGAAATGAATCAGGAGAAAAAAGAATCTATTAGATTCTGGTTTCTTGAATGTTAATTTAGAAGTGATGAGTTGGTTGTGACTTGTGAGTAGTGACCAAAGCCTGAAAAGTATATATAGATGAACAAATTTAAAGAAATTCATCTAAAATCTGGAATCTGTGGCAAATAATTAATGATTGGCTGTGTATCACATGCTTCTGTCTTGCTCTTGATAAACAAGATATGGCCTAGGTACAACTGCAAGTAGAGGGATAAACCAATAAAAGATCATCTAAAGATTGGAAATCTTCCTAATACGAATGCCAACCAGGTATCTAAAGATGAGAAATTGATTTTCTTGATATAATTGTATAACTAAGTGACCCTTCGATCTCAAACATGCTTGAGACAGTAGTAGTCTACTTAATAAGAGTAGTTGGTAATACCATTTGATCCCAAATGCTAGCCACATGGTTTTGTCTTGTAGAGCTGCTATTATATTTATTGAAAAGTATAAGAAAATGTCATTTTGTATATAAAAGCAATTTTGGATGTTATGCAATGTTACTGTACATATAAAGGAGTAATGTCAGCAAAAATGAAGGCTTTACTAGGAACCTTAGTAAATTAAGTAAATTAGAATATCATTTACAAAATAACATTTTCTTATTTTAGAAATATAACAGCACCTTGTAGTTATAGGCCATTTATTATTCAACAAAGGCAATGGGCAAGAGTCCTCAGACTTCTTGTTGAGTAGTAAGTAGACCCCAGCCAATGGTTTTAGCCAGTAACTCATTTCTTCCAAGAATAGTCTTTATTTGTCTCAAGCATGTCTGTGATCTAAGAGTCATTTAGTTTGGCATCTATAACAGCATGATTTCCAATCTTTAGGTGCTCTTTTATTGGTTTGCCCCTGTACTGGTAGGGCATATCCTGACCGGCCTGTTTATCAACAGCAAGGCAGGAGCATGTGATACCTCAAGAGTCTGCTATGAGCAGACTACATATACCCAATTATTCTTGGTCACTAATTCCTGATTTAGATTAATTTCAATAAATTGTTTCACCTATATATACAACTCACATTCCTTGGCCAAAACTATCTCAACTCTTCACATCCTCTGTCTACACATTTTTCTTGAATAACCAAAGTCTAACGTTTCCTTGTTTCCCTTCATTCTTTTCTAAATTTACATACCATCAACAAGAAGACAATGTTTATTAATCTGTCCGGGAATCTTGCTAAGAAAATCCTTCGTCGGTCTGTATTTTCTCAAAATAAATCAGCTTCAAGATGTTCAAACGTGCCAAAAGGCTTCTTAGCAGTCTACATTGGAGATACTGAGAAGAAAAGATTTGTAGTTCCATTATTCTATCTGAATGAGCCTTCATTTCAATATTTATTAAGTAAAGCTGAAGAGAAATTCGGCTTTGATCATCCAATGGGGGTTTGACAATCCCTTGCAGCGAAGACATTTTTCTTCATATCACTTCCAGCTTGAGTAGATCTTAAGATTGGGAGGCAGTCAAGTAATTAGCCTTTACAGGAAACAATATTGTAATTAAGAATTGCTGGTTGAGTGTAAATATTTCATTTTTATTACAGAATGAAAAGAAAATTTTGCCAAATGAGAAAATTTATTATTATGGGAATTTTTGTGCATTTTTTCACATAATAAATTATTATATATATCCTTGAATTGATAATCAAGTTAAATTAATGATATATTGAGTTAAAGTATGTAAAAATGCTTCGAAGGGAGTATAGTTTAGCAATGAATGGTATAGTATGGTAATATATGATATTATGGCTATTAATTTTGTTGCAAATAATCTATGGCTTCAACTTTTTAATTAACAGCACATTGCAACATGTCATCTTATTTTTGCTAACTCATATCAATAATTTGTATACTTTTAGTACCAAAAATATTTGCTGTTAGTTTTACCATTTCTTGTAGTGAGCTAAGCAAAAGTTCAATTTTATTTGTAGCTGGATGTAATTAAGGGTAATGGAAAATGAATAGTATTATCAAATAAATTTCAAAAACAACAATTTCATGATATTCCATTATGTATAATTGCTACTTCAAATGAGTAGTTAGATTATATGTTAACCAAGCCTCTATCAAGAAAAGGATAACGTCTTGAAGCTTGGAGTAACCAATAGCAAACTGTTGGAGTTTTTTATGGGCCCGATCCGAGAGATTGAATCTTTATGTTATGATAGTGTGGACTTCATTCTTCAAGATGGGCTGAAATTGATGGCACAAATATATGGTCATGGGCTTGAGTAGTGTGACTAGCCAATCTCTAAAATGCCCTTAAGTATTTTAGCTAGTTACCACCCACTCTTATAAAGGCCTTATTTTTATTTGCTCCCACCGATGTGATATTGTTTTTTAATATTTTCCAATGTTACTCCTTAAGTATAACTGGTCTGGACTAATTGTGACTTACCTTCAATTATCATCCTGAACTTGTTTTCATCTTTTAGTCTCAGAGGTCTCATGTCTTTCCTCTATTTTTTTTGTCTGGACTTATACTCTTTTAGTTAGAACCTTAGATACCACAGGTTATTACATGGGTCTTCTTCACCGAGTCTTCTTTTCTTTCGGGCTTTAGGTCTTAGCCTACAAGTCTTTGATTTTTCATGGGCCTTGGCTTTGTTATTGCCGGCCCAAATTTGCAAAATATATTTTATCATCTTAGATCTTGGATCTTTGGGCCGCTAGGCCGTATTGGCTCTAATACCAATTGGAGGAGAGAAATGCGAAAGAAAGGAGGGAAGAACTGAAAAAACAAGTGCAAATCTTTTTAATTTATTAAGATATTTTATACAAAAAAATACAATAAAAAAACAGTCAAAAAACAACTTCCATGAGTCAATACCAACTTCCTTAAATCATGGAAGTTTGACTCCTTAACTTAAGCTTAAATTAAGCTTCATCATACAATCAAATATATTTTACAGATAGTACATCAAAAATATCAAAAGAAAAAAAGACTAATTAACATACAACACTTAGCATCACTATTAATCAACAATCTTCATCACTACTTAATGCAAGTGCATTTAGCAACTCCAAGTTTACTTCTTAGAAGCTCAAATCTTTGTTTCTGTAGTGCTTTGGTAAAGATATTAGCTAATTGATCTTCTCCACTGCAATGCAAAATCTAAATTTCATTCTCTTTCAGCTTCTTTAATGGCATGATATTTGATTTTAATGTGTTTAGTCTTTCCATGAAAGATTGGATTTTTCAACATGGCTTGTAACACCCCCACACCCAATACATACACACTACATACACCACAATGTAGTATACATGTATCGAATATAGGAATGCTACGGATTTTCTTAACATTCAAAACATTTTAAACTTGATACAATACTCTTATCGTTATATATTATAGAAAAGTAAATCATTTACTTATAAACAAAACATATTAGATATAGATATATACATACATTTAAATATTACGCAGCGGAATATAGAAAACATTTACATATATGAAAGCATTTGAATACGTATTTACAATTATACATATATTTACATTATAACCCATATTTACAAAATATAAAAGAGTTATACATGATTGGCAAGTCTCCTCTGATCTTTAAGTTCCCAAAATCAACTCTTCACTGTCTACTCTCACTCGGTCTCGAAGAGCTCTCGGGTTCAACTCTATTACCTGCGCGATCAAACACTATCGCGCTAAGCCAAGGGCTTAGTAAGACAATTCATGCTAATGTTATGCTTTAGTGCAATGCAATGTTTCACATTTGTATTAATAAATCAACATCAATGATACACACACAATTAATAAAGATCATACTCAACAAACAATATTCCGTGAATAGTCCGTTTCATTATATAAGTAATATTAACATTTCATTACATTAGAACAACATTTATGTTATACATAAAACCTAGACACCTATGGGCCCATCAAGTACTTAATACGATATTCAGAATTCAGAGTTACTGCTTTGGTTCATAAACACCATCATCAAGCCCGTAGGCAACATATACATATATATATCTCTATCCATGGATAGCGTAACAGACCCGGTCTCTTGGATCATCAACTCATCTAACTCGAGGATATCCTCAACCCGGCAAGACTGTTACAAATCAAATATCTCACAATATCAATTATCATAGTGTAACAGACCCAGTCTCTTGGACCTCAATTCAACTCAATTTGAAGAGATCCTCAACCCGGCAAGACTGTTACCTTTCATTAAATAGGCATGCCTCCAAAAACCAGAACTCTGAAATTGAATATCATATTAAGCATACACTTATTTCATTATTCTCTTTATCAAACTCTTTCTCAATCTTTCTCATTAATTAGGCAAACATGCCATACATCATTCAATTATATCATCATAGCCAATCACAATGGCTCTATATTCCATTTCATCTCAATTCACAACATAACATTTCAATCTTTCATAAACACATTCATTTGCATCATCATGTCATTCACATTATTCATATATATATATATATCATCAGTGATATAAACATAACAATACACATTGCTCAAATAAATTAACAATGTAATAATGCCACATTTGAACTTACACACAATCATATAGGTTTTGTACTTACTCCAAAAACAAATCACACCACTCTTAACACTTCCTTGTTCAAGATCCTTCTACCTCTTAAATCAATGATTAATCACTATCTTCAAGACCTAAATCAAAAGTAATAGCATATACTTGTTTAGGGATACACAAGAGATAATCCAATTAGGAATTAATTAGGGCAAACCCTAACCCTGACACGCTCACCCACACGGGCGTGTCCATGACCGTGCCCTAACTCTACAACACAGAAGTATTTACACGCTCAACAACATGGGCGTGTTCCTGGGCTTGTAAATTCTCAAATCTCACAGTAGCTATGACACGCTCAATAACACGGGCGTGCTACTGGTCGTGTCAAACCTACTGCCTCCAACACAATTGACACGCCTAAAAACCCTGGACGTGCTCATGGGCGTGTCCGGCCACAAATCAAGATTCCGACCAAAACAACCAAACACTCAACAAAACACTTTTATCCAACAACATCCACTTCACACCATCTTAACAAAACATACTCAAAACTCATCTAAAACTTGCAACACACCAAAACAAGCCAAACACACATCAAGCGCAAAACACAAAATCATCTCAAAACCCTCACCACATATACAACATCATCTCTTCCATCCACTTACTCTTTTCTTCAATCCATACTCAACATCCATCATCCAATCACTCAACCACTTCTCACATCTCAAAATCAACCAACACACTCTTAAAAATCTATCAAACTCAAGTATCATTTCAAATAAACACAAAGATCACAAGAGAACTTACCAAAGTTACAAAACTTCTTGAATCACCAACTTGATCACTTAATCTTTCTTCAATTTGAGCTTCACTCAACAAGATCTTCTCTTTGCCTCTTGCTTCCTTTGTCTAAGGAGGAGCCGGCCACCATGGAAAAGAAGAATAAAATATCAAGAAGCAAAGTCAAATTTTGCTTTTAATCTCCACCAAGTGATCTTATCCAAGCAATTACCAAAATGCCCTCAATCATATAACTAACTTTTTGTCTCATATAAACCCTTATATGCAATTACACACTCAACACAAATAAATATCTCTCCCATTGACTCTTCATTTGACCAATTTATATGTTATATATATCATCATATACACAACATATACCATTCTCTCTAAACCCTATTTTCTTTCCCAGTTTCTTTTCTCTTGCAATTAACATATATATACAATCCAATATAACAACAACAACAATAACAATAACATAATAAAAACTTCTAGACCATAAATGAGGATATTACATGGCTACTGCAAATTTGGTGTCACAAAGAATCTCAGTTGTTTTACTTGGCTGAAATCTCAAATCAATCAAAAATTTTCTTAACCACAAAGCTTGATTAACAACAGCTAAAGCAACAATATACTCTACTTCAGCTGTTGATTGAGCAATAGATCCTTGTTTCTTTGTGCACTAGCAAATAACGCCTGAACCAAGAGTGAAATAATATCTTAAGGTGCTTTTCAAGTCATCCTGCGATCCAGCCTAATCACTATCAGTAAATCCCAACAATTTCATGACATTAAATCTTTTGTAAAATACACCATAATCAATGGTGCTCTTGATGAACCTCAGGATCCTGAGGTGAGTTTCCACTAGTGAATGCATATATCTTAATAGGACACTTGTTGCATACATAATATCAGGCCTGGTAACTAATAGATACAGCAAGGAACCAATTAAGCTTCTATAATTTGAGGCGTCAACCAAGTTAGAACCATCATCCTTTTTTAATTTCTCTCCTTGAACAACAAGTGTGCTAACTGATTTGCATTTGTCATGACCAAATTTCTTCAGAATTTCATTAGCATATTTTTTCTAAGCAATAAAAATTCCTTTAAAAGATTGATTAACTTCCATTCCCAAGAAATATGACATTTTGCCCAAGTCATTCATTTCAAATACTTTCTTCATTTGCTCTTTAAAGTCCATGGTGTCTCCAAAAGATCATCAACATAGATCAAAACTATAAGAAACTCATCTTTTTGATGCTTGACATATAGAGTTGCTTCAATGCAGCTTCTATAAAATTCCAAATTCACCAAATAGCTATCAATTCTTTCATACCATGCTCCAGGTGCCTGTTTGAGACCATAAAGCCCCTTTTTTAATAAATACACCTGATCACCATCTTTCTTAGATCCTTCAGGCTGATCTACATAAATTTGTTCTTCAAGAAAACCATTAAGAAACATTGCTTTTACATCCAATTGAAACATTTGAAAACTGTTAGACAAATGATCTCGATTTTGATCCGTGACAACTCAAATTGAATGACTTTTTTAACATGTGTTTGAAGAACCTTGTTGCAGGATTAGGTTGTTTCAAATAAAGCTGAACAGAGCATGTTTAGCGGTCGCACAAGAAATGGAAACGACCGCCTCATTCAATTGAAGGATGAAACTATATCACAGTAGGTTTCGCGGTCAATAGCCCGACCTCAGTCGTGACTGCACTTACAAAAGAGCGACCGTCCTACATTCATGGACGACCGCAACATAAGAAACCCAAATCATCCTAATTACAGTAAGGTTCGCGGTGACAAGAACGGCGAAGGATACGGTCTTGCTTATCACTTTCGCGACCGCCCTTTGATATCCGTGACCGCTCTGATGATTCAGGAGAAATCTGCTTAAACTGACAGTAGTATTCATGTCCTAAGGTGCATCCAGAAGTTCGACGCGAGTGTCTCAACTCGACCGCGAGATGTCACCTAGGGCGATCGCGAAATTCATATTTAGGCGGACTTTCATTTTGCCCAGTCAAAGAATACCACATGTGATGACCGTTATAAACCCACTTCAGCATTCAAAAAGGGCGACCGCACCTATCATATGCGCGATCATCCCGACAACCACAGCATGGGCAAGATTTCTGCTGCAGAACACTCAAATTCAACCGTTGAAGCAAATTTAAATGCAACGATCGTACCTTGTCCTAGGACGACCGCGTGAGACATGAGCGCGACCATCCTTATATGAAGGACGACCGCGAAATGCTTCAAACAGTTTACTGAAGAAGGTCTAAACTGCCAAGACTTTATTCTCACTATCTATAACGGCTAGTTACACCACATTGGCTATAAATACATTGCTATTCTAAGAAAAATAAGAGAGAGGTGAAGAAAAAAATCAAAGATTTTATAGCCAAGCAACATATTTTCTTTTACTTAAACTTACATTTGAATTGTAACGAATGTTAGGTGTAAGCATTGAAAACACCATTGTATAAGTTTGAGTGTGAGCTTGGAAAACACTTAGGTTGTGAGAGTAAGCCTAATAAAACTCTTGTAAAGGTTGTGAGAGTAAGCCTAGAAAAACTCTTGTAAAGGTTTTGAGTGTAAGCCTTAGTAAAACATTTGTCAAGTTAGGTGTGAACTTGTGAAAACACCAAAGTTAGAAGTGAAAACACCAAAGCTTGTAAAACTTCAAAGATTAGTGAAACCTTAACAAGTTGTTAAGGAAGTGGATGTAGGATTGAAGAAAATCCGAACCACTATAAATATTGTGTGTTCTTTCTTTCATTCAATACTCAACCATTTCTCTATTTCGCATTTCTTGTTTGTTGAGTTTCTAATTTGCCATTATTCCTCGAGGAAACCAATTCACCCCCCCCCCTCTTGGTTTCCATCTTGGGACAACAATTGGTATCAGAGCTTGAAATTTCTTAGACTTAATTGTGAAATTTGATCCACTTTGGCAACTTCTTCTTCATCAAACTCTATCTCTCATGAAAATCTTAACACTATTCTTAGACCTTACTTTGATGGAACTGATTATTCCTACTGGAAACACAAAATGTATTTGTTTCTAGACAGTGAATGGATTGAACTATGAAATTTTATGGAAAGTGAGTGGAAACCTCCCACTTATGAAGTTGATGGTATTCAAGTTCCTCTTCCTAAAGCACAATGGTCAACTATCAATGTCAAAGATCGATTTAAGAACAATAGAGCCGCTTCCATCTTGATGAATTCCATTTCAAGAGAAGAAGGTGGAAGAGTTCAACATTTAACTTGTGCACATTGCATTTGGAAGACACTTGAAAATTACCATGAAGGTACGACTCAAGTGAGATTCTCCAAGAAACAAATGCATGTTCATGAGTATGAGCTATTCAAGATGAAATCAAATGAAAATGTCACCGACATGACCAATCGCTTGCTTGCTATTGTCAATGAACTAAAGAAGTATGGCAAGGTATATGATCAAGGTGATGTAAACAGTAAAATCTTGAGAGCCCTAAGAGCTAGAAAGAACTTTGAATCAAAAGTATCATCCATCGAAGAAGCTCATGATCTTAGCACATTAAGAACCGATGAGCTTGTTGGAAAACTACTCACATTTGAGCTACACAGTGAAAAAGAAGAAGATCAAGGTGAAAAAGAAAAGAGAAAACCAATTGTGCTCAAGGCAATCAAAGAAGTTGAGAGCTCAAGCAACGAAGGTACTGATGATGAAGATGAAATGGCAATGTTCTCAAAAAGAATAAATGAATGGAAAAGGAAGAAAAGATTACAAGCAAATAAAGGTACACTTCCTAAATTCTCCTTCAAAGATAAAGAAAAGAAAAATGAGGTAAAGTGCTATGAATGTGGAAAAACTGGTCACATTAAATCGGATTGCTTCAAAGTAAAAAATAAAAGGAAATGGGACAAAGAAAAGAAAAAGTCTCTCAAAGCCACATGGGATGACTCCTCTTCAAGTGAAGAAGAAGAAGAAGAAGAAGAAGGAATTGCAAACCTATGTCTCATGGCTATTGAAGATGACTCCAATGAGGTAAGTACTCAATCCTTTGATCTAGTAGCACATGATGATATTGATGATCTAGATGATAGTGATTTGATTGAGCACATGAACTTTAAAATAGAAAAATACTTTTCTAAAATGATGCTCTATAAAGAAAAAACTCTAAGTTAGAAAAGGATTTTATATACTTAAAGAACTCTACCTTAGAATTGAAAACCTCAAATGAACACTTGATGAATTCAATAGAAGAGTTAAATAAAAACTCACATGACTTAGAAAAAATTATTAAAGAGAATGAAATTTTGAAGCATGAACTAAAAGAACTAAAAGAATCAATTTCAAGATTTCAGAAAGGAAAGGAAGCTTTAGACACATTAATTGGTAACCAAAGATCACCCTCCTTAAAATATGGATTAGGATTCAATGGCTCAACCAACATTGCACCAAGCAAACCAATATTTGTAAAAGCATCTACAACTAAAATTTCTAATGTTGATATTTTAAAGAACAAAGATGCTCGCACCAAGTCTAAAAGTACCAAAAGAACTTCTTATGGTTCACTAGGAATTAAAGCTAAAAGTAATCATGCATTTCTGTACACTAAACTTGCACAAAAGCAATCACATATTTGTAGTTGTATGCATAATACTTGAAATACAAAAAGAAAAATGCAGAAATATAAAATACCATAGAAATGCACATATTGCATGAAGTTTGGACATAAAAGTTTTTTCTGTCATATAAGAAAGGTTCATCTCAAGTTAGAAGACACCTTTATTACTAACCATCAAGGACCCAACTTCATGTTGGTACCTAAGAGAAGATGACCACAATTTCCTTGCAGGTATGCCTAAAATCTACAATCAACGAAAGCACATGGCTTGTGGATAGTGGGTGCTCAAGGCATATGACTGGGAATGCAAAGCTCTTTGCAAGTATTACCTACAAACATGGAGGTAATGTAACTTTTGAAAATAATGCTTAAGGTAAAATTATTGGTGTTGGCTCCATTGGTTCAATTGGTAAAGATTTAATAGAAGATATATGGCTTGTTGATGGGTTGAAACATAATTTGCTAAGTGTTATTCAACTATGTGATAAATCATACTTTGTTAATTTTGATTCCAAAGAATGCAAAATCACAAATTCAAATGATGTTATCATATTTAAGGAAACAACACTTATAATATCAACATACATTCAAATCATGCATTCAAATGTCTAATGTCTACTAATAATGATGCATGGTTATGATATAGAAGACTAGGACATGCTGGTATGGATCAATTAAAATATATTTGTAATGAAAACCTAGTTGATGGTCTCCCTAAGATAAAATATGATAAAGATAGAATTTGTCAACCTTGTCAACATAGTAAGCAACATAAGAGTTCATTTAAATCAAAGAATGTTATAAGTACCTCTAGACCTTTAGAGCTCATTCATTTGGATTTGTTTGGACCAAATAGAGTTACTAGCTTAGGAGGCAAATTATATGCATTTGTTCTTGTTGATGATTACTCTAGATTCACATGGGTTAATTTCTTAGCTCAAAAGAATGAAGCTTTTAATTACTTCAAAACGTTTGCAAGAAGAGTTCAAAATGAAAAAGGATATGTGATCACATCTATTAGAAGTGATCATGGCAAAGAATTTGAGAATGAAAATTTTAAAAGTTTTTGTAATGAACTTGGCATTTCACATAATTTTTCTGCTCCTAAAACTCCACAACAAAATGGTGTAGTTGAACGAAAAAATAGAACCTTAATTGAAATAGCTAGAACAATACTCAATGAATATGATTTACCATCTTATTTTTGGGTGGAAGCCGTTAATACAGCTTGTTACATTACAAATCGTGTTTACAAAAGGCATTTAACTAATAAAACTTCTTATAAGCTATGGAATGGAAGAATTCCCAAAATTGGATATTTTAGAGTATTTGGATGCAAATGCTTCATATTGAACACCAAGGAAAATCTTGGAAAAATTTCATCCAAATCAGATGAAGGCATATTCCTAGGATACTCATCATATAGCAAAGCATATAGAGTATTTAACATGAAAACTCTAGTTGTTGAAGAAACAATGCATGTTATATTTGATGAATCATCTAAACTTGATCAAAAGAAAGGTAGTACTTTCAATGACCCTACAGGTACTCTTGAACCTCATGAAACTATTGATGCTCCAAAGATCAATTAGCATGAACTTGAAGAAAAGACTCAAGATCTACCTAAGGATTGGCAATACAAGAAAGATCATCCTAAGGAACTCATCATTGGTGAAACATCTAAGGGAGTAATTACTAGATCTAAAATTAATCATATAGATGTTAATTTTGCTTTTGTTTCTCAAATTAAGCCAAAGACCATTGAGGAGGCTTTAAATGATGAAAGTTGGATAACTGCAATGCAAGATGAACTTAATCAATTTGAAAGAAATAATGTTTGGAAACTCACTCCTAGACCTACATATCACTCTATCATAGGATGCAAATGGGTCTATAGGAATAAGCTTGATGAAAATGGTCACATTGTTAGGAATAAAGCAAGGTTGGTAGCCAAAGGATATAATCAAGAAGAAGGTATTGGCTATGATGAAACTTTTGCCCCTGTAGCCAGATTAGAAGCTATTAGAATATTACTTGCTTTTGCATGTCACATGAACTTTAAACTCTTTCAAATGGATGTTAAAAGTGCATTTCTAAATGGTCTTATAAGCAAAGAAGTTTATGTAGAACAATCTCCTGATTTTGAAAACTACAAATTTCCTGATCATGTTGTCAAACTTACCAAAGCTTTATATGGATTGAAACAAGCACCAAGAGCATGGTATGATAAACTAAGTGCATATTTGCTTGAAAATGATTTTTCAAAAGGAAAAGTAGATACAACTCTCTTTGTTAAAAAGGACAAGCATAACATTTTGATTGTACAAATTTATGTGGATGACATAATATTTGGACCTACTAATGAAGCCTTGTGCAAAGAATTTGCTTTTTGTATGACTAGGGAATTTGAAATGAGCATGATGGGCGAACTCAAGTTCTTCCTTGGACTAAAAATCAAGCAATGTGAAGATGGGATCTTCATCAACCAATCCAAATATACAAAAGAACTCATCAAGAAATTTGGAATAGATGACTGCAAAACTAGTAAAACTCCTATGAGCACATCCTTGAAATTAGGTAAAGATGAAAATGGTAAAGCAGTAGGTGAAAAGAAATATCAAGGTATTATCGGATCACTACTTTACTTAACCGCTTCTAGACCTGATATAATGTATTGTGTATGTCTTTGTGCTAGATTTCAAACTTGTCCTAAAGAATCACACTTGAATGCTACTAAGAGAATTTTGAAATATTTAAATGGTACAATGCATTTAGGACTTTGGTATCCTAAAAACACATCATTTCATATCATAGGTTTTTCAGATGCAGATTATGCTGGTAGTATCTTAGATAGGAAGAGCACAACAGGTGCATGTCACTTTTTTTGGTAATTGTCTAGTTTCTTGGCATAGTAAGAAACAAGCATCGGTTGCTTTATCCACAACGAAAGCTGAATATGTTGCAGCATGTTTTTGTTGCACACAAGTATTATGGATGAAACAATAATTGCTTGACTATGGCAAAGTATTTAACAACATCTCCATTAATTGTGACAACACTAGTGCTATCAACTTGTCTAAAAATCCTATCCAACACTCTAGATCCAAACATATAGATATTAGACATCATTTTTTGAGAAAAAATGTACAAAATCAGAATATAGTCCTAGAGTTTATAGATACACATAATCAACTTGCTGATATCTTTACAAAACCTTTGAATGAAGATAGGCTCAACTTCATTAAACTTAATTTAGGTATGATTGATGGAACTACTCTGAATTAATAAAAGATTGCCTATCAATAATTTTTTTTTAACATCACAATGTATAAACTTTTTGCCTAAAAATATAAAAATCCTTCATCTTTCTTTGACTCTTTCATTTCTGAGTCACTCGCGTTCGCTCCAATGCCTTTAGTGATCACTATCTTGCCTGCCAGATTCATCTAAATTAATATCTCTATGCGCGGTCGAGAAACCTTGTGCTTGGTTGCAATAATTTGAACAGTTTCAACTGTTACAGACATTCTCTGCACCCGTGAGCGCACTAATCTTGTTAATGGTCGCTATAGTATAGTTCGCGATTGCACCTATACAAATAAGCGACCGCACTCTGTACACTCTGCTCAAAATTTTGTAACCGTTGGCTGTATGACAGGTCGTGTTTCTTAACTCTCAACAGTCATAAATGGCTATTTTCTTAATTTCTTCTATTTAAGAGCATTATACATCAGTTTCTTGGATATTTTACTTCTTATAACATACAAACTTCCCTCCAAATCTCTAAAATCCTCTCAAGATCATCTCCTTCTCAAAACACTCTCCGTTTTCCAGTTTTCTTCCTGTTCTTCAACCCTAATGGCTCCCAAAAAAAAGAATAACCTCCAAAGGGAAAGGGAAGGGAAAGAAACCTTCAGGAATTATCATAAGAGAACCAACAGATGTTCCTCCATCTCCTCCACAGTCTAGAAGAGGTGAGAAAATTCACAAACCTCACCACCAAACCTCTGAGGAAGATGTGAGATATGCCATGCTGAAGAGAAAGAAAGTTGAGGGAACCAAATCTCTATTTGGTGGGATGCTCTCTGCCCCCAACATCAAAGATGAGATTGAAAGTTTACTTGATGTTCTTGGCTGGAGAAAATTTGTATTTCCTGAAGAGGTAGGCTATTCTAGTTTAAGTAAGGAATTTCTCATGTCTTTTCAGATTGAAAAGAGTGCAAATTTTGCACTGGGGTGGTATGGGGTTAGATTTAAGTTATTTGACCAATACCAAGGCTTAACTTTAGAAGACTTTGAAAAAATCTGGGACTTTCCTGTTGATGGAATAACCTCCTACAATGATTTAACCTTCTCCAACCAAACACTCTCTACCTTTTGGCAAGAAATTTCTGTGGAAACCTCATTTGAAAAAGAGTCAAAAGCTAGACACATCAAATCCCTTACAAATTGGATGCTTCACAGAATCATCACCTACACCATTCATCAAAGAGCTGATGGGAATGAAAAGGTAACAAAAAGAGACCTCATATTCTTATATGCTTTCGCCCACAACATCCAAATGAACACAACTAAGTTCTTGATTGACACTCTATATCATCATGCTGTTACAAGAACTGGAACTTTCTTTTTATCCTCACAAATAACTCACATAGCTAGGCACCTGAACTTACTAAATGATCTCAACTTAGCTACCTTGAGAAACCCTTTCAATCTTGCCTCTAGTGCCATCACCATTGACCATTTAGAACATGCTGGATGTGTAAGGAAGATTGAGGGTACATATGTGTATTACTTTGGCAAATGAGGTATTGTGGATAGACAAAAGAAAAGACAAAGATATACAATTGAGGAAGAAGGAGACTCCTTGGAAGTTGCTGTTGAACTACCTCCAAAAGCTACTTCATCTAAACCTACTCAGGAAACTACTTCATCCCCTACAAAACTCATTCTCAAAGCTATAAAATCTCTCTCCAGGAAACTCTCTCGATTCAAGAAAAGTGTCTCCAAGAGATTCCATCACTTGAATAAGAGAATTGACCTTATATCTCACATGCATCATGATCTCTATGACATGCAAGGCAAACTGAACTTACCTCAATGCAATCTTGAGGATTGGGATATAAGTGATCATACAGAAAGTCTCCCTGAAGAAGAAGAGTCTATCAGCACTAGCTCTCTCTCTAATGTTCCTCTTGATAAGGGAAAAGCCCCTTTAGAAGAAGAAGAGATAGATGAGGATGAAGATTCTGATTAGTTTACTTTTTTCTATTTTTTTATGTTCTGTTGTTTTATCTTGTTTCCTATCTTACATTATCTTTGTACTGCCCTCTATCTTTAAACATTTTGCTTGTTCTAACCAAAGTTGTTTATTATCTTTACATATTTTCTTTTATGCATTTTGCCTATGACAGTGGGGGAGAAAGATAGCCAAAAGATTAGAATTGGAAATGATTGTTTACTAATGATGCACCAAGTTATACTCCAACATAAAACATGACTCATGCATATGTTTAGGGGGAGCATTATAACAAATTTATTAACATTCAACACATAAGCAATTTGAATAAGGAAAGATTGTGAGCCAATCTAAGTTATATTCCTTATTAATTTATATCATCATTCCATTTGATTGTCAAAGTCAAAATGGGAGAGATTGTTAGACAAATGATCTCAATTTTGATCATTGACAACTCAAATTGAATGACTTATTTAACATGTGTTTGAAGAACCTTGTTGCAGGATTAGGTTGTTTCAAAGAAAGCTGAACAGAGCATGTTTAGCGGTTGCACAAGACATGGAAACGACCGCTCCATTCAATTGAAGGATGAAACTATATCACAGTAGGTTTCGTGGTTAGTAGCCCGACCTCAGTCGCGACCGTCCTATATTCATGGACGACCGCAACACAAGAAACCCAAATCATCCTAATTACAGTAAGGTTCGCGGTGACAAGAACGGCGAAGGATACGGTCTTGCTTATCACTTTCGCGACCGCCCTTTGATATCCGCGACCGCTCTGATGATTCAGGAAAAATCTGCTTAAACTAACAGTAGTGTTCGCATCCTAAGGTGCATCCAGAAGTTCGACGCAAGTGTCTCAACTCGACCGCGATATGTCACCTAGGGCGACCGCAAAATTCATATTTAAGCAGACTTTCATTTTTCCCAGTCAAAGAATGCCACGTGTGATGACCGTTATAAACCCAATTCAGCATTCAAAAAGGGTGACCGCACCTATCATATGCGTGACCGTCCCGACAACTACAGCATGGGCAAGATTCCTGCTGCAGAGCACTCAAATTCGATCGTTGAAGCAAATTTAAATGCAGCGACCGTACCTTGTCCAAGGACGATCGCGTGAAACATGAGCGCGACCATCCTTATATGAAGGACGACCGTGAAATGCTTCAAACAGTTTACTGAAGAAGGTCTAAACTGCCAAGACTTTATTCTCACTATCTATAACGGCTAGTTAGACCACATTGGCTATAAATACATTGCTACTCTAAGAAAAATAAGAGAGAGGTGAAGAAAAAAATCAAAGATTTTATAGCCAAGCAACATATTTTCTTTTACTTAAACTTACATTTGAATTGTAATGAATGTTAGGTGTAAGCATTGAAAACACCATTGTATAAGTTTGAGTGTGAGCTTGGAAAACACTTAGGTTGTGAGAGTAAGCCTAGTGAAACTCTTGTAAAGGTTGTGAAAACTCTTGTAAAGGTTTTGAGTGTAAGCCTTAGTAAAACACTTGTCAAGTTAGGTGTGAACTTGAGAAAACACCAAAGTTGGAAGTGAGCTTGTAAAACTTCAAAGATTAGTAAAACCTTAACAAGTTGTTAAGGAAGTGGATGTAGGATTGAAGAAAATCCGAACCACTATAAATATTGTGTGTTCTTTCTTTCATTCACTACTCAACCATTTCTCTATTCCGCATTTCTTGTTTGTTGAGTTTCTAATTTGCCATTATTCCTTGAGGAAACCAATTCACCCCACCCCCCCCTCTTAGTTGCCATCTTGGGACAACAAAAACCTTGATTTGCTACAATTGCAAGATGCAATCTTATAGTATCATTACAACCAGTAAAGTTTCAAAGAAATCAATTCCTTGTTGTTGAGAATATCCCTTCACAACCAGCCTTGCTTTGTGCTTATTAATTGTGCCATCTAAATTTAACTTGAGTTTGAAGACTCATCTAGTTCCAATCACCTACTTATTATTGGTTCTAGGCACAAGCACCTATGTATCATTCTTATTAATCATGTTAAGCCCCTCCTCCATGGCAACCCTCCATTTAGGAAGTTGTAAAGCATCATTTATGCTTCTTGATTCTAGTATAGCCATATTGCATGTGGTATATATGTCTTCAAGTGTCTTAGTAGCTCTCACAGAAAAGTCATCATCAGAATCTTCTTCTTCTAAGGTTGCTTCTTTCTCTTGGGACATAGGTTCTTGATTAGCATTCTAAATAGAGGTAGCGACAGCCATCTTCTTCCAATCCCATGCACCATTTTCATCAAATTTAACACTTCTACTCATATGTATTTGTTGTGAAAGAGGATTTAGAATTTTATAGCCTTTAGAAACACTACTATCCCACAAATATTCCAATTTTAGCTCTTTGATCCAACTTATCCCTCTTGACTTCTGGAATATAAACATAAAAAATGCTACCAAAGACTTTTAGATGAGCAATTGAGGGTTTGAATCCAGTCCATGCCTTATAAGGAGTCTTCCCTTTGATGGCTTTTGTTGGCAACCTATTTTGAAGATACACAGCAATATTCACATTCTCTGCCTATAGCACCTTAGGTAAACCTTTTTCAAATAAAAGACACCTGGCCATGTTCATTATGGACCTATTCTTCCTTTCACTTATACCATTTTGCTGTGGTGTGTAAGTGACAGTAAGCTGATGATGAATTCCTACATTCTAAAGAATCTTTGAACTAATTACAAGTAAATTTGGTCCCATTATCAGACCTCAAGATATTGATCATAAAGGCATATTGATTTTCAATTGTTGCTTTAAACTTCTGAAACATAGTAAAAACTTCAGCTTTTTGTTTAAGAAAATAAACCCAGTAAAACCTTGTAAAATCATCAATGAATAAAAGAAAATATCTACTGCCATTGTAAGAAGGAACACTCATACATCTGTGTGTATGAGTTGAAGCTTTTTAGTAGCTCTCCAGGCTTGATTAATTGGAAATGGTGGCTGACTTAACTTTCTCATTTAACAAACTCCACATATAGTAAAGTCTTTATTCATAAAAGGCGTATCAGTCATAAGTCCCATATTTTGCAACATTTTCAAGGATTTAAAATTAGTGTGGCCTAGTCTTTTATGATAAAGAGATGTTTCATCTTGTATACTAACATGAACTTCAATCTCAGTATGCCTCCAATCAAGATGAAAACTTCTTTTGTTCATTTTTAATTGAGAGAAGCTTCATTCCAACTGGATCTATGATTTCACAAGATTTGTTTTTAAATAATAAAGTTTAGTTTTATCAAGCAACTGGCCAACACTAAGAAGGCTTTAACTGATTTCAGGAACAAATGACTCATCAATTATTAGCTTTATACTTGAGGGAGTTTGAACTATAATTGTTCCTTTGCCCTTTGCATCCATAAGTCTACCATCTCCAAGTCTGACTTTGGAAGAATACTCTGTGTCTAGGTCTTTAAAATTCTTTAAATTTGTTGTCATATGATGTGTGCATCCACTATCAATAAGTCAGACATCAATATCTTGAGCTGCTATACTACATTCTTCAACAACAGTAGCAGCGAATAAGTTCTCTTCATGATTATCAACATTTTCAATGACTTGAGCAGGCTAGGCTTGAGGTTGCTGGCTTTGATTTGTTTTACTCACCTTATCCGCATGACCAAATTGCTTACAGGACCTACATTGAACTCCTGGACTGTACCAACAATAATCTTCTGTATGATTGGTCTTCTAACAATGAGGACAAGGTGAGTACTTTGATCTTCTACATCTCCCTCTGTTATTTTGCTGCTCTTTTTCTCCTTACCTTTTCTTCCATTTGTTTGTTTTTTTTACCCTCCATCAAATTAAGTCGTAAATTTTTTAGTAGCCAAAAGAGCACTTTCACTATAAGTCTCCTCCTCTCTAAAAGCTTTTCTTTGCTCCACAACTTAAACAGCATTGGATAGTTCAGTCAGTATGAGTTGAGACACATCCCATGTGTCTTCAAGTAAGGAGATTTTTGCTTCAAACTTTTCGAGGAGTGTCACCATCACCTTCTCAAAAATCTATTTCTCTTCTAGTTCTTCTCCCAACAACTTGATCTGATTGACAATCCTCATAATTTTATCTATATAATCTTTCACTTTTTTAGTCTCTTTCATCCTTAGCAGCTCAAATTCTTTTCTTAAGTTAAAAATATGCATTTTCCTTGTCTTGTCACTCCCTTGAAATTCTTGCTTCAACTTATCCCAAGCCTCTTGGGTAGATTCACATGCCATGATTCTTGTAAAAATTAAATCTGAGATTGCAGCATGAATAAAAGATAGCTCTTGGAGCTTTTACCAATTCCTCTTCATGAATCCTAATTTGATGAAGAGTTGGGTTTTGTCTCAAAGGTGGTGGAGTCTTATCTTCCTCAATATACTGCCATAGACCAAGACCCTTTAGATATGCTTTTATTTTAACAACCCAGACTTAATAGTTTTCACCATTAAAAACAGGGGGTGAAAGAGAAGTGTTGTTTGAAGCCATATGAAAGATAGTAGAGTAGATCAAGTGTTTAGTGTGTTGTTGATTTTCTCTCAAAAAAAAAAAATAATAAGTCCCTCAAGGATCAACTTGCTCTGAATGTTGGAGAATGTTAAAATAATAAGTCCATCAAATACAATTGAAGTTGTATCTTCTTTTTCTTCATTTTTGTCTTTTGCCTGCTTCTTTTTCAACTACCTACAAAATCTTTTCACATGTCCTGGCTTGTCATAGTAATAGCAAGCGATACCTTTTCTCGACTTGGATCTACCTCTTGACTTGTTGTTATCTTACCGCTTGTCTGTATTTTAAAACTGTCCAGTTCTACTTTTATCACACATTTCAATAACTAGTGTTTCTGAGTGGATAGAAGAGCCTTGATCTTTTTCCCTAGTTTCTTCATTTGACAAACTTTCACAAATTGCATTTATGGATATTTTGCCTTCAGGAGCTGAATTACTCAAAGCAACCACCAAAGTTTTTCAACTGTCAGGCAAAGTACCAAGAAGTAAACAAGCATGTAATGCATCAAATAATACCTCTAGATTGTTTAAGCGATTTACAATATCTTTAAAATCACTCAAGTGCTCAGTCATACTGTTTCCATCTTTAAATCTCATGTGGATAAGTTTTCTAACAAGAAAAATCTTATTTTGCAGGAATTTTCTTTCGTACAAATTTGCAAAATTCTTCCATAAGATCTCGACATTATTCTTCCGAACCATATGATGATAGACACCATCATCTATCCATTGTCGAATTGTACTCACAGACTTTTTTATTAATTTTCTCCCAATCCTGATCGGATTTTTTTGCTGGATTGCCCTTATCACCTTTAATAAGATCATAAAGATCCTTGCAGATAAAAAAAATCTTTCATTCTAGGCTTCCAAATGGAATAATTTCAAGAAGTCAATTTAAACATACTGCTAAACTCTTCCATTTCAAATTGCACAGACCATAGCCAACCAAGTTCTGATACTAGTTGTTTGTGCAGCGGGTGTTAATAACACGTAAACTACTTGCTATTATACCAGTAAATAGTGCATGAAATATTGTACTAAAAATAAATATCAAAAAAATTTCAGGAAAGGCTGGAGGAGTCACAGACGGTCTCACTTAAAATTTAGTCTTCGTAGATAGAATTTTACTCGAATAATTAATAGTACAATATAACAAAACAACTATAATAACTTAAAATGGAGACAAAAACAGCACATCAGATTTAACGTGATTCACTTTTTAATTTGGGCTACGTCCACGGGGCAAACTCTGAATGATTTTCTTTTACTAATAAATAGTAGGATTACAAAAAAGATTTTTTTTTAAATATATTCTAGAAGTACAATACTCATAAATTAGATAAACTCAAAAAATAGTGGTAAATGTTTTTCAAACACCCAAAATAAAACCTCACTATTTTGTCACTCACAAAAAAATATTATCTCATGTAAAAATTCTCTTTTAAAATTTACTCTCTTTCTATATATTTTTTTTCAAAATGGTTATATGAAAAAATGAATGGGGGATGACCTTTTTATAGGTCTTCCCACAGCATCAAAGACGAGTTGCAATTGCAAATTTGCTGTTGCAATTTGCAATTGCGGTGGGGTTGAAGCAAGCTGTCCAATTGGACAGCTTGCTTTTCTTTCCTTTTTTTCAAAATTTTCAATTTGGAATTTTGACTGAGCAAGATAATAAAGAACTACTTTCTTCATATTTTACATCTATTCTGCATTTCAGAACTTATTATGCATTTCAATATCTTATTCTTGAACCTTTTCAAAGAACTACTTTGACATTAATCAATGGGCATTGTTCGTCTCGTTGTTGCTATTCTTGATAAATAAATTAACAATATTGTATGCAAAGAGTAAATGACTAGAATAATAGTTTAGTTCAGAAAATTTGGGTCGCTTCAATAATGATTGTAAAGTTTTTTAACTTATACACAAGTGAAAAATAGATAATTTTCTTCACCTAATCAACATGACTAATTCTTATTTGCTTCCCATTTTATTTTTTCTATTTCCTTTTGAATCAGAAGAAGTAAAGGATACTTGTTAGCATCCATATTCCTTTATGTTTATTGATATATTCTAACTAGTGAAAATTAATATTTCAGTCCCATTTAGAGAATAGAAAATGTTGCAAGGGCCCATTTAAATGAAAAGTTTGAAATTAATGAGGTCAATTATCCAGGTAAGTCACTACAAACTCCTTTTAAGGCCTTGTTATTTTTCAACAGAGCAAACGCACTTGCGAGTTACGTCTCTATTGATTTTGTAATGTACCTTAAAAAATGGCTCATTTTATTTTTATGAAAATGGCCTATTTATATATAAATTTATAATAAATCAAAACATAATCCATAAAATCTAATATAAACTATTAAAAAAAACTACTTTGATTTATTTTTTTAATTTAAAATTACTTGATTTGATCTTGCTTAATTTTATACAGCAAATAAAGGATATTTTCAATACTCCTCCTTGCATCTTTTGCTGCAAACTTGAAGATTTTTTCTAAACTTAATTTTCTTTATCTTATCAACCTCCTCCTTGGTGATAACACTTTCTTTGAACATGAAAAATCTTCTAATTTTTTTATTTTTAAAAAAGTTAAATATATAAAAAGGCTCATAAAATTACAGCATAAAATTTTAACGGTTTAAAAACATATTTTAGATCACTTTAATTTCTTTTCATTTCATTGTAGTTTATAGATTTGCTGATCACTTCATCATTTTTGCATTGCAGTTTATAGACATACCGATCTTTATCATTTTAGTATTTTATTGTATTTTATAGACATGGTAATCTTCATCATTTTTATATTTTATTGTAAGTTTGGTTATGTGTTTGTGATCATGGTTATTATTATGATTATGGGACTTGGTTGTGTTTGTGATCATGATTTGTGATTATGGTTATAAATATAAACATTGATATAATTGTGTGTGGTTATGGGTATTTTTATAGAGACTATCACATGTCCCTTGAAGATCATTGAAACTCTGCTACCACTGTTGATTTTTTAATGGAGCTTAATAAATGGCTTATTTTATTTCTATGAAAATGTCTTATTTATATATAAATTTATAACAAAAAAAATCAAAACATAATCCATAAAATATAATATAAACTATCAAATAAAAACTATTTAGATTTATTTTTAAATTTAAAATTTATTGATTTGATCTTGTTTAATTTTATGCAGCAAATAAGGAATATTTTCAGTTGTCTCAAATATAGCCTAGCAAATTTCAGAAACTCACATTTGGCAGGATTTCCCAAACTAATCAATTCATCAGTTTATATTAATTTATTAGGCCACTAGTCTCTAATATCAACCACCCAAAAATGGTGTTCCATTGTCTCAACCATGTCTGCAATCCAAGTGTCACTTAGTTTGGAAATTGAATCAATGTCATTCTCAATCTTTAGGTACTTACAGTTTGGCATCTATACCAACAAGACTAATTTCCAATCTTTAGGTGGACTTTTATTGGTTTATCTCTGTATTTGGGGAGCATATCTTCACAAACCTTTTTTGGCAACAGCAAGACAAGAGCATGTGATACACACAGTCAATGATTATTCAAAGCCCAAAATTCATGATTTTAGATGAATTTCAACAATTTGTCTCATCTCTCTCTATGTATAGATATATACTTCACATGTTTTGGTCACAACTCCTCCAATTCATCAAGTCTTCACATTTTTCTGCTTATAGCTTCTCCTCACGCAACTAATTAAATCTTCAAGTTTTATTACTTGAATCTTTTCTAAGATTATATATCAAGAAGAAGATTATGGCTATTCATTTGGCAGGTAATCTCGCTAAGAAAATTCTTCATCGGTCTGTGTTTGCTCCAAATAAATCAGCTTCAAGATGTTCAAATATACCAAAAGGTTTCTTAGCAGTTTACATTGGAAGGGTTGAGAAGAAGAGATTTGTAGTTCCATTATCTTATCTAAATGAGCCTTCATTTCAAGATTTGTTAAATAAAGCTGAAGATGAGTTTGGTTTTGATCATCCAATGGGTGGTTTGACAATTCCTTGCGGAGAAGATTCTTTCCTTCATGTCACTTCCAACTTCAGTAGATTTGAAGATTAGCCACTCAATTAATTAACCTATCACAGAAAACAATTTTGTAATTAGGCAGAGATTGCCTGTTGAGTGTAAATATTTCTTTTATTACAGAATCAAAAGAAATTCTGCTAAATGAGAAAATTCGTCATATGGAAATTCTTGTACATCTTTTACACAATAAATATCTTCTTGTTCCTTTTAATTTTATCTTCCTTTGAAACTCATTCTTGACAAAAAAAAAAAAAAAAAAAAAAAAAAAAACCTTGTCTATAAGCAAACCCCACAAAGAGTTCTCTCTGAATTCAAGTGGAAAAATAGTTAGAATTGCTAACTTATGTGAATGAATGACTCATAGGAGAATTTGCCAATACGAAAATTGTAGAGTGCAAATGATATAAATTATCATAAAGAGCACTTCCTAACAAAACCAGCAAGCACAATTTTAAATTTATGAGAATTAGAAAAAGAAAAACTAAAAAGCTGCTCTGGCTGCATATGTTGTTTACTGTAGAATTTTGAGACTTTTGAGGATACCGAGTAGATGTATTATGCGGCGAATCGGACATTAATCTGCTACTTGGAATTTGACAAATTGGAATATATCAGTTATGGCTAATTGGATCATAATTCACAAACAACTAGTTTCTGCATTCTCCATTTTCTATCTATTTTGTATTTCAGATACCGTTTATTCATCTTGTATTTGAAGAACAGGTAATGACATAATGTAATATGTTCTATTGATGTTCCTTATCTAACCATATGTTAATTTTCTGAACTTAATTTTCTTAAGAACAGAAAAGAAAAAATAATGTAGGCCAAATTGTTCTGCAGTTTATAATCATAATAGGAAATATGAGCCATCTGTTTGTTTATAAGTTGAAAAATAAAGTCATATTTAAAACTCTGTTTAGCGATTTTCCCAGCATAAACCCACCAAAAGATTCTTGGTCAAATCCAAAGCTTTTATTAGATTTTCCACAGCAATGTGATCTAATACTATACACCCAGATACATGGTCAGAATTAAATTGTTTACTGAAATTCCTTGTAAGGTATATTAATTAGCTAACATTTGAAAATGTTATGTGCTAGTAATCTAAATAGCAGTTTTAGAATTGTAGGCCATGCTATTTTTTCAACAGAATAAATGGGTAAGAGAATCCTGAGGCTTATATACAAAATCATGTGATGCCGTCATGAAATATGTCCCCAAACAGACCCCAGGAAATGGTTCTAATTCTTGGGTCTTGGGCACTTAGTTTGGCATTTGTATCAATAAGATTTTTCAATCTTTAGGTGTTCTTTTATTGTTTTAGAGTTCTACTTGTGGAGTATATATTAACAGCAAAGACAGGAGCATGTGATGCACTTAGCCAAGAATAATATCCCATTGTCTCAACCATGTCCGTGATCTAAAGGTTCGCATTGTTTGGCATCCATATCTACAATATTTAAATTCTTCAAGTGCTCTTTATTGATCTATGAGTACTTGTTATCAACAGGAAGACAGGAGCACGTGCTAACTTATGAGTTTGCTTTCAGCAGATTACACATTGCCAATGCTTCTTGGCCACTAATTCCACATTTTAGAGCAAATTGTTTCATCTATATGTAGTTCACATGCTTTGGTCACAACTCACAACCAAATCAAGTTTTCACACTCTCTGCTCTTACATTTTCCTCAAGCAACCAAAATCAAATACTTCTTTCTCTTTATTCTTTTCTAAAAGCATATATCATCAACAAGAATACTATGGCTATTCATTTGGCAGCTAATCTTGCTAAGAAAATTATTCATCGATATGTGTTTGCTTCGAGTAAATCTTCAAAATGTTCAAATGTTGTCAAAATTGGATTAATTTTTTTACCAATAATATGTATAATGTGTGAACAATTGTATCAATTAATTATATCAGAAATATTCCTAAAAAAGAGGGGTGGGTCACAATGGACACGCTTAAATACTAAGTCTTTTCTTAGAATTTTTCTAGACATATAATTAATAGCATAATATACTACCACAACTATACCTAAAATAGTTATTAAATAAATAATAAAAAATACACTAAAATTTAATAAGGTTCGGCTAATTTTGCGTACGTCAAACACTACTAAAATAATTTCACTAATATCAAAGATGAATTATAAAAGAAAGAGAGAAGACCTAATTTTGAGATATCTTTCAAATAAGAGTTAAGGAATTTATATAGATTTCAAAATTTAGGTTAGTGAAATTAGGCACCTCCATTTTTTACTTTCATTTACCTAAATTAGGCTCCTCCATTTAGATTCCAAAAATGGTTAGTGAATTTCCATGATAGATAAATAGCCAAAACAACAATTCTCCACCTTCACTATTTTTCTATTTACAATCTGCAAATCTTCTCTCAAAAGAAACTATTATCAATAGTGTCTTCAAATACGCTGTGAAACGCTCATCTTTAATTTTTTAAAATATTAATCAAGTTCAAACAATAGTTGAACTTGACAGCTGCTACCACTTTTATCAACATGTTTGTGGGATTGTCAGTGATTCGATTTTTCTAAAGTAATATTTTACATTCCTCCAGAATCTCACGTACAAAGTAATATCAAATATTAATGTGCTTCGTCCTTGCATGATAAACTTAATTTTTTGCTAAATGAATAGCACTTTGACTATCACAATGCACTTGGATGTGCTTTTATCTAATTCCCAGTTCACGAAGCAACTCCTGAAGCCAAATTGCTTCTTTAACAGCCTCTGATACTGCCATGTACTCTACTTCCGTAGTGGATAAGGCAATTGTTGACTATAACATAGACTTCCAACTAACCGGCCCCTTAGCAAGTATAAATACATAACCAGTAGTTGATCGACGTTTATCTAAATCGCCAGCATAGTCGGAATCACAGTATCCAACTACACATTGACTATTTTTCTCATCCCACTCAAATATTAAATCCAACATTTACGGTGTTCAAAATATATCATAGAATCCATTTCACAGCTTGCCAATGCTCCTTACCAGGATCATGCATATACCTGCTCACAACTACAACTGCTTGTGAAATATCTGGCCTTGTATACACCATAGCATACATCAAGCTACCAACATCATTTGGATATGGAACCTTAGACATGTACTCCTATTCCACTTCATTTTTAGGAGATGAAGATGAGTTGAGCTTCATATGAGGTGCAAGCGGTGTACTTATAGGTTTTGACTTTTCATTCAGGCCAAAACATTGTAATACCTTCTTCAAATACTATTTCTGATTCAAATAAAGTTTTCCTCTCTTTCTATCTCTACATATCTCCATGACTAAAATTTTCTTGGCTTCACCCAAGTCTTTCATCTTAAACTTCTGATTCTGCTGAGCCTTCAACTTCTCAATTTCTTCTAGATTCTTTGAAGTTTTTAGTATATCATCAACATACAGGAGAAGATATATGAAAGATCCATCTTGTAGCTTGCGCAAATACACAGTGATCATATTTGCTTCTTGTGTACTTCTGCCTCATCATAAAATTGTCAAATCTCTTGTACCACAATGATTTTTTTCAATTTATGATTGTTTCAATGTGCACAATGATTGTTTCAATTTATATACCCATTTTTCTTCTCTAGCAACCTTGAACCCTTCTAGCTGAATCATATAGATTTTTTCTTCTAAGTCTCCATGTAGAAATGCAGTTTTTACATCAAGTTGAACAAGTTCTAAATCCAATTGTGCTACCAAGGTCAATAAAATTCTAATAGAGGAATGTTTTACAACTAGAGAAAATACTTCATTATAATCAATTTTCTCCATCTAGGCATAGCCTTTAGCTACTAACATTGCCTTGTAGCGAACATCGTTCTTGTCAGAAAATCCTTCTTTCTTTGTATATATCCATTTGCATCCAATTTCCTTCTTTCCCTTTGGTAGATAAGCTAGCTTCCATGTCTGATTATTTTTAAGGGACTGCATTTTATCATCCATTGCCTTCCTCCACTTCTCATTTTTTGAACTTTGGACAACTTCACTGTAAGTGTTAGGAATATCACCATTTAAAATTAGAGATGCATAAGCCACCATATCATCAAATCGAGTAGGTTTGCGAATCTCTCATCGTGGTCTATTTATTGTAATAGATTTTTATTGCTGTGGAAATTTTTAAGTTGGAACCTCTTCTTCATCCCACCTCTACGCAGGAGTGTCTGTTACTAGGTCAACAATTCTTCTTTCAAACTCCACATGTTGTGGAGTACCATCTATCTGCTGAACAATTTCATTTGTCATATTTTTAAAATGGTAGACTCATCAAAGGTAACATCTCTGCTAAAGATTATTTTCTTTATTTCTAGACACCAAAGGCGAAGTCTTTTACACCAGTGGTGATCCCCATAAAGAGCGCTTTCTTTTCCTTCGGATCTAATTTTGATTCCTTAACATGGCAGTATGCAGTGGAACCAAACATATGTAAGGAATCATAATCAGTAGCAGGTTTTCCATACCATATCTCCAAAGGTGTTTTACCACCAATAGCAACTAATGGTAAGCATTTAATGTGATGGCATACATAAGTCATAACCTCAGCCCAAAATTATCTTTCCAATCCAACATTGGACAACATATATTGAACTTTCTCTACTAATATTCGATTTATGCATTCTGTCACCCCATTCTGTTGTGGTGTATCTCTAACTGTGAAGTGTCTTAACAATACCTTCATCTTAGCAAAATTTCAAAAATAGATCACTTTTATACTCTTCATCATTATCTGTATGGAGACATTTAATTTTTCTATTCGTTTGAGTTTCCACTATCTTTTTCCATATGAGAAAAACTCTCAACACTTCATCCTTCATCTTCATAGTATACATTTATACTCTGAGAGAAATCATTAATAAAAGTTACAAAATAGTGCTTTTCTCCCATTGAAGCTATCTTGGAAGGAACCCACACATCTGAGTGAACATAGTCTGAAATATCTTTGGTATCATGAACTGAAGTACTAAACTTTACTCTTGTTTCCTTGCCTTTGACACAATGCTCATAGAAATCTAACTTATGGGGTTGCACTCCTTTCAATAATCCTTGATCTGATAAAAGTTTCAAGAATTTATCTCCAGCAAGTCCCAAATGCATATGCCATAATTTGGTTCCTTCTAACTCCTGATTATCACTGGAAGCTACTGCTGTCTCAATAATTGCATTACCCTGATAGTAATACAAGTTATTATTTTTCCTTATTTCTTTCATTATCACTAGTGCACCAGAGATGATTTTCATTACTCCATCTGTTGCATTTATAATGAAGCCCTTTGATTCTAGGACTCCCACAGAGATGAGATTCTTCTTCAAACTTGGTACATACCGAACATTTATCAAAGTCCTTATTAATCCATCATGATTCCTCAATTGGATTGAACCAATCCCTTTAATCATGTATGGACCACCATTGGCTGTGTAAACAGTCACTCCTTCTAGTTCCCTAAAGTCAAAGAATCAATTCCAATTGGGACACATATAATGACTACAACCAGAATCAAGTAGCCATATGCTAGAAGAGCTTGTTGATGACACAATAACTAATGAAAGGTCTGAGTCTTCATCATCACACTCAGCTACATTTAAATTCACAATAGCTTTCCCTTTATCAGATTTGCTTTTATTACTCAACTTGGGATAATTTATCTTCAATGCTCTTTCTCTCGGCAAAAGGCACATTCATCTTTAGCTAGTCTAGATTTTGATTTCTCCTTCTTTTCTCTCTTCCTGTTTTGAGAGCAGCTTCTCACGGTCAATGCTTCTACTGCTCCATTTGAACTCTTTTTCTTATCCTTCTTTCACAATTTGTAAATATATTATACAGCAGTTACTTCAGAGAGAGTCATTTTATCCTTCCCATGAAGTGAAGTTATTTTAAGAAACTCAAACTCCTCTAGAAAGGACCCCAGCAACATCAAAGCCAAATCTTCATCTTTGAATGACTTATCCAAATTTATCAAATCAGTTACCAGCTAATTAAAATTAGTGATGTGTTCATTCATAGTGGTACCAGAAATAAAAGTGAAGTGAAACAATCTCTTCTTCATATGAAGCTTGTTCTAACTGCTTTTCTTTAAAAAAAGATTCTCCAATGCCTTCTACAATTTACTTGTGAAAACTTTCTTAGAGAATGTATACTTTTGTCCTCTAGAAAGGCACAATCGAAGTGTACCATATGCCACATAATTGATTGCTTTTCAATTTTTTTCATCAATATCTTCTGGTTTCTCTTCTTCAATAACAATGTCTAGACCTTGATGGAAGAAAGCTTCTAAAATCTCACTTTGCCACATGCCAAAATGGCTTGTACTATCAAAAATCTCCACTGCAAATCTAGCATTTGACATAGCAGTCCTTGACCAAATTGAGGAAGTGGATGTTATCTCCTTTATGGTGGATGATTTGCCTAAGTCGTCTGTCATCTCTGCTTCACAAAATTATTTAATAGCTAATAAATGTAGAATACAAATAATCTAAGAAAATTTTTTCTGATATGGAAGATCAGACTAGGCTACAACCACAGAGCATACTCAGAAAACCTTGGCTCTAATACTAATTGTTGTGAAAATTGAATTAATTTTTCACCAATAATATATATAGTGTGTGAACAATTGTTCCAATTAATTATACCAAAATATTTTCAGAAAAGAGAGGTGAGTCACAATGGGCACGCTTAAATACCAAGTCTTTCCTTAGAATTTTTTTAGACATATAATTAATAGTACAAAATACCACCACAACTATATCTAAAATAGTTATTAAATAATTAATAAAGAGAATACCAAAATTTAATAAGGTTCGGCTAATTTTATCTATGTCCTCAGACACTACCAAAATAATTTCACTAATATCAAAGATGAATTACAAAAGAAAGAGAGAAGACTTAATTTTGGGATATCTTTCAAATAAGAGTTAAGGGTGTAATATCCCCTGACAATTCTCATTAGAACTATAAAAGAATGTTACTCAATATACTGTCAGTACTCTAATCATTTCATCGACAAAGTTCCCTTACAAAGTGTTACTAACAAAAAATTTCAAATAATGATACAATATGTATAATATAACACTTATAAATTCAACATGTAAACCAATCTCCAATATCTCTAATAATCCAAATACTAACTATAAATCAGATAACCATCATAAGTTTGTCAAATCAAATAAATATATAATACATTGCTTTATTTGATAATCATTCACTAGAATCTCAAACTTCGTCCTCTAAATACATATATTCATTTTATGTTTACAAATTTGTGCAATCTCTCAAATAGTCAAATTAAATTATATATATATATATATTTCATAACTTATGAGTACAATATACAAAAAATCTCTATATGTACTATAGATAATTTCTGAGATCCTTAATTTCATTGCTTAACTTGCTCAGATGACATGATACCTGCATGTCAGAAAATAATTCTAACACGCTAAGTAAATCTTAACGATGCTAGTATAAACATATTTTGTCACTTAATATTAAAAAATACTTACGAAAATATAGTAATAATACTCAGTTTAAATAAATATTTCAATATATTAAATATTTTCAATAACAAACCAATATAATATTTTGATTACACAAAATAATAACTTTAACTTTATAAAAGACATCATGCTATATTATACTTTCGGTATTACAACTTTTCTCTTTGTGAATCATTTTATTTAAGACTTACTTTCTCATTTGTTAACATTGCTCATAATATGCTTATTTTTTCAGTAAGTCTTACTTTTCAGTTTCACATATAGGATAATTTTATTTAATCTATAATTTTTGGCACTTAAATTTAGTACTATACTTTGGGGCACTTTGTATCTTATATCATTATATACACTTTTAATCATTATAACACTTAGAAAATTATTGATCAATTCAATAACTTGAGCATAACATTTCTATTCCGTGCATTAGAACTTTCACTTGAAATATTAATATATACATTATCAATCACTTTCATATTATAACATAATAAGTAGATTTTAAATAATTGACTTATATTATTTTTTTGTATTTCTTTCATTATTCATAACATCATGTTCACATATATTTTTAATATAGATAACTTCATTAAATATGTCCATACACACTGAACTCATATCATAGGTTTGGATAATGGGTTAGTGTATTAATTTTAATGCCAAAACTCAAGAATATATAATGGCAATTATGTCCACCGTCACTGATGACACAATGTGTCCATTAATTGCACGAGGTGCCCACTATCACTATGGTTATTCTTCCTTTGGTTAGCCATTCAATCCAAAACTAGATGTAAAATCAGTATAATTTGGGTAATTCATTAGTTTTGATTAACATTAAATTATGTATATCACTTTAATGGAATAATTCTTTGATCAACACTTGGTATTATACATATTTATCAAATATTCAAAATTTATTGCACTACTTGTTAGGGTTGATTTCAAAAAAAAATTTACACTTTGAGGCTTTATAGTCATTTAGGCCAAAATCACAGATGAAAGATAAGGAAAAGAACTACTTTAGTCAAATTCTTCAAGTTACACGTCCAACAACATGGGTGTGTCAATGACCATGTCACTTGCCTACTTTACAAAAGTTTATGGGTGTGTCAATGACCGTGTCACTTGCCCATTTTACATAAGCTTTGACACGCCCAACAACATGGGCGTGTCATTGGCCATGTCATTTAACTTGCATTACAGTAGCTACAACATGCCCAATGACATGGGAGTGTCACTAGCCGTGTTATTTAATTTTCATCACAATAGCTATGACACGTCCAATGGCACGGGCATATTACTGGTTGTGTCATCAACGTTGAAACACATCATCGTTGACACGCCCGGTGACATGGAGTGTCATTAGCCATGCCAAGTAAAAATTCTATATTTTGTACATTCAACCACTTAAACATAAAATATCCAAATCTGTGATAAAAATTGAATGAAAACTAGCTTCTTTGACATAGATAGAGTTTATATTAAATATTTTAATTACACTTCAATTAATCAAGTCTTCAATCATTACTTATAGCTAAAACAACATTAAACTTCACAATTCTTATAAAAATTGAATTAAGAATCATACTCACCACCCATAAATTCTTTTAATTCATTTTTCACTCATCAATCCATTTAATCAATATTTTCAAGAAATAATTCATTATAAATGACTCAATCAATCAAATCAAACTTTAAAATTCATAGATATTCAAATATTTACAAATTGAAATACATAAGCACGCACCTCTTTTAAAATCTCTCTTCTTCTCTCTTTTTTCTCTTTTTCTTTGATTACTTGTTGATAATCTCACCTACTCTAACTAATCCTCTTAAAAAAAACTATTGAAAAAGATAGATTTTCCTTGATTCTTTAATGAAAGGAAGAAGAAAGTAGAGAAGATGGTGATGGTGGTGGTAGATGGCGTGGATGATGGGAGAAGAGGGAAAAAGATTCTACACACACACACACACATATCCACATATATATATATATAATAAGTTCAATCTAGTATAGTCAATCTCATTTTAACTATGGTGTACACTCTTTCTTATCTTTTAATTCTAATTCGATTTTTAGTCTCGCAAAACCATAAAAATGCATAATTTCTTCAATAAATTTTTAAGATCCACTATTTACATTACTTATTCATACCACTTATATCACAATTCACTATTAATTATCTATATTAAATTAAAAGTTTAATATGTAAAATTTTAAATATTACAATTCTCCTCCACTAAAAAAATTTCGTCTTCGAAATTTTCATATTATGGCAATAAGCCATTTAATTCATAACTAGTCTTAAATCTCACATAAAATCAATTATTTTGTTAATTTACATAATGTTTATTTATTATTATTTTTTTTATATCTGATATCACTCAATATAACACTTTCAGAATAATCTTATTATAAAACTGCAGAAGATGCAGCTCTACACAGTTACACTGTTCAAGCTCAATTCAATAATTGCTTTTAATTCTCTTTAGAAATTTTTTTTATATAATTTATATCATTACATTCCACTGTTATATATATATATATTTTTTTTTCTTTTCCTCATATACTGAACTTTATATCTTAGTTCCAAATAGCGGGTCACTAATAACAAATAAATGCCCACTGTAATGATATGGCCAAAGGCCTACTATGGCACGATTGCCCACTATAATGATATAGCCAAAGGCCCACTATGGCACGAATGTCCACTGTAAAAATAATGGAATCAAATATTCTCTATGATGCAAAGCGTCCACTGTTGGCATAAAAGCCAATATTATTGAGACATAAAATGTGTCCTTTATGGCACAAAGTGCCCACTGTTACTATAGCATAAAATACCCACTGTTACTTTGGATATTTACCATTTAGCTAATTCGAAAACTAGATTTAATATCAGTATAATTGGATAATACATTTATTTCATTATTTCAAATTATTTTCAATCATAATATCTTCTAGCATAGAAAATTTTCTTTTTAAATTGTTTGCTTATTACTGTGAATTTATAAAATATAAGCAATTATTTCAAATATATTTATTATATGAGAATATATACACAATATATTTATTTTTGATTAGTTCGACTAATTTTATTTATTCATCAATCTTTATCTTTCAAATCACTTCCATGTTTTCACTATAATAATGAAATTTAAATAGATTTTCACTCTCACTTGTTTAATTCTTTTCTTAACATATTATGAATTCACAACTATTCTTTCACTTTAAGAGTATATGTATGTATATATAATATATTCACTATGTTTAACACACACACACACACACACACACACACATATATATATATATTTTTCTAACTTGATCCATAGTACATTATTTCACTAGAAGGGTTAAACTACCTACAAATCTCACTACATTCTTTCCTTTTCACATTATATATTCCTTTTTTTCTATTGTAATCAATTAGTATCAGTTAACTCAAACACTTTTATATATAATCTATAACTTGTCTTCAATCACTAAATAATGTTACTATCAAGTATTCCATAAGTACACAATATGTAAATCTCACATTCTTATTTTCATTACTCAATCAATTCGTATATACACTTTTTGTTTTCTTTATCTTGCTCTTCAAACTATTTAAAATCATCAATGATTCATCAATGATTCATCAATATATCATTCTTCTCACCTTTCTTTGTAAATTAGCTTATTTCTTCATGAATAATGTGAAATCCACTTGTAATCATCTTTTATCTTTTCTCTAACCTTACACTTATTTCAAATATCCAATTATATTTATCCATACTTTCCTCAAGTTTTCTCCATATCTAAGTTACATTATTTAATGAATTGATTTCATTTCAATCTTATAAGCAATCTTTCATCAATTATAACTGTTTTCAAGATGTATTCAATAATTCACTACTAATTGCACCCATAAACTCTATTTTGTGAAGGTATAAGAAGGTAGAAATATGCATGGGCATATGCATGACCGTACAAGTGATCATGCACATCACTGCTTGAATTATTTTTAAAAATTTGAAGAACAGAAGTATGCATAGCCAGATGCATGACCATGCGAATGGTCATACACATCTCTACTGAAATCTCCTTTCAAAGTTTTAAGGGCACAAATATATGCATGTCCATATAAATGATCATATGCCTCACTGTTGGGATTTCTTCTCAAAGTTTGAAGAATAGAAATTTGCACAGGCATATGCATGACTATACAAATGATCATGCGTATCTCTGCTAGAATTTTTTTTCATGACTTAATCAATAAGTTATCAATAATTTAACTCAAACAAATTAAGAAAACAGAATCCAGCCCTTCAAAGCACAATCAAATTCAAATCTAAACTTTCATAACCCTAAAATCTTTCAAAATCTTATTTTCTTCCACAACCTTATATCTACTCATAAATGATTCAATGATGAATTTAATCATTGTTTCAGTTAATAATCAATAAATACACATTTACATACTGTAAGAATAACTTTGTTATCATAGAAGTAAAATTTTATACTCGTATTTTTCACAATTATTTAATACATAATATCTTTCACAAGTAATATTATTTTTCTCGATAAATCAAGCTTAGATTAGCTAAAATCCATCAAAACTTAGTTTTTCTACCAATTCTCCATGATTTCTGTAACACCCCAACTCGGTTGGCCTCTGGCCCAACCAGGTTGACCTCTGGTCCAATCTCACTGAGCATGTTACAGTCCGCTTTTCCTCACGATTCCATGGCAGAATTTATTTATTTGGCCCAATTAAGGGTCGCCTCCCCCATTCGAACCCGTGACCTCTCCATTAAGAGAGTCTTTTAAAAAGATGTCTTTTTAATGTAACACCCCACCTTGGTTGGCCTCTGGCCAACCAGGTTGGGCTAATGTAACACCCCACCTCGGTTGGCCTTTTTAATGGTACTCGTTCGCTTCCTAAGATTCTCTTAAGGGAGAGGTCACGGGTTCGAATGGGGGAGGCGACCCTTAATTGGGCTAAATATACAAATTTTGCCGTGGAACCGTGAGGGAAAGCGGACTGTAACATGCTCAGTGAGGTTGGACTAGAGGTCAAACTGGTTGGGCTAGAGGCCAACCGAGGTGGGGTGTTACAATTTCTATGGTGAGAAATGGAAGAAGAAGAAAAAGAGATGAAGATAGAGGTGAAGATGATAAGTATGACGTTTTAGAAGACAATAGAAAACACTAAAAATTTTTAAATAGACATTAGGACTTTTATCCAATACACTCACTTATATTATAGTTTCAATGCATTCACTTTCTTTAATTAACTATTACTCCAATTTTTAACATCGAAACATTATAAAAATAATTACTTTAGACACTTTAAAACCTCCATTATCTATATTTGGCATCTAAATTACAGCTCGAATTCGTTTCGGGCTATAAGGGCATTTTCATAAATTCTTAACTCTTCAAAATGTTTTTCAAAAATACGGATATTATCCATACTCGGATTTAATGTTACTCTTATTAAGGCTTATTTAACCTTATTATTATCAGTTCCAAATGCCTAAGCTACACATAATATCATAATCAATCCAATTTACACTCATATATTCACTTAATGCAGAAATTCAATACTTAAAATTTTAGAGCATACAATTCTCATTCTCTAAATTTATCTATCTGTCATAATTCATTCCTTAGATTCTAATAAATTATTACACTTTCATAGTGTTACTTTGATATATCTCTTTAACTACTCATATTTTATTTTCTTTTCATATCCTTCTTTTTCACAAATAGATCTAATGTACTCCAAATAATATACTATGAATTCTCAATCAATTCTTAGAAAATATTCTATTACCATAAACATATGAAATATTAATTGTATCAAAATACATATCCACTTATTCGATTTACATAACATAGACAATTGTATTTCACTTCTCCCATAACTCAACAAGCCAGAAATGCTTAAACCACGCTCTGATACCACTAAATGTAACATCCTCTGATAATTCTTATTAGAACTATCAGAGAATGTTACTCAGTATACTATTTGTACTCTAATCATTTCATCGGCAAAGTTTCCTTTCAAAGTGTTACTAACAAAAAATTTTAAATAATAATATAGTCTGTATAATATAACACTTATAAATCCAACATTTAAACCAATCTCCAATATCTCGAATAATCTAAATACTAATTATAAATCAGATAACCATCATAAGTTTGTCAAATCAAATAAATATATAATGCATTGCTTTATTTGATAATCATTCACTAGAATATCAAACTTCGTCCTCTAAATACATATATTCCTTTCATGTTTATAAATTTATACAATCTCTCAAAAAGCCAAATTAAATTGTATATTTACATTTTATAACTTATGAGTACAATATACAAAAGATCCATATATGTACTATAAATAATTTCTAAGATCCTTAATTCCACTGCTTAACTTGCTCAGATGACATGATACCTGCGTGTCAGAAAATAATTTTAACACGCTAAGCAAAGCTTAGCGGTGCTTGTATAAACATATTTTGTCGCTTAATATTAAAGAAAAATACTTACAAAAATATAGTAATAATAGTCAGTTTAAATAAACATTTCGATATATTAAATATTTTCAATAACAAACCAATATAATATTTTGATTACACAAAATAATAACTTTAACTTTATAAAAGTCATCATGCTATACTATACTTTCGGTATTGTAACTTTTCTCTTTATGAATCATTTTATTTAAGACTTACTTTCTCATTTATTAACATTGCTCATAATACGCTTATTTTATTTTTCAGTAAATCTTATTTTTCAGTTTCACATATAGGATAATTCATTCAATCTATAATTTTTGGCACTTAAATTTAATACTATACTCTGGGGCATTTTGTATCTTATATCATTATATACACTTTCAATCATTATAACACTTAGAAAGTTATTGATCAATTCAATAACTTGAGCATAACATTTCTATTTCGTGCATTAGAACTTTCACTTGAAATATTAATATATATTATCAATCACTTTCATGTTGTAACACAATAAGTCAATTTTAAATAATTGACTTATATTATTATTTTGCAATTCTTCCATTATTCATAACATCATATTCACATATATTTTCAGTATAGATAACTTCATTAAATATGTCCATACACACCGAACTTAGATCATAGATTTAGATAACGGGTTAGTGTAACAATTTTAATGCCAAATCTCAAGAATATATAATGGCAATTATGCCTACTATCACTGATGACACAATGTCTCCATTAATTGCACGAGGTGCCCACTATCACTATGGTTATCCTTTTTCTAGTTAGCCATTCAATCCAAAGCTAGATCTAAAATTAGTATGATTTGGGCAATTCATTAGTTTTGATTAACACTGAATTATGTATATCACTTCAATGGAATAATTCTTTGATCAACACATGGTATTACACATATTTATCATATATTCAAAATTTATTACACTACTTGTTAGGGTTGATTTCAAAAATCTTTTACACTTTGAGACCTTATAGTTATTTAAGCCGAAATCACAGATGAAAGACAATGAAAAGAACTACTTTAAGAAAATTCTTCAAGTGACACCCAACGACATAGGCATGTCAATGACCGTGTCACTTGCTCATTTTACAAAAGCTTTGACACGTCCAACAACATGGGTGTGTCATTGGCCGTGTCATTTAACTTGCATTATAGTAGCTATGATACGCCCAACGATACAAGAGTATCACTGGCCGTGTCATTTAATTTTTATCACAGTAGCTATGACACGCCCAATGACACGAGCGTGTTACTGATCATGTCATCAACGTTGAACTACAGCATCGTTGACACGCCCAGTGACATGGGCGTATCACTAGCTGTGTCAAGCAAAAATTTTGTATTTCGTACACTCAATCACTTAAACACAAAATATCTAAATCCATGATAAAAATTAAATAAAAACTAGTTTCTTTGGCATAGACAGAGTCTATATTAAATACTTTAATTACACTTCAATTAATCAAGTCTTCAATCATCACTTATAGCTAAAACAATATTAAACTTCCCAATTCTTATAAAAATTGAATTAAGAATCATACTCACCACCCATAAATTTTTTTAATTCATTTTTAACTTATCAATCTATTTAATCAATATTTTCGAGAAACAATTCATTATAAATGACTCAATCAATCAATTCAAATATTAAAATTCATAGAAATTTAAATATTTGCAAATTAAAATACATAAGGACATATCTCTTTCAAAATCTCTCTTCTGCTCTCTTTTCTTTTTTTTTTCTTTGATTACTTGTTGATAATCCCACCTACTCTAATTAATTCTCTTAAAAACATTATTGGAAAAGATAGATTTTCCTTGATTCTTTAATGAAAGGAAGAAGAAAGTAGAGAAGATGGTGGTGGTGGTGGTAGATGGCGTGGATGATGGGAGAAGAGGGAAGAATATTCTACACACACAAGCACATGTCCACATATATATATATATATATATATATATATAATAAGTTCAATCTAGAGTAGTCAATCTCATTTTAACTATGGTGCATCCTCTTTCTTATCCTTTTATTTTAATTTAATTTTTAATCTCGTAAAACCGAAAAAATATATAATTTCTTCAGTAAATTTTTAAGATCTACTATTTACATCAGTTATCCATACCACTTATATCACAATTCACTATCAATTATCTATATTAAATTAAAAGTTTAATATTTAAAATTTTAAACATCGCAAAGGGATTAATATAGGCTTTAAAAATAAGGTTGGTGAAATTTAGCATCTCCATTTTTTACTTTCATTTATCTAAATTAGGCACTTTCATTTAGACCCAAAAAATAGTTAATGAATTTTCATGATAGATAAATAGCCAAAACAACATCAAATATATCAAAAGGTTTCTTAGCAGTTTATATTGGAGAGATTCAGAGGAAGAGATTTGTAGTTCCATTATCTTATCTAAATGAACCTTCATTTCAAGATTTATTAAGTAAAGCTGCAGAGGGGTTTGGGTTTGATCACCCAATGGGTGGTTTGACAATCCCTAGCAAAGAAGATACATTCCTTCATGTCACTTCCAGCTTAAACAGAGCTTAGGAGTAGGTAGTCAACTAGTTAACCAATCACATAGAACAATTTTGTAATTAAGCAGCTATTGCCTATTGAGTGTATATATTTACTTCTGATTACAGAATCAAATGAAATTCTGCTAAATAAGAAAAATCATTTAATGTAAATTCTTGGGCAATCTTTTTACAGAATAGAGTTCTTGTTTCCTTTAATTTCATTTTCTTTAGAAACCCATTCTTGTTAATCCAGTTAAATTATTATATATTGGACAAGAGCACATGAAAATGCATTGAAGGAAGTCTATTACTTTATGGATTAGTGTTTTTAAGTAAATTAGCTTGTTTAATTTTATTTGGAACTCATTCTTGACAAAACCATTAGTCTCCTAGCAAACCCCACCAAAATCAAGCATCAGCTATTCAGGATCATAAAGAACTACCTTCAGGGGCGTAGCTAGGCCTGGGCACGCCCGGGCAGCCGCCCAGGCCTAGCTGAGAAAAAAAAAATTTTATATGCATTATGTATTAAACAACTCTCTACATAAAAAGAAAATCGAACATTACACGCGTGTCCACTAAAAAATCGACACGTAATCTTCTCATCAGTAATGATCTCGTTGGCAGGGACACCTTACCTTTTAAAAATCAAAAGCGAAAATGGTAGAGAGAGAAACAACTCTCTCCTCCTGAAGAAGAGAAAGGCAACCCACCAAACGCCTCTCTCTCTCTCTCTCTAACTCTCTGTTTGGCTTTGCTTTCTCTCTCTCTTTGGCGATCTGGTAAGTTTTCTGGGGTTAGAATTTTTGATCTCTTAGTATCTGATTTTTTTTTTAAATTTTTTTACCTGTTTTCTGGTGGACGCTGCTGAGTTTGATGAGGGTGCTGATAAAAATTGGTAGTCGAGTTTGCAGCAGCACTGATTTTAATCAAGGTGCTGATAAAAATAGATTATACTTTAAGAGCTGCGAATAGCAAAAAATATAATCAGATATTGAATTGTGAATTCTTCAAATCACTCAAAAAAAGCAAGGAATTTTCTTTCCAAAAAAAAAATTCAGTGATTAATTTCAGTTGTCATCATATCTCTAATTTTTCTTGGTCCTATCTGGAAATTGATTTCTGTTTTTCTTTATTAACTTGGCTCTTTCTTTTAGAATTATATCTCAAAGGGAGGAGAATTCATTTCTTAGTGAACTCCTTGAAGCAGGATTCTAAGTGGTTTAAACATATAGTTTCTGGAATAAATGAATGTATAATGCATTTAGTTTAGAATAGATTTCACAAAAAAAAATGTATATGAATTCTCTTTTTTTTTTAAATGAAAAATGCGATTCATTTTTGTAATTTTTTTTTTAAATTTCCAATTTGTCACTGTTGCAATTTTATTATTCTAGAATTCATTTTTGTCAAGTTTGTCAATTTTGGTGGAGTATTTTTGCTCGAATATAATCAATTTTATAAAACTTAACATATAGAATTTTAAATGAATTTTTTTGCATACGTAACTCAAATGAAAATAATGGTATTGACAAGTTAAAATATTGACATTATTTATTATATATTTGTATGATATTTATACAAGAGGAAACAGAAGAAATTATTGTATTGGTATCACTGGGTAAAATAGCAAACATGTAGGCTAAGCTTATTTTGATAACAGATGTGTATTTATTGTTTGATTGATTAAGATATTATTTGTTGAGATGTAATTGAAATATATATTGAGTTGAGTTAAATTAATTTATTTGTTTAGATATTGATATCTTTTAAAAATTAAGATTGATTATAGGTTCATTGAATTTTAATTGTTTGTTGAATTTTTTAAATTAAGTTAATTGAGTTAATTGCTTTGAATTATTGAGATATTGGTTGTTGATTTTGAATAAATGAGTTGATTTTGTGTTGATTTGTTGAGATATTAGTTGTTAATTTTGAGAAATGGAGTTGATTTTGTGTTGAATTATTGATATATTGGTTGTTGATTTTGAGAAATTGAGTTGTTTTTGTGTTGAATTGTTGAGATAGGAAATGGAAAAATATTTTTCTAAACGTACAAATCCAAATCAAGTTCCGAATCAAGGGGAAAATAATGAGAATGTTGTAGAAGCCGATAATGTACAAAATTGTGATAGAATAGGTTTTGTTGAAGCAAGTAGAAAGAGAGCAAGAGTGGAGTTCCAGTCCTCTAATAATGATATTATAGTTGATCCAGCATTACGGATACCTATACATGAGTATCCTCCCGAAGCTAGAGACGAGGTTAGGAGGAAGTATGTTCTTCATGGTCCTTGTCAACCATTGAATCATGCTTTTCCGACGAGGAGAATTGGAAGCACTAACAGAAAATTTCAAAGTAATTGGTTTGCACTTCATCCATGGTTGGAGTATAGCGTGTCAGCCGATGCTGTTTTTTGTTTTTGGTGCTACCTGTTTAGAGGTGACAAAGGTCGAAAATATGGAGATGAAGTGTTCACAGTTAAAGGTTTTATTAATTGGAAGAACGCAACTAGATCATTTAAAGAACATGAAGGCAAAGTTGGTAGTGCTCACCATGATGCACAAACCCAATATTTGGCTTACAAAGACCAAAGGCAAAGTATTCTTCATAACATGAGTACTGCAAAGGCGAAGTCTGATTCATCTTATCGCATTCGACTTACAGCAAGTTTGGATGTTATTCGGTTGTGTCTTGAGAATGGTATAGCTTTTCGTGGTCATGATGAGTCCGAGTATTCTACTTACAAGGGTAATTTCTTGAATATACTCAAATGGTACGGCATGCGTTGTCCAGATGTAGAAAAGGAAGTGTTAACAAATGCTCCAAAAAACAACCAACTAACTTCCCCCGATATTCAACATGATCTTATAGGAGCTTGTGCAGGAGAAACAAGAGCAGCAATTATTAAAGATATTGGAGGCCGTGTGTTTTCCATACTGTTGGATGAGGCTCGAGATTGTTCAGTGAAAGAGCAAATGGCATTTGTTTTAAGGTATTTGAACAATGTTGGAGAGGTGCAAGAGAGCTTTATTGGGTTAGTTCATGTTAGCGACACTTCAGCAGCTACCTTGAAAAATGCAGTTGACACCTTTTTGACACAACATGGATTATCAATATCAAATGTTAGAGGTCAAGGATATGATGGTGCATCAAATATGCGAGGGGAGTTGAATGGATTAAAAACACTAATTCAAAATGAGAACCCCAGCGCCTGGTATATTCATTGTTTTGCTCACCAACTCCAACTAGTTGTTGTGACTGTTGCAGGAGAACTCAAATGTGTTCATCAATTTTTTACATATGTTTCCATGGCAGTCAATTTGGTTGGTGCTTCTTGCAAAAGAAAAGATCAACTTCGACAGCTACAACATGAACAGATGGTGCAACGCATAGAAGAAAATGAACTTTATACTGGAAAGGGATTGAATCAAGAAAAAAGTTTATCTAGACCTGGTAGTACTCGATGGGGTTCTCACTATAAAACCATTGTTCGCCTTTTACATATGTGGACTCCTGTGTTAGAAGTGCTTACAAATGTATACCATGATGGCACAGACATCGAGCAGAGTAGCACAGTGTACGGTTTGGTTGAAGTTATGGAAAGATATGAATTTATATTTATTTCCCATTTGATGGTGGAACTTCTCGGAATAACAAATGACTTATTGATGAGGAAACTATAAGCAAGCTTGATGAATGTAATGGCAGCAAATATGTTGATGATATCATTATGCCAAGTGGACCAATCACAAGATCACAATCAAAGAAATTCCAGCATGTGTTCCAGCACTTCATACAAAGGTGGATTAATGAAGAGGGAGACCAACTTGTAGTGAATATGATGGACCATGAAGAGGAAGTCAGAAACTCACCAACAAGCATGAAGAATCTGCCCATAAGTATGGTGATGGGCATTAGCACGAATTTGGAATATAATATTGATATGGTTTAGTGTTAGTGTGACTAGACACATGTGAACCAACACCAAAATGAATGTACAATCTGCCCATCAATGTTGTCAGAATTATGGGCAGTAATTTAGAATATATTATTGAGGTGGATGAACAATTACTGCTATTGTGACTAGATACATGTAAACCTAGACTTTAAGCCATTAGTTCTTCTTTTCCAACTATATAAGGATGGGAAAACGAACTTAATAGGGTTGACTACGAATTTCCAGAATTGTTGAATGTAATTTCTGTGTTTTCAAGTTTGAGAGGTTTTCTTCTTATTCTTGTTGCATGAAGAATTGGTTCTAACTTATCAAGTCTCACTTGTGGCGTTTTAATCAATTCATTTCTTCATCCCAATCACCCAAGTTCTCAATTACAGGTTAGTTGTGGGTTTGGTAGGGAGGATTTGTTTTTTGAGTTCTAAGATTCTATGCTAGATGTGTATGTGGGGTTCTAGATGTAATATTTGATCCATGGGTTCCGCATCATTTGGTATCAGAGCTTTGGCTTGAAGATAAATCTCTAGGTATCTTTTATGTTTTAATTATCCAAAGAAAAAAAAAACGAATCAGATTCAGTTTCTATATTTCTTCATTTTCTGTTCTTGTTGCACCTTGTTCTTATTCTTCAAATCTGTGAACTTTTGTTTAATTTTTCAATTTCTATCCTTGTTTACTGAAAGTTCAAAAGAAAAAGAGAGAGGAAAAGATCAAAAGAAAAACAAAAAAAAAGAAAAGAGAATCAGATTCAACTTCCTCAACATAAAAGAAAAAAAAAACGTATCTGTTTCTGCCCAGAATTTTTCTTCACAAGTGTTTGAGATTTTTTGCATATTTATACCATTAACAGCTTGCTACCTTATTATATTTGATCAAATTACATCAGCTCCTCATTATGCATCCATTTAGCATTTAAAATCTGATATTTAGAGTCTTTCTTGCATTGGGAATAGATTTAGGTTGCATATTCAGATTACTCATTGGAGTGATTTGAATTCTGTTTTTTTTTTAGGATCCAGAATTGTTTTTCTTTGTATTCTTAGTTTCATTCTTTCATATACCTCTTGTTTCTTGTATGCATTAAGTAGCTAATTCTCAATCATAGTTACTTTGGTTTGATTAACACAAATACTTTTGCTTCTTGTGTTAACTTTCAGTTCTTGTTGTCTAAAATTAAATTGCTTCTAGAATTGCAGAATTCATTTTGTTCATTAGGTTCCTTGTAGAGTCTTTAAAACAAAACTTGTTTTACTTGATTTAAGTGGATTCAATTCTGAAATTCAACTTGATAAAAGAAGAATTGAGAGGTAAAAAGGAACAAGGTTTGAGTGAAATACAAGAGGAGTGACAATCTGATCTTGAGTGAAACACGTAAGGGAGTGAGGTGAGGAAATTTTCTTTACTAACATTTTCTTGTAGGTTCTTCTTACACCATGTCAAATTCTGGAAGTGAAAAACGTGATATGACCATAAATGACATAGCCTTCATGTTAGAGGCAATGCAAAGGAGATTTGAAAGGTTTGATTTGACCATAAACAACATGAGAGGTGATGTAGACAGCATAATGCAAAGGCAGCGGAATGATACTAATCGAAGGGGGCAGAATAGAGGGAGAGGAAACATGATGAATGATGATGAGATAGAGAGGGAAGATGATGAAAAAGTGAGGAATCAATTGCTCAAAGAAGACCTCAACAAAGGGACAGTAACATATCTTCCATAAAAATGAAGATACCATCATTCAAGGGGAGAAATGATGCTGAAGCTTACCTTGAATGGGAAAGAAAAGTTGAGTTGGTGTTTGATTGTCATAATTATAGTGAAATGAAGAAAGTTAAGATTGCAGCAGTTGAATTCACAGATTATGCACTAATTTGGTGGGATCAATTGATGATTTCCAAGAGGAGAAATGGAGAAAGAACTATCACTACTTGGGCTGAAATGAAAACTGTGATGAGAAAGAGATTTGTACCATCTTACTACTATAGGGAGCTTCACCAAAAATTACAGCGGTTAACTCAAGGATCCATGTCAGTGGAGGATTACCATAAAGAGATGGAGATGATCATGAGTAGAACTAATATAGAGGAGGATCCAGAAATCACTATGGCTCGATTTTTGAGTGGGCTGAATAGAGAGATAGCTAACATAATTGAATTACATCATTATGTGGAGCTTGAAGATATGGTACACATGGCCATGAAAGTGGAGAAGCAACTGAAACTCAAGGGAGCAGCAAAGGGATTTTCTAATTCCAGCTCTAGTTTCACTTCAAAATGGCCAAAGAAAGATGATAATCCTAAAGGGAAGGAGGCTGCTTGGAAAGGAAAGGAAAAACAAGTTCTAGATGACCCTAAAGGTAACTCTAAAACATCTAACTCTAATCAAAAGCATAGTACCATTAAATGCTTTAGGTGTTTAGGAGTAGGGCATATAGCATCTCAATGTCCAAATAAGAAAATCATGTTGATACGAGATAATGGTGAAATTGATAGTACTAGTGAACATGAAAGTGATGATGATAATGATAGCATGCCACCATTAGAAGAAATAGAACATATTATTGAATATCCTGCCCATGGTGAATCTTTGGTTATTAGAAGAGCTTTAAACATGCAAATTAAAGATGAAGAAAGTAATCAAAGAGAGAACATTTTCCATACTCGTTGCATTGTGAATGGAAAAGTGTGCAGCATGATCATTGATGGGGGTAGTTGTGCAAATGTTGCTAGTACTGATTTTGTGGATAAATTAGGGTTAGCATGCACAAAACATCCTAGTCCTTACAAGCTGCAATGGTTGAATGATAGTGGAGAGGTGAGGGTAACAAAGCAGGTTCTGTTTTCTTTTACAATTAGGAGATACAAAGATGAAGTTTGCTGTGATGTTGTGCCTATGCATGCTAGCCATATCCTTCTTGGTCGTCCATGGCAGTTTGATAGAAGAGCTTTGCATGATGGCTTTAAGAATCATTATTCTTTCAGCCTAAATGGTTTAAATTTCACTCTTGCTCCATTGTCACCTAAACAAGTGTATGAAGATCAAGTAAATATTTTGAAATCATTTGAAAAGAATTCTGGTGGTGAGGGTAAAACAAATAAAAAGGGAGTACAAGAGGCCAAGTGTGAGAAAAAGAATGATAAAAATGGCCCATTGGTGAGAGAAAAAGAGAAAGGGAGAGAAAATAAAAGAGAGTGTTTCTATGCAAAAGAAAAGGAGTTAAGGAGTGCTTTTTGTGAGAAAAGAAGTCTGATTGTACTTAGGTACAAAGAGACCTTGATTTCTACATCTAACCTTGATAACCCTTTGCCTAGTTGTGTTAGTTCTCTTTTACAGGAATTTGGAGATGTTTTTCCAGAAGATGTACCCAAAGGATTACCACCTTTAAGAGGGATTGAGCATCAAATTGACTTCATTCCGGGCTCAACAATTCCTAATCGACCAGCTTATAGAAGTAATCCGGAGGAAACCAAGGAACTTCAAAGGCAAGTGGAGGAGTTGCTAGCAAAGGGACATGTGCGTGAAAGTCTTAGCCCATGTGCTGTTCCGGTGTTATTAGTCCCAAAGAAAGATGGATCATGGAGAATGTGTGTGGACTGCCGAGCAATCAATAAAATCACGGTGAAGTATAGACATCCAATTCCTAGACTTGATGATATGCTTGATGAGTTGAGTGGTTCTTGCATTTTTACTAAGATTGATTTGAAAAGTGGTTACCATCAAATTAGGATGAAAGAAGGAGATGAGTGGAAAACTGCATTCAAAACAAAATATGGTCTTTATGAGTGGTTAGTTATGCCATTTGGTTTATCTAATGCACCTAGTACATTCATGAGATTAATGAACCATGTTCTGCGTGCATATCTTGGTAAATTTGTTGTTGTATATTTTGATGACATACTCATTTATAGCAAATCAGTAGATGAGCATGTAGAACATATTAGGGTTATTCTTGATGTTTTGAGAAAGGAAGAATTATATGCCAACTTGAAAAAGTGCATGTTTTGTAGTGATAAAATCATATTCTTAGGTTTTATGGTTAGTGCACAAGGAATTGAGGTTGATGATGAAAAGGTAAAGGCAATAAGAGATTGGCCAGCACCTAAAACCGTGAGTGAGGTAAGAAGTTTTCATGGTTTGGCTAGTTTCTATAGAAGGTTTGTTAAAGATTTTAGTTCCATTGCTGCACCATTAAATGAATTGGTAAAAAAGGATGTAAAGTTTAATTGGACTAAAATTCATGAAATGGCATTCAATTTGTTGAAAGAAAGGTTAACTACTGCTCCAATTCTTGCTTTACCAGATTTTGATAAGACCTTCGAATTAGAGTGTGATGCTTCAGGTGTGGGCATAGGTGCTGTTTTGATGCAAGAAGGGAAACCAATTGCATATTTTAGTGAGAAGCTTCATGGTGCACAATTAAATTATTCCACTTATGACAAGGAGCTGTATGCTTTGGTAAGAGCTTTACAAGTGTGGCAACATTACTTATTGCCTAAAGAGTTTGTTATTCATACAGATCATGAATCATTAAAGCATCTAAAGGGGCAAACCAAGCTGAACCGAAGGCATGGAAAGTGGATAGAGTTCATTGAGCCATTTCCATATGTGATAAAGTATAAGCGTGGCAAAGACAATGTAGTAGCAGATGCACTTTCAAGAAGGTATTCCTTAATCTCAACTCTTAGTTCTAAGTTATTAGGCTTTGAGCAAATTAAGGATATGTATGCCAATGATGTTGACTTTGCAAATGTTTATAAAGCATGTGAGCATTCTGCATTTCAGAAGTTTTATAGGCATGATGGGTACTTATTTAAGGATGGAAGATTATGCATGCCTAGTTGCTCATTAAGGGAATTGCTTGTGCGTGAGGCACATAGTGGAGGACTCATGGGACATTTTGGGATATTTAAGACTTTAGACATTCTGCATGAACATTTCTATTGGCCAAACATGAGAAAGGATGTTGAAAGAATTTGTGCCAAGTGTATTGCATGTAAACAAGCAAAATCTAAGTCTTTACCTCATGGGCTGTATACTCCTTTACCTATTCCTAATGCACCTTGGATGGACATATCTATGGACTTTGTTTTGGGGCTGCCTAGGACTAGAAAAGGAAAAGATAGCATATTTGTTGTTGTTGATAGATTCAGCAAAATGGCTCATTTCATTGCATGTCACAAAACTGATGATGCAACAAATATTGCAAATTTGTTCTTTGGAGAAGTAGTTCGGTTGCATGGCATTCCTAAAACAATTGTAAGTGATAGAGATGTGAAGTTATTAAGTCATTTTTGGCGTGTTTTATGGAATAAGTTAGGTACTAAATTGTTGTTCTCTACAACTTGTCATCCACAAACTGATGGACAAACAGAAGTGGTAAATAGGACTTTAGGATCTTTGTTACGTGCTGTTGTGGGTAAGAATTTGAAAACTTGGGAAGATTGTTTGCCATTAGTGGAGTTTGCATATAATAGAAGCATACATTCTTCTACTGGTTATTCACCATTTGAAATTGTTTATGGTTTTAATCCACTTACACCACTTGATTTGTTTCCTTTGCCATTAAATGAAATAACTAACTTAGATGGTGAAAAGAAAGCTGAGTTGGTTAAGCAGATACATGAAAAGGCACGAGCTCATCTTGAGAAGAAATATGAATCAGTTGCCCATAATGCAAATAGAAGAAGGAAACATGTGATTTTCCAACCTGGTGATTGGGTATGGGTTCATATGAGGAAGGAAAGATTTCCTAAACAAAGGAAATCCAAGTTGGATGCAAGGGGAGATGGCCCATTCCAAGTTTTAGAACGGATCAATGACAATGCCTACAAAATTGATCTACCAGGTGAGTATAATGTTTCTGCAACTTTCAATGTTAGTGATCTTTCTCCTTTTGATGTAGGCTCAGATTTGAGGACAAATCTTTTTGAGCAAGGAGGGAATGATGAGGAAACTATAAGCAAGCTTGATGAATGTAATGGCAGCAAATATGTTGATGATATCATTATGCCAAGTGGACCAATCACAAGATCACAATCAAAGAAATTCCAGCATGTGTTCCAGCACTTCATACAAAGGTGGATTAATGAAGAGGGAGACCAACTTGTAGTGAATATGATGGACCATGAAGAGGAAGTCAGAAACTCACCAACAAGCATGAAGAATCTGCCCATAAGTATGGTGATGGGCATTAGCACGAATTTGGAATATAATATTGATATGGTTTAGTGTTAGTGTGACTAGACACATGTGAACCAACACCAAAATGAATATACAATCTGCCCATCAATGTTGTCAGAATTATGGGCAGTAATTTAGAATATATTATTGAGGTGGATGAACAATTAATGCTATTGTGACTAGATACATGTAAACCTAGACTTTAAGCCATTAGTTCTTCTTTTCCAACTATATAAGGATGGGAAAAAGAACTTAATAGGGTTGACTACGAATTTCCAGAATTGTTGAATGTAATTTCTGTGTTTTCAAGTTTGAGAGGTTTTCTTCTTATTCTTGTTGCATGAAGAATTGGTTCTAACTTATCAAGTCTCGCTTGTGGCGTTTTAATCAATTCATTTCTTCATCCCAATCACCCAAGTTCTCAATTACAGGTTAGTTGTGGGTTTGGTAGGGAGGATTTGTTTTTGAGTTCTAAGATTCTATGCTAGATGTGTATGTGGGGTTCTAGATGTAATATTTGATCCATGGGTTCCGCATCACTTATCCTCTCTACTTCAAAGAAAAGATCAAGACATTCTGGCTGCCGTTGGTTTAATTGGGACAACAAAAGCACAGTTGCAACGATTGAGGGAGGCTGGATTTGAGGAATTAACAGAAGAAGTTAATAAATTTTGTGTTTCTGCTGAAATTCCCATTCCTAATATGGAAGAAAGATTGTCCGGCCGTCTTCGAGGGACAGAACCTCCCACATTTGCCCACTACTTCCGTGTTGATATCTTTTACCAGGTACATATTATGTAAATTCAATTTATTTATGCATTGTTAATAATTTTGGTGGGTAATTGGTATCATTTTCTTTTTAAATCTGTTAGGTTATTGATCGTGTTATTGCAGAGATGAACAATCGTTTTACTGAGTCTAGTAGCGAGTTGTTAGAGTGCATATCATGTCTTGATCCCAGGAATAATTTTTCTAGATTTGATGTTTCAAAACTCCTTCGTCTTGCTGAGTTATATCCACTGGATTTTTCTCCTACTGATAGAGTGGACCTCAAATTTCAACTCAGAAATTATATCACTGAAATGAGAAGAAATGAGAATTTTGCTAATATTTGTGATATTGGAGGTCTTGTAAGGAAGATGATTCAGCTTGATATTCATCGAATTTTTCAATTGGTGTTTCGCCTTATTGAATTAGCTCTGGTTTTACCAGTTGCAACCGCTACTGTTGAAAGAGCGTTTTCATCAATGAAAATTATAAAGACGGATTTGCGAAACAAGATGGGGGATGATCTACTAAATGATTGTATGATTTGTTATGTGGAGCGAGATGTATTTTCAAAAATTGATAATGAAGTTATTCTGAATCATTTTCAGAATATGAAAACTCGTAGGCACTTATTACCGCCTAAACAGTAATTGTATTATATATATATATATAAATTAGTATTTCTAGACTAAGTTTCAATTTTATCTTCGTGTTTCTAGAATATATTTGAATTTTATTGCCGAATTAATATTAGTGTTCACTGCCGTTTGACTTTTTACGGCCGTTGACTTTTCATCCGCCTGTTGACCTTGCCCGGGCGCCGACAACTTGCTGGCTACGCCACTGACTACCTTCATATAAATGGAATGCTTGAAATTGATTTTGTCTATTCTCTAGTAACTTAATTTTTATTTTATTTAATACTTAAAGATACTAATTAAATTTGAAAATGGATATCTTTTTTTATTAACAGATAAAGATTGTATAACATTCCTGAAAAAAAAAAAAGTTCGTTGACAAATAAATAATTTTTAAATAAAGCTCATGTGGACCAATGAAGATATTTTCTTTGAATGGCAGCATGTATTTTGCTCTCTTCATTGTTGACAATGATGACTAGGGTATATTTTTTAAGCAACAATATTTCTACAATGATCTCTTTGTTTAAAAATTTCAAGAAGCTAGTTAAACATTAAGTAATTATGTCCTTAAGGTGTTGATGGCTAAAAATGGAGGAGAGTATAATTCAAATGAATTCAATGCCTGCTGAAAAGAAGCTATAATTGTGCACCAACGAAGATTTCCTTTCTCACTTAAACAGAATGGGGTTTCTGAAAAGAAATAACAAGACTGTATCATAGGTTGCAAGATATATGCTTTGTTAAATAGAAGTTGTCTAAGATGTTTTGGGCAGTAATTGTTTCAACCTCCATTTATTTGCTAAACAAGTTAGCTACTAGAGCTTTGTTAAATAGAAATTGTCTTTATGGCCTTAAGCAAGTACCAAGGGCCTAGTATTGTAAAATTGACTCTCACGAAGAAGCAGGGCTCAGGAGGAGTGAGAATGAAGCGTTTTGTACTTCAGGAAACTGAATTATGTTATTTTGTCAATTTCCTTGTATGTTGAAGATCTCCTGTTAATTGGCAGTAGTATGAAGTTATTCTTGAACCTTTTCAAAGAACTGCATTGACATGAACCAATGGGCATTGCTCGTAGTGCTGTTGCTATACTTTCTAAGCAAATTAACGACGTTGTATGCCAAAGAGTCAATGACTTGTATAACAGTTTAGTTCAAAAATTTTGGATTCTTAGATAGCAATTGCAAAGTTTCTTACTTTATATACAAGAGCTAGTGCAATCAGCTGGTTAACTTGAAGGTTGGACTTGAGCATTTGATTCTCCGGTCAATGTTTCCTCTAGTTGTAGTTGTTGTTGATGTGCATTTTGGATTTGTGCCATCTGATTTTTTTTTAAAATATAATATAAAATTGGCAAACGCTTTTTGAATCAACTCAACACAAGAAACCAGCAGCATGAGTAAATGTATTGCAATAACTAATGCAAAAACAAGAAAATCTTGGTACTTGGATAGTAATTAATTGTTCAAAGTACTTCTTAATTAGGAAAGAGTTGAAGAATAAAGACAGCATCTAGCTCATTGTGGTCCAATTCAACAATGAATTTTACAATACATCCTCAAACAAAATTAAGCTTCCATTAAAAAAAATACATTGTATATATATTTTTTTTCAAAAATACCATAAAAGTTTTATATTTATATTGTATTAAATGTATACTACATGTATTTCTCCGAAAGTGAAATGTTTTTAAAAAGAAAACAAGAAAAATGAATATTTTTAAAAATATTTTTACTTTTTAATTTTTTTTTAAAAAAATCCCAAAAAAAAATCAAACACATCTCATTTTCTCTAATCATTATGGTAATAATCGCTCAATATATATATATATATATATATATATATATATATATAATTGAATGAATAAAATTCACTAACTCAATTTTAAATCCATAAGTAGTTACCTTTGTGGGTGCCCTTGCAGAGCTCATAATGCCTAGTAGTTCTCTACTACATATTCTCAGAAATCACAGTAGCTTCAAAGATAATTCTAAATTTTTAAATGAAAAACAAAGTAAAGTGAGGGATGGGCCGGTAGGGAAAGAAAGGGTCAAGAAGAAATTGAAAAATGAAACAAAGAAACAAAGAAAGGAGAATGGCCAGTTGGGAAAGAAACTAAAAAATGGTAAAATGAAGAGACGTAAAAAAGGTAGTAAGACTCAGAGACCACTTCTAAGAGAAGCTTTGACTTTTGAAATTTAAAATAAAAGATAAAATTGTTTTTAATAAGTTTAAGAAATATAATAATAATAATATATTTCAATTATTTCAGTTAATTTTTATATAATTCTAAAACTAACCGAACTAATAACCAAATACCAAAAAATTCATATATTATTAACCGAAGCAAATCGAAAATAACCAATTTTTTGTAATTAAATTTGATTTTTTTTATTAAAACAGAATAATACACGGCCCTACATCTAATCAACATGACTAGCTCTTATCTGCTTCCCATTTAATTTTCTTCTATTTCCTTTTGAATCTGAATGATACTTGTTAATTAGCATCCAAATTCCTTTATATTTGTTACCATATCTTCTCAATATTATACAATTTCAATCCCATGTAAAGAAGAGAAAAATACTGCATGGGCCCGTTTATTCAAATAGTTTACAACAGAAATTCGTTGTAAGGCCTACATTAGCTGAAATGAAAGCTCTATCTCTGAAATTCTGAAATTAAACTAATAGCAACTATAGTTGTAGATATTGTTGTTTTTCAACAAAGGAAAGTGCCCTTATGGCCCAAACATTGCCAAGGGAATTTCAGTATCTCACATTTGGCAGGATTTCCCAAACTAATCAGTTCATCAAGGTGTACCTGTTAGCCACTAGTATCTAATATCAAACACCAAAGGATAGTGCTCCATTGTCTCAAGCATGTATGCAATCCAAGGGTCACCTAGTCTGGAAATTGTATCCATATGGCTCTCAGCCTTTAGGTACTTGCAGATAGGCATCTGCATCTTTAGGTGGACTTTTAATGGTTTATGGCTGTATTTGTAGGGCATAACTTCACAAAACTCGTGTTTGTCAACAGCAGGACAAGACCATGTGATACACATAGCCAATGATTCTAAAATCAAGATTGTAGATGAATTTCAATATATTGTTTCATTTCTATATATATATAGGTATATACTTCACACGTTTTGGTCACAACTCAATAAATTCATCCAAGTCTTAACAATTTCTGCTAATAGCTTTCCCTCAGGCAACTAATTAAACCTTCAAGTTTTATACTAGAATCATTTGCACGATTATATATCAAGAAGAAAACTATGGCCATTTGGTAGGTAATCTTGCTAAGAAAATCCTTCACCAGTATTTGTTCACTCCAAATAAATCAGATTCAAGATGTTCAGACATACCAAAAGGTTTCTTAGCAGTTTCCATTGGAAAGACTGAGATGAAGAGATTTGTAGTTCCATTATCGTATCTGAAAGAGCCTTCATTTCAAGATGTGTTAAGTAAAGCTGAAGAGGAGTTCGGATTTGATAATCCAATGGGTGGTTTGACAATTCCTTAACGATACTTTTCTTCATGTCACTTCCTATTTAAGCAGAGCATAGAAGTAGGTAGTCAACTAATTAACCAATAACAAAAAACAATTTTGCAATTAAGCATAAGAATTACCTGTTAAGTATAAATATTTTCTATTTATTACAGAATCAATAAAAGCTTTGGTAAAAGAGAAAATTCATCATATGGAAATTCTTGCCTGCAAGGCCTTATTCAAAACAGGGCTAATTAAAAAAAGAAAGGGTTTGTCTTAAAAAATAGATCACATTAAAAAAATTTAATGCATATTCCCATATCAAGAATTGAATTTTTCTACAAAGTCACACAAAGTGATTAAAAAAGAAAAATTGTCAGTACGGCAATTTCAACAAAATAAAAATCAAACAAAAGAAAATTGAAAATAAAATTTAAGAAAAAATGTGGGAACATCTGAATGCATAGCCCAATAAATAAAGAAGGCATGCCAGAATCTCAGCACCACATTCCTATCAGCAACGTACAGCGCTGAAAACACTATCAACAAAGTGCATCAGAGACTCTAATTTGTTGCCTTTTCAAACATTCACACTACAGGCTATCAAGTAATTTAAATTTCTCAGCAAAATAAATTACTCTCAGTCATAAAAACTTATTATCACGTAGTAAAATTTCAGATTTTCAAAAGGTGGAAAATCAAAACTAACTAAAATTAGTAAATTAAAAAGCAGATAAATGGCTCAGAAAATAATGATAAATTAACATCAATAAGCACAATTTCAAGCTTTCATAGTTTGATGGTATAATTTTAACCATCAGTGCCATTTTTCCATGAAAAGAATTCTTCAAAAACAAATAAAAATTAAAATAAAGAAAGAAGAAAAGGCCTCAGACTATGAATATATTTTCAGTGCATCAAATGAGAGAAATCTCATCAGATGGTACGGACAAAATCTATATGCATCACAGACCAATCAATAGATTTCAAAATCCACATTGCACCGTAGATCAGATCTCACAATCAAACACATCTCACCTATTTTTTCTTTCTAAGAAGCTTTCTTTATCGCTTAACCCCAAAAGCCACTTGCAGTCGCAGATATGATTTGGAACCCCTTAAATAACTAAAGAACCCCATGGGTTTACATGATGTACCCTAATTTTGCAATTTATACAATTACCGAAATGCCCATCCAGTGTTATATTATTTACTTTCAACTTAATTTTCAAACTGATGATTAATTAATTTATTGAAAAAAGAATATTGATTTGCTATTAATTATTATTATCTTATTTAATAATTTAAACACTCAGTATATTTCCTTTTTTTTTATTGAATTATGTAAATTATTTAGATATTATTTTTCACTTCTTCTTTTTTACTAATGGTTAAAAATTAGTAAAAAAAATATTAATAAAAAATTAGTAAAACTTATGATAGAATTTTTAATTGGTCTTTTTACTCTCTTATTAAATTAAATTTAGTATTTTGTTTTGTAGCAGAACAATTACTAATGAATTTTTTATACTTAATTGAGAAATTTAATCTCCTTTTTTCATAGAAAACATTATTTATTTACAAAATTTTTCTTTAAAAATTTATTTATAATATAAAGCTCTTGATTTATTTTAGTTTTAAAGAAATTAAAAATAACTATCACATATATAAAATAAAAGGGTGAAAGAATCATAAATTAAAATCACATTAAAATACTTATAGTGATGAAAAAAGTCCATTACTATAAAGTTAAAAATTTATATTTAGTTTATAATAAAAAAATAAGAGAAATGATATTTAATCACTAATTAAAAAAAAAGAAAATTAATGTCGTATTTGTTTTTGTTGGGCAATAAAATCCAGCCCATTAATCATTTATAAAAAAAAAATGAAAATAAGTAATGAATGTGCAATATTCAAAAAAAAAAAAAGAGAAGGCAAAAAAAAAAAAAAAAAGTGAAACCGACTTAGAGTTGGTTTTGATTTTGCGGCCAGCAATTAGCATAAAAAGAAAGCAATAAAAATTGTTTTTGTTAGCTCCTTGCTTGCGCAGCCAACGAGAAAAGAGAGAAAATTAAAGCTAAGTTCTCTTTTGTGGCTTTAATTTTAATTATTTTCATCAAAAATTTTAAGTAATTCTTAAATTAATTTTAGAGAGCTATTTTCTATATTTTTTTTATGCAATCGTTTAAGAAGGATTGAATTTATTAGAGATGTATTTTTATATATTTTTTTTTATTTTTTGATCTCAAGTGGATTATTAGTAGATATTTTAATCTTTATTTCTTTGATAGTAAATTTTATTTTAGAACTTATCTCATAATTTTTTCTCTATACTGAAAGATTTTTCACATTAAATTTTATATTTTTATTTTTGTAGTTGTTCTTTGTTTGCTATTATTGTACATTATTTTTAGTTGGCTTGAGATTACTTTTAATTTACACAATTAAAATTTGTTGATTGAGAATCTAACAAATGGTATAAGAGTCAAGTTCTTTGAGTGTGAAAATTAATTGTGTGAATTAGAATAGATATGTGATTAAATTGTCGGCTTCAAATTATTCAATTTTGAAATCAAAGATGACGGATATTCTCTATTGTAACAACTCGTATGATCCCATAAAATTAGGATCTACTAAGTCAAGTGAGAAATTTGATGATAATTGGAAGAAGATGCATAAAAGAAATTGTCAGCACTATTCGACAATTGGTAAATAATAATGTCTACCATCATATAAGTAAAGAAAGTTAATACACAAGAATTATGGAATAAGTTGGAAACTATATATGAGAGGAAAAATACTAAGAATAAAGTTTTTGCTATTAGAAAGCTTATGAATTTAAAGATAAAGGATGGACGGTCAATTGCAGAACACTTAAGTGAATTTCAAGAATTGGTAAATCGATTGAGCATTACGAAGATAATTTTAGATGATGAATTACAAACATTATTGCCCTTAAGTTCTTTGCCGGACAGTTGGGAGATAATGGGTAAATAATAATATTTACCATCGTATAAGTAAAGAAGTTAATGCGCAGAAATTATGAAATAAGTTTGAAACTATATATGAGAGAAAAAATAATCATAATAAAGCTTTTGCTATCAGAAAGCTTATGAATTTGAAGATAAATGATGGACGGTCAATTACAGAATACTTAAGTGAATTTTAAGAATTGGTAAATCGATTGAGCATTACGAAGATAATTTTAGATGATGAATTACAAACATTATTGCCCTTAAGTTCTTTGCCAGATAGTTGGGAGATAATGGGTAAATAATAATATTTACCATCATATAAGTAAAGAAGTTAATGCGCAGAAATTATAAAAGAAGTTTGAAACTATATATGAGAGGAAAAATACTCAGAATAAAGCTTTTGCTATCAGAAAGCTTATGAATTTAAAGATAAATGATGGACAGTCAATTGCAGAACACTTAAATGAATTTTAAGAATTGGTAAATCAATTGAGCATTACAAAAATAATTTTAGATGATGAATTACAAACATTATTGTCCTTGAGTTCTTTGCCAGACAGTTAGAAGATAATGGATAAATAATAATGTCTACCATCATATAAGTAAAGAAGTTAATGTGGAAAAATTATGGAACAAGTTTGAAACTATATATGAGAGGAAAAATACTCAGAATAAAGCTTTTGCTATCATAAAGCTTATGAATTTGAAGATAAAGGATGGACGCTCGATTGCAAAATACTTAAGTGAATTTCAAGAATTGGTAAATCGATTGAGCATTACGAAGATAATTTTAGATGATGAATTACAAACATTATTATCCTTGAGTTCTTTGCCAGATAGTTGGGAGACCTTGGTAATGTCTCTTAGTAACTCTACTTCAAGCGGTGTTTTATCTTTATCCTTAGTAAAGGATAGTCTATATAATAAGAAGACTAGGAGAAAGTATATGGGTATTGATACTTCACAGGCTCTTATCACCGCCACAGAGAGTAGGGCTAGAAGTAAAAGCAGATGCCTTAAAGGACACTATAAATCTAGAGGCATGTCACAATCAAAAGGATAGATGATCAGAATACTATTGCAAAGATAACAGATAGTCAGAATATCACTGCAACTATTGCTGATTATATTAAAGAGATGATTGTACTCTCCTTTGTTTAGGAGCATGACAATGTTTCTATTTTTGACATAGAGCGGGTTGTTAATTCAGCAGCATTATACCATGCTACAACAATGAGAGATGTATTTATTTATACAAAGCAAGTAATTTTGGCAGAGTAAAGATGGATAACACCAGCTATGTAAATATAGTGAGTATTGGTGATGTCTGTGTGTCAGATAAATGTTAGTTGCACGTTAACTCTGAAGAATGTGCGACATGTGCTAGATTTACGTCTAAATTTTATTTCTACTCATGTCGTGGATCCAAATGGTTATTACAACATCTTTGGTGATAAAAAGTGAAAACTCACCAAAGGCTCATTTTTAGTTGCTAAAGGTAGATTGTGCTACACACTCTACAAAACTCAAGTGAAGACGATCAATGGTGCTTTAAATGCAGTTGAAGATAATACTTTGCTCGACTTATGGCATAAGAGGGTGGCTCATATGAGTTAGAAAAAGTTAAAAATTTTGGCAATGAAGTCTCTTATTCCCTTTGCCAAAGGTAAGAGTCTAAATCCTTATAATCATTATTAGTATGACAAGCAATATCAAGTCTCATTAGTAGTTCCTCTAAAAGGAAAAAGAATGCACTTGAGTTAGTTTACTTTGATGTATGCAGTCCTAGTAATGTAGAAATATTAAGAGGTAGTAGATACTTTTATTACTTTTATTGATGATACTTCACAAAAAGTTTAGGTGTTTATTCTGAAAATAAAAGACCAGGTTCTTCAACGCTTTAAGTAGTTTCATACAATAGTGGAAAGCGAGAAGGGAATATCTTTAAAGTATCTTTGCAGTGACAATTTGAAAGAGTTTGAGAATTACTACTTAGAGCAGGGAATCAGACAGGAGAAGAATGTCCCTGATACTCCACAACATAATGGTGTTGCTAAAAGGACAAACAAAACCATCTTAGAGAAAGTTAGATACATGCTGAAAATGGCTAAACTCTCTAAGTCCTTTTAGGGTAAAACATTTTACACTATTTGCTACTTGATAAATTGCTCTCCGTCAACTCTTTTGGATTTTGAGATTCCTGATAGAGTATGGTATGGGAAAAACATTACTTACTCTCACTTGAAAGTATTTGGATGTAAGAATTTTATGCATGTGTGTAATGTTTAAAATTTTAGATACTAAACTTTTCATTTAATATTAATAATTAATAGTGAATTGTGATATAAGTGGTATGGATAAGTGATGTAAATAGTGGATCTCAAAAATTTACCGAGATTATAGTTTTACGAGATTTAAAATCAAATTAGAATCAAAGGATAAGAAAAAGGGTGCACCATAACTAAGATAAGATTGGCCATATTAGATTAAGATATATATATATATATATGTGTGTGTGTGTGTGGACAGGTGTAAGGATATAAGAACTTTTCTTTCTTTCTTTCTTCTTCTTCTTTCCACGTTCATCACCATCTTCACCATCAAACTCCTTCTTTCTTCCTTCCTTCCAAGATTTTGATCAAAACCTAAGAGAAAATAATATCTAGTTATAAGTTTTTAGAAGATTAAGCTGGAAAGTTGAGATTATCAACAAGTGATTAGAGAAAAAGAAGAGTTTGAAGAGGTATGTGCTTATGTATTTTTGATTTGTAACTATTTGAATTTCTATAAATTTAGTGTGTAAAATGATTGATTGAGTTGTCTTGATGAGTTTTTACTGAAAAATATTTGAATTTCTATTTGATCCATTAATATCATCTATTTGGATATATGGAATTTAAGTTGATAAGTGTTCGAAATACAGAATTTTGCTTGACACCACCAGTGACATGGCCATGTCACTGGGCGTGTCAAGGGTGATGTGTTTCAACATTGATGACACGGCCAGTGACACACCCATGTCAATGGACGTGTCATAGCTACTGTAACAAAAGATATATAATACGGCCAGTGACACTCCCGTGTCAATGAACTTGTTATAGCTACCGTGATAAAACTTAAATGATACGGCCAATGACACGCCAGTGTCAATGGTCGTGTCGTAGCTACTATAATACAACTTAAAAGACACGTCCAGAGACACGTCCGTGTCATTGGATGTGTCAAACCTTCTGTGAAAATGAGCTTATAACATGGTCAATGAGACGCCATGTCACTGGGCGTGTCACTTGAAGAAATTGCTCAAAATAACTTTTTGCTTTGTTTTTACTTGTAATTTTAGCTGTAACGATTATAAGTTCTCAAATTGTAAATGATATCTTTTTGAAGTTAATCCTAAAAAGTAGTGTAATAGATTTATTTGAATATATGATAAATGTGTGTGATACTAAGTATTGATCAAAGAATTATTTCATTGTAGTACTATACATAATTTAATATTAGATAAAAACTAATAAATTGCCCAAAACATGCTGATTTTAGATCTAGCTTGAGATTGAATGGCTAGCCAATGGGAGGATATCCAAAATGATAGTGGGCACTCTGTGTCATTAATAGATACTCTGTGTCATCATATTCAGTGGGCATTCATGCCATAGTGGGCCATTGCCAAAATTCTATACAATGGGCATTAAATTGCCATCAGTGACCCGTTCTCCAAATCTAAAATCTGAGTTCAGTGTGTATGGGTATAATTAAAGTAGTTATCTATAGTGAAAACAATGTGTATTTAATTATCGATAAATTACTCAATTCTAAATCTAATTGTGCTTAGTATTTCAATTTTCAATGAATTTATTAATTAATTTATTTAACATTCAGAAAGTAATAAACTATAATGTTTCTAAATAATTTAATGATTAGATCTCTTTTCATTAAATTTTCTTGCATATTATAAATACATAAGCACCACTAAGCTTTGCTTAGCGTGTTAGAATTATTTTCTGATGCACAGATCAAACAAAGAAAGTTGAGACTGCAGAGTGAGAGATATACGTTTCTGATCAACTGCATCACCAAGGTTCAATGAACAATATTGTAAATATTATATTCTATATAGTTCACATAGTAATACTTTATAATTTTGTATGACAGTTATTCTAGTTTGAGAGTAGTTTGAGAATTTTATAATAATGTAAGTTATTATTAAGAGTTCTTTGTAAATTAATAGATGTATGTGTGTATTATAGAAAGCTTAACAGCTGCATTAATGCTTAAAAGTATTTTGACTTTATTTCTTTAATACATACATAGACACATATATAGAATAATTGTGAATGCTAGGTGACATCTCCTATGTAGGCAAGTGTATGGGCTATGTAGGGGGTGTTACAATGTGCCTAAGGAACATAGACAAAAACTTGATGACAGAGTTATTCCATGCATTTTTCTGGGTTATAGATTTGCAAAGTTTGGATACAAGTTATGGGATTCAGTGAAGAAGAAAGTTATTAGGTTCAGAGATGCAATCATCCATAAACATAAGATCTTGTTGGACTTTGAGACATTGGAGAAGACTACAAGTAGTGAAGAAATTCTTCTTCCTATACTAATTTCTCCTTCAACCAAAAATTCCATAATGAAGGAGAGTTGCTTGAAACATGGGATTGATGATATACCAGCACTAATTTCTATTGATGATGATGTTAAACAGTGGGAGCAGCCCCTTCCTCCTCAGACTATAGAAGAACCTCATGTCAGAAGGTCAACCAGAGCATATAATCCATCTATAATGTATCTAGTTTTGAGTATGTAACAGTTACTGAAAAGAGAAAGCCATAAAGCTTTCAGAAAGTTAAGAATCATAAAAAGAAGACTTAATGAATGAAAGCAATGCAGGAGGAGATGAGTTCTTTGAAGAAGAACAATACGTATGAGCTTGTTGAACTTCCAGAAGGTAGAAAAGCCTTGAAGAACAAATGGATGTTCAAGCTTAAGATGGATAGAGAGAAGCTAGTGAAATATAAAGCTTGTTTGATAGTAAAGAGCTTCAATCAGAAGAAAGGGGTTGATTTTGATGCAATTTTTTCTATTGTTATGAAGATGAGCTCCATTCAAGTGATTCTTGTTTGATTATCAGCTTGGATCTTGAGCTTGAGTAATTAGATTTAAAAATTGCACAATTTGGGGCAAAAAATCTACATAGAGCAACCATAGGGATTTAAAGTAAAAGGAAAAAAAATATGATTTGCAGGTTGAAGAAGAGTTTGTATGGGTCGAAATAAGCTCCGAGACAGTGGTATAAGAAATTTGACTCTTGCATGGTAAGTCATGGTTATAATATAACAGATGCAGATCATTGTGCCTACTTTAAGATATTTTTAGACACTTTATGTAAATGATATATTGATATTAGCGCAAGATGCTAAAGTGATTAATGGATTAAAAAAGGAGTTGATTGGCTCCTTTGATATGAAGAATTTGAAGCCAATACGACAACTTTAGGCATGCATATTACTCGTGATAGGAAAGTTAAGAAGTTGTGGCTATCACAAGAGAAGTATGTTGAGTAGGTTCTAAACAAATTTAATATGAAGAATACTAAGCTTGTTAACACACCTCTTGCTAATCACTTTACACTTAGCAAGAAGTCTTATCCTTCTAATCAAAAGGAAAAGGAAGAAATGGCAACGATTCCTTACTCCTCTGCAATTGGGAGTTGAATAAATGTTGTGATTTGCATCCGGCCAAATATTGCACACATTATTAGTTTGGTTAGCAGATTGCTTTCGAATCCTAGTAAAGATTATTGGGAAGCAATCAAATGGAATATCAGGTATTTGAGGGGTACTTCTAAAATATGCTTATGCTTTTTGGATTCTCAAAACCAATTCTAAAGAGATATACATATATGGATATGGCAGGTGACCTTAATGGCAGGAAGTCGACTTGATGGCAGGTGACCTCGATGGCAGGAGAAGTTGTATCACAGTAGTCTAAATTGCAAAAGTGTATTGCTCTATCAAAAATTGAGACAGAGCATATAGTTATAACTAAAGCAATTAAAGAGATGCTTTAGTTGAAAAGATTTCTTGAAGAGTTTGGTTTGAATTAAGATGAGTATATAATGAATTATGAAAGTCAAAACTCTTTATATTTAAGCAAGAGTGCCAGATACCATAGTCAGACTAAGTATATTGATGTGAAATACCATTAGATTTATAAAATAGTGAATAATCAAGAGATATTATTGAAGAAGTCTCACATGACAAGAATTTAGCTGGCATATTAACCAAGATAGTGAGTCATGAAAAGCATCAGTTATGCACCAAGATGGTGGGACTAGTAACTAAGCAATGGATGTATGAACATATTCCCATAGATGGAAGGGAAGATTGCTGGCCAATAAAATCCAGCCCATTAATCACTAATAATAATAAAAAAAGTGATGTGTGTGCAGTGTCCTACACGGAAAAGAAAAGGAAAAAAAAAGTGAAACCAACTTTGATTTGGTTTTGATTTGTGGCCATCGATTAGTATAAAAAGAAAGCAATAGAAATTGTTTTTGTTAGTTCCTTCCTTGTGCAACCAATGAGAAAGAGAGGAAATTAAAGCCATGTCCTCATCCTTTTGTGGCTTTAATTTAATATTTTTATCAAAGATTTCAAGTGGTTCTTAGATTAATTTTGGAGGGCTATTCTCTAGATTTTTTGGTGTGATCATTCAAGAAGGATTGAACTTGCTAGAGAGATATTTATGTATTTTCTCTATTATTGGTGATCTCAAGTGGATCACTTGAGAATATTTTGTAATTGATTTCTTTGATAGTAGATTTTATTTCGGAGCTTATCCCGTGGTTTTTCTCTTTACAATGGAGAGTTTTTCATGTTAAACCTTATGTCATTGTTTTCGTGGTGGTTCTTTACTTGCTATTATTATGCATTATTTTTAGTTGGCTTGAGATTACTTTTAATTTACACAATCAATTATTGATTATTGAGGATTCAATAGTTTTTACCTGTTATAACTATGCATTTCTCTTTAAAAACTAGACAAATACTAAAAATGGCAAAAAAAATATTTAAAAGGCTTAATTACCAAAAAAATATATTTAAACTTTACACTGTTTTTCACTTTTATCACAAACTTTTTTTTATAAAATTACTTTATGAACTTATTTTTTTATTTTAAATCTATCTTTTGACCAGTAGGCTATATTTTAAAATTTTTATTAGTAATAACTCTTGCAAAATATTTTTTAATTCTAAAATAATAATTTTTTAGAATTAATATATCTTAATTTCACCTATCAATAAGATAAATTAATGAAAAATATAAAAAATAACAATTTGAAATTTTGAAAATTTTCATCTGTAAAACAATCAATAGAGAGCAAATTGAGACTATAGGTGGCAAATTGAGATTAGTATTTCATGAACAATATAATACAATTCTACATACACAAATATATAAAAAGAAAAATAATAATAAATCTAATAATATAAAAATTTATAAATCTTAAAATAAAAAATAAGAAATTGAATAAAATTGAAATTGAAAAATCTATGAACATAGCTCTTATATCCTTCTGAAACTATGTAGAGGAAAATATAGATGGATAGAAGAAGAAATTTTACAACCACATTTTATATATGAAATAAAAAAGAGATAGAAGAAAATTAATTAGAAAAAAAGACATACGAAAAAAAAAAGATAAAAGAATTTTTTTTGAAAAAATAATAATTGGAAATAATACATGAAGATTTCAATATATATACATATGCATACATACATACATATATATATGCATATATTTGGCATTATATGTATTAGGTAAAGTTATATAATTTTTTCAAAACTATTTTTGGCTCTTATATATACCCTCATGTATATAACAAGCTTCATATAATATTTTTGGCTAATGTACTAGTAGATGTGTGTATAGATAGATAAATATATCGTAGAGAGAGAGAGAGAGAGAGAGAGAGTCCACACTAGCCTCCATGTGGGTTTGCCGTCTGTCAATTACAACATACTCTTTAATATTTTCTATATTATAATTTCAATCATTTTATTTTATTTTATAATTAATATTTTTTCTATCCTTTTTAATTTGTTTATGGTATACACTAATATTTTTTATTCTAAAATTTTATTGCAGCACTTTTTTAGAAAATTAATTCATTAGCTAATCTTAATTCCAAATAAATTTTTTTTCTCTACTTTTTTTTTTAATTAAAACCATGTGTAAATTAATCGCTCCAATCAAACTATCTCTTTAAACCTCCTTTGAACCGGCATTTGAATCGTAAGAAATCATCCTTGAATCATTTTATAGACCGTATAATGTAGATTTAATAATTTTTTGAACTTCAATCGGCAGTTTAGAAACCAAAATCGGCTATTGTTGAACCATGGCCTATAATAGTTCTATAAATATGAAAAAAAAGAAAAAAAAAGAATTACATGTTTTTACTGAAAGTATTTTTATCATTTATAATGGAAGAATGGAATGGTGGCAGGGAAGACCAAATTAAGCATTTCTATATATGAGAGGCCACAAAGTTTGTAGAGCTAATTAGGTTTCTGCAGTAAAATCTACTTATGCAAGTAGCAGTAGTAGTAATTAACATTACATTTTCATCTATAGGGTTTTCTTAGTTTTCTCACTACTCTCTCTATCTCTGTAGCAGCGTCTCTTTTAGTTTTAGATCTGGAGTGTCATCAGCCAAAAGGCTTACAACAACCCTAGATCTTCACACTCTAATATTCTAAATAATTTTTTTGGTTTGGGTGTTTTCTTTAGATATGGCCCATTTATGGTCTTTATCCACCCGTTTGTGGTTTTTTTTTGGTATTATTTTATAGATTTGAAAGTCCATAGTCTTTTTAAAGATGAATTTGCAATTAATTTTGTGACTTCGAGGAAGCTAGAAGCATACTCTTCCTTGTTTAAGCACTACAATTTTTTTGTTAGCTTTTTCCTATGCAGGCCAGAGGCAACTCTATCTCCTAGACGGTTTCTTTGTTCGCTTTAAGTTCCTCGCTAGTTTCTCCATATCATTGGTTTCCATTGCTTTACCATAAGGCTTTGCTCCTTAGCTCTTCAAGGCTTTTATTTAGGGTGTTGATCAAAATCCTCCTCTTATTTCCATATAACAAGCTTAAGATCAACATTTATTTTTTGTCATACACCTTCAGCTTGTTGCCAAACTCATGTGACGGCCCCGGTTTCTTATGCTCATGGTTTTCACTCTTTCTAAATCATCCTTGTCTCATGGCTTACCGTCTTAGTGAGTCTTATTATATGAGTTGCTATGTTGTTATGGATGTTCTTTCATGTAGATGGTTAGCTTGTTCCTTCTTTGTTGTTTGTTTAGGAGAAGCTATGTTAGTTAATTTTAGGGAAGCTAGTGGTGCAGTTTGGTCAGCTTTTGCTGATTTCATTATATATGCATCCCCCTTTTCTGAGTTGTTTGTTTATTTATATTCAATGAAGCTATATTTTCATCAAAAAGAAGTAAAAGTAGTAATTGATTGTATAACCAAAAGAGGAGCTAGTGAAAAAAATCATATTAAATGGCATGCTCTCATTTTCTAGCCAATAGCACAACAGAATATGATGTTTTTGAGTTTAAATCTTAAACTAGTATTAAAATCCGTGCGATGCGTGGGTAGTATTAAAGAAAATTAATATATAATAAAATAAAATTATATTGATATTTTTTTCTATAAAATTCTATTTAAATGAATTTGAGATTAATTAAGTATAATATGATTCAAAATGAATGATAATATTGTTCAAATTTAATAGAGAATACATCTAATAATATCTCAAATTAAATTACAAAAAATTTCTCAACTCATCTAAATGTGCCCATTTAATTTCTTTGTCAGTTTCAAAACTTGAAAGTGGGACTATTATTACAAAGAATTTAGAGTAGCATAGATAATATATTGTCACGAAAGTATTGTTAGATGTATTCCCTGCCACTAGTATGAGCAATCCACATAAACTAGTTGCTCTCTTAAAATTCTAATACAAAAAATTTCAAAATGAATGATATTATACTTCCTCTAGATTTTATTCCAGAAGATAGAGTCCTCTAAATGAAAGTATTTCCAGTACCTCCATAACCATATAAAAAGAACAATCCACATTTGTTTTTATTCATTGCTGTCATTATTTTATCATATACAGATTTCTGTTTAACCGTCAAAAAGTTGTTGATGTTCCTTCAGCAATGAGAGCCTGTTATAATGTAATTCATCAAGGATTAATTTATTACTGAAACCAACTTCTTCTTAATAGTAAACTAGTTTTGGCAATGTTATAAAATCTCAAAAAGTTTTGCCGAAACCTTTAAAAATCTTTCCAATTTTCACAAACAATGATATTTTTACTTTATCATCTGCTAGCTCTACCTCTAAAAGAACAAAATATTATAAAATAAAAAGAAATTACCTAAAAATAAAAATGTTAACTCTATTTTGATCTTAGGCAATCAAATTAAATAAAAACTAATATTCGTATCAAGTTATATTTTGTAGAAAGTTAATCTTTGGAGAAATTACACAAAGTCCAATTGGAACATGAGGAAAGCCCGACCGGACCATTGACATAAATTCAATTGAAATTCACATAGAAAAGTTCATGGGGAAGAGTACTCTTAAAATCTCATCGAACTATATAAAGCCATTTAGACCAAGTAATAGTCTGACCATACCTTTGATTGAAAATTTGGCGAATTCATCCAGAAAGTTTCATGACCAAAAATACTCCCAAATTCTTAGAGTACCAGAAAAAGTCCGACTGAACCCTTTTTTTCCTACTGGACCTTACAATTATTTTCAAATTCATAACCGTTATTCCTCCACTCAATTGGTGGATGCTGCGTGGACCAACAGTTGGAGGAGCGTCTGTCAGAAATTCAAAAAATATGATCGGATCATGCAGAGTCCTACTGGTTCTCATGAAGTACGACCAGACCAATCACAGTCCGACCATGAACTTGCTTTGAAGAATAATTGAAATGGGAGATAAGATTCAAACATATTGGCACCAACTTTAAACGGCTAATTGAAGACTTTAAGGCTATAAAAACTATAAGAAACCTCATTTCAAAACCAATATGATTGATATATCCAAGATAAATAACTTTCATTTCTTTGCATTAAAATTTTAATTTGTATTCTTTGAGTGTTAGGTGTGAACATTAAACAATATTGTATAAGTTTGAGTATGAGCTTCAAAATACTTAGATTTAGAGTGAGCATAGAAAAACTCTTGTTAGGTTGTGAGAAAATTACTCAAATCTTATAAAAGTTTAGTGTAAGATTGTGAAAACACTAAGTTAGAGTTGAGCTTATAAAAATTCAGTGATAGTAGAAACTCAACAAATTATTGAGGAAGTGGATGTAGGATTGAGAAATCTGAACTATTATCAATCGCTTATATTCATTCATTTCTCTACTCATCTTCTTCTTATCTTGCTTTCAAATTTTAATTTGCCATCACTTCTTTTAAAAATAATCAATTCAGCCTCCTCCTCTCGGTTACCATTTTAGGACAACAAAGATATTTTAGATAATAAAAATAAGCATATTAAAGAAATTATTTTTAGAAAATATTACGAAGAACATTAACAGAAATTAAAAAAAAATAAAAACAAGCTTTCCAATCATGATCAAATATAAAAAAATTCTAGTTTTTAGATTTTTTTTAAAATTGATTCAATTTAAAAATTGTTGGTTGTTAAAAATTGCTAATTGTTTGATTTTAAAATGTAGAAATATGAGATAAATTCATTTAATTTTGAAAATTATCATTTTTCTAACAAACTGTGAGCGGAGATTTTTGCCCTCACTCCCGGTGGAATAGTTCTTGCGACTTCGGCACTGTTTAGGCTAGGGGCCTTAGAGAACACGAACCTAAGTCCTGAGAAAATGGAGTCACCACCCGGACGGGCCAGGAAAAAGAAAGGGGTGGATGACTCGATTTCTAAGGAATCCCCAACCCTCTAATGGGTTCGGAAAGTTGGGTACGTGTGGGGAAGGTGAGAAATGGCCCAACACCCCCACAATGCCCAGTTCATTGGAACCGGCCTCCTTTACAAGTCTTAATATTATAAAATTCTTAAATATAACAACATTATCCATATTACACACAATAATTAAAATAAAGCATCGATATATTAAAAGAATCAAAGCAATGTCCAAACAAAACAATTAAATGGACACCCATCCAAGGATGGAAATATGTCCTTACATCCCATGCCTAAATAGGACACCCACCGAAAGGTAGAAACATGTCCTTTACATTGGTTCTAAAATAGAAAAGCAATTTAAATTACATGATATTTAACTAATGAGGTATCCACCAAGTGGAAACATACCTCTTACAACATTTGGAAATCTAAACAAATTGATAAAAGCAAATAACCATTTATCATAAATAAATCATTCATCAAAGATATTAAATATCAATAGAAAGTAAACATCCATCCATAATAAATTAAATAAACCAAGTATTGAACTTAAATAAATTAAAGCATACAAAATAAATCAAAGCATAGTCAAATATAAAATTGAATAAAGCAAGTAAAGATTCAAATTAGAGCTACTGTTTTCATTTAAGGTTCTTTATTCCATGTGTTTAGGGTAGTGGAATTTTATGGGTTTGAGCTACTGTATTTTTAAGAAAATTAAAATGAATTAAAGTTTTATGATTCAAGAAGTTGGTAAAATTCTTTGATTAACCAAATTAGGGTTTGTGATGTAAAATCATGAAATTAGAGTTTGGGCTCTTCAAAACATTTAGATTATGACTATTAGCTAATGAATTATGTTTTTAAGCTTACTGTGTAAAATTATAACATTTATGTTTATATGGTTTTTAAAGTTTTAAAGGATTAGGGTTTAGAAAAAAAATTAGGGTTTAAGGTTTTAAGGGGGGTTAGGATTCACTGTTTTGGGTTTTGGAGTTGAATTAGGGTTTTAGGATTTTTGAATTAGGGTTTCGGAGAATGAATTAATTTTTAGAATTTGGAAAAACAATTAATAGTTTTATGAAGTTTTATGAAAGTAAACAAAACGATTTAAAGTTTATAGAAGCAAAAAAGATGTTTTTAGGGCATTTGGAAAGAAACAGAACTCAATTTAAGGTTTTGAAAATTTGGAAAGCAAATTAGGGTTTTGAGATTTTGAAGAAACAAAAATAACAACTTTAAACTTTTTGGAAAACAAAGCAACGAATTAAGGTTTTCAAACTTTAGAAAAAGTGAATTGAGATTCTAGGGTTTTTGAATTAAAAGAAATAATGGAATGATTTAAGCTACTGTGAAGAATAGAATTTAGACAATTGATGCATATCTCCGTTTGTTGGTTCCACCAAAAATTTCTTCTTGGATGAACAAAAATAAAGACAAGCTTTGCTGCCTTTGAATTGCTTGAATTGTTTTTCTGGCCTAAAAAAAATCAGATTTATTCAAAATTTTTCCTCCTTAGTTTCTATCTCAATCTTTCCTCCAAGTTTCTGTCCCAATTTCTTGATACTTTTTATGTTGTTTTTGGTATTATTTATAGAAGATTTTTTATTAATCTTAGTTATTCACAGAATATAACATTCATTAAGAAAAGGAAACCGAAATCTAATTGTATTAGGTTTCGAAAAAATTTGCGTCGGAAAAATTTCGCCGGCGAAAAAAAACTGTTGCGGAAAAATTGAGCTAGCGAAAAAAAATTGCTGCGGAAAAATTGCGTTGGCAAAAAAGCTGCTTCAGCTGGCTGCGGCAGTGGCAGGTGAATTGGCTTGCGGGTCATTTCGCTCGCAGGAAACTACTGCGGGCGAAATTCCCACGAGCCCGCGCTGACTTTCGGCGATGATTTTTTCTTCGCTGATTTTTTCGTCGCCGATTTTTTTTGTTATTTTTTATTTTTTATTATTTATTCACTTCACCATTTTTTACTAAAATAAATATTAAAATTAATCAAGATACCACAAAAATTATTTTGTACTAACTAAAATATATTGGACCGGACTGGGTCAAAAATTAAGAGTTTACAATAGGTGATACCCATTTCTACCGATGATTCAAGACATTAGTTGGTGACTTCTTCACGACCTTGCAAATGATCCTTTCTTTACCTCTCCTTTGCCCATTGTATCCTTTATGGTTCGATAGTGCAATATACTTCTCTAATCTTAAAGGCTCATGTGACAATAAATCATTTTTTTAGTTTAATTTTAAAATCAAATGTTGGCTTTATCAAATTGATGTCAATATACCTCAGGGTTCAGTCTTTCAAATTAACACATTTATAACATGACATCCATAGTCATCGTACTAAACTTGGGAATCATCTCCATTGGAGCAAGAACTATTACACTTCAGATAGGCACATACACATTACTTGGCCAAAAGTCTCACTAAGTTTAAATATTATCTATCTCATATGTATGCTTTTTCAGAAAATCTTCACTAATAGAATCCACGTACTAAGAAAGATCAACAGGCCTTTAATAGGCTTGAAAAGAGATCTATAAGGGACATGGGTTAAAGCAAACATCATTTCTAAACTGGAGCTAATGTGGGACTGTTGAAAAATCTTTAGACTACAAGCTTTTGTTTAAAATAGTATAATGTTGGAAGCATTATTAAACTATGAGCATCATTCCCACCTTCTTGGCATCTTTTTATCTTGCTTCATGAAAACACAGAGCTTGAACTTTTTTCCATTCCCTTAGCATAAATTTGGATCATATTAGGATGATCATTACTTTTACAAAAAGTTTGAGACACTTATTCTTCTTTCTTTTTCTTCTCTTCTCTTCTTTTCCTTTTTCCTTTTCCTTTTTTTTTTCTTTTGGTTTATGGTTGTTTTGACCTTTATTCTTTTTTTTTTTTAGGTCCTAGCTCGAAGAGAGTCATCTTATTGGTAGCGTTTTATGCTCTTGAAAATAGATGGGTGTAGTAGCGTGAGTCTGCTTCAATGAGGATGAATATTTTTTTTTGCTTTGATGCCATCTCTAGATGAAACAATTTTGAGATATCATGTCTAATTTCAGGTAAACTTCAATGGTCTTCATGGTCTTGATTAAGTATCCCTTTCTTCAATCTTCTTGCTCTTTGGTAGCTCATTGATTATTAAACTTGTCATAAGTGTCACAACAACTCAAGGTAGGTTATCATGTTTACAAGCCAATAAAAAGCAAGCTAAAATCTCATGAAGACTTAAAGGGACAAACTAGGGATTGATGATAACATGGTAGATACTAGTTGTTGACTTAATAAATAATCACTAGTTCATTTCTCACTTAAATAGGTAGAGTTTAATTTTTCCTCAAACTTTCATCAAAGCATGTTCTATGATTTGCTAAATACAAGTAATTATGTAGGAGTCCTCTCTAAATAAGTATACACATTAACGCTATAGAACAATTCCCTCTCCTAGTAAAGTCATTTAGATTATGATGCATGGATACACTAATTTATGAATATCAAGTTAGATTTATCATCTGTTGAGCACCAGAACAAACAAAAACCAATAAAATTATAAATTTAACAAAAATAATGTATTCACAAAAAATGTTAATTTAAAAAATAATTGTTCCAAAAGCACTAAAAAAAAGAAAATGAGGTTAGTAACACACAATCTAAGGAAAGTTTGTTGAGTTGGGATAGAAAATGCTTCATCTACTTAAACATGTAAGGGGCAAGGATCTTTCCATCATCGATAAGGTTTTGTATTTTATGCCTTAATTGTATACATCGATCTATTTCATGATCAAACACTTGGTGGAACTAACAAAAAACCTTTATATCAAAATTGAAGGGCAAGGGATTCAACAAAGGTAGAGGGGTTAAAGGCTGTAATAACTCCTTCTTCTATAATTTGTTGAAGGCCTAAGAAAGTGGCTTCCCTGGTTCTAAAAATTGATGCTTCTTTATTGGCTCGATTTTTACATTTATCTCGACATGTTTATGTCCCCCTTGACTTTGTCCATCAGACTTATAGCCACCTTTATTGCTCCCTTTTCCATTGTATCTGTTCTTTTCTCTTTCCCATTCTTTGAGATGAAGACTTGCCTATAGAAGATCCTTGAAACCCCTTATAAGTGCCGGAGCCATTCTTTCTTAGAGGTTCATTTGTATCTATTCTGAGTAATTATAGACCCTTAATTTTTGTCCAAAGCTAAGTTTGATCTCAATTAAAAAAGGCCTGGTCAACATCGGTCCATTCTTAACAGTTTAACCCTATAATAAAGTTAATTAGATTGGTCCAGTTTCATAAGGCCTGAAATTAGCTGGTTCAACTTTTAAAACCCTAAAACGGTCCAATTTAGAATTTGGTTAGGCTTAAATGGGTTTGGGCCAGGCCATTTCGATATGGGTTAGAGCCACCCAATTCGATATGGATGGCTCCATATCAAATTAGAGGCCATCCAATTCGATATGGACACCATCCATATCGAATTGGATGCAAACCAATTCGATATGTTTGGCCCATATCGAATTAAATATGATTTAATTCGATATGGACCTCATCCATATCAAATTAAATTGGTTTTAATTCAATATGGCCTCGGTTTCATGTCAATTTTAAAATGATTTAATTTGATATGCTTTAATCCGAGCCGCGCTTAAATAGGAAATCAGAATTAGGCTTGGAATTAAAACTCAGTCACAATGTTTTAACCTAATCGATTTTCTATAAATACAGAATTAAAGCACTTAGCAGGGGAGGAAGAATTATTAGCAGTAAGAATTAGCAAGAAGGATTAAAGGATTTTTAGCAGAGAGTTAGCAAAAGGCATGCAGCAATCATTAATACACAAAATACCATTAACACAAAGAATACACCATACAAAGGCAGTGACCACTATCTTTGTTTTGCTAAGCCAGAGTTCCAAGTTGGTGTAAGAAAAGTTTGGATCAATTTATAATTTTGGTAGAGCCAGCAAATGAAGGTATGTTCTCTAAGTTTAATTCATTTAAATTCAATACATGATGCTTTGATGATGATTTTAAACACTGATTATATTTATATTTATTCTTTTGTCAAAATAATTCTAGTAGTTTATATTCGTTGATTTCAATTCATATGTATTTCTTGAAACATATCTGGTAGCTTGTGTTGATTGATTTTAAACTCACAGTAGGTTACATATTTAACTTTTGCTTCATCTAGTAGCTCATTTAGTCATCTTTTATTTGTTTATGATTTATAATAATTTAAGATTTAAGTTGAACCTTTTATTTACATACTGGTTTATATGTTTTGAAAACCCTAAACTTCATCCAGTAGCTATAACCCTAATCCAAAACACACTAAATCCCAAAACACTAAACTTCATCCAGTAGTCATAACCCTAATTCTTAAAACCCTAATTTCTATAAATATAAAATCCTAGCTTAGATAGAAACCCTAATTCCCCAATAAAATCATATCATGTAAACCATCTACCCTTCGAGGACGCTGCCCCTAGTCCTCGTCGTCACACCTTATATTTCTTTAATGGGATAAAATTAAGATGTGTTTATTTATTTTTTTTAATTATTCAATTATCTTATATGTGTTGCATTATTTTTTCCTTACTTTATTCTTTTCCTTAGATTTATATGTATTTTTAAAAGGGAATTATAAAAAGTATGTTTTCATCTAGTGTGGGTGCCTTGTTTATTTACTTTATGAAGTTTAATTTATTATAAGGTTTTTGGGACTATTATAAGGGACACGTTATGGGTGTCCTATTTTATTTATTTTACTTTCTTTATGGACATTAGACATTATTGTAAGGGCATATTTCTATTTTATATGGGTGCCCATTTTGTTAGTTTGGACTTTCTTAATTTTAATAAATATTTCTTTATTTCTATTGCATATAGTATGGATGATATTTTAATAAGTTAAGAATTTAATAATATTTAGACCTGAAAAGGAGGCCAGTTTCAATGAATTGGGTGCTATGGGAGAGTTGGGCTATTTCATACCTTCCCCATGAGTACCCAACTTTTCAAATCCAGTAGGGCGTTGAGTATTCCTTTGGAATCAAGTCATCCATCACTTTTTTTTCCCAGCTCGTCTGAGTAGTGACTCCATTTTCTCCGAACTTAGATCCATATTCTCTAAGGCCCTAAACCTAACAGTGCCAAAGTCACAAGAACCATTCCACATGAGAGTGGGGAAAAATTTTTGCTTACAGTAATTTGGTCTTTTCTTGAGAAGAGCTGTCTTATTCCTCTATCTCTTTATATAGTTAACAAAACTCTCATTTTGTCTCTGCCTAACAGACTCAACCTCCATCAAGGTTACTTTTAACTCAATATTGTACCCATACTATTAGATGAAAGCTTTGTACAACAAATCTCATTCTTTTTTAGTGCTCTCCTCTGAAGTGTTATGCCAATTTTGCACCATAAGATCCAAAGAGAGCATAAAGTGCCTTAATGGCTCTAGCAGAATGCATGGCAATAATGTATTACTTGAAATACAAGTGAGGATTTCTTATACCACTATACTAAGAAAAAGCAGGCATTTTGAACTTGTATGGGAGATTATCATGTTCTTCGAATAACTTGTCCACTTCTAAGAGCTTTTCAACTTTCATTCTCTTTTCAGGCTTCTATTCTAATTTAGTAATTAGTTTTCTATGTTAGCAGGTTTAGTCTTTTCCATACCGCTCTTCTTTTCTTTTTATTGAAGATATGTATCCTAGACATCATCTTCAATCACAACATTTTCTTCATACAAGGCTACCTCAACTACCTTAGCCTTTCTCTTATCCTTTTGCTTCTTAGAACTAGCAGATGCCTCAGTAGTGTTATTCTCCAACAATGCAACTAATTGATTTCTTATGGTCTCAGCCAAGACCCCTTTTAATTCTTCCATCTTAGATGTGAGGGCTTCATTCACTGGGTTCTAAACTTGCTCAAGATCCATTGCTTTCAATGTGAAATTGACTGAATCTTCATTGGACACTGAGTGAATGATGTAGGTCAAGTTGTCGTATGCTTTTGAACTGTTGTACTCCAGCTTTATAAGCCTGAAAGGATCAATATGATGCAATACAATGTATTTATGCATATGTAACAAATGAACATATAGAGTCAAGATGTTTCTTCCAACCTTATTTCTTCCTAGACATGAGTGGCGAGTCTCTTTTCTAGATATTATGGTCAACAAAGATATCAACTGGAGACATTTTTGTTTTTAAAAAATCACTCAGACGAAATAACCAATAGTTATGTTTTCAAATGTAGAAATCAGTTTATGATAATCCCCACTAATTAAGCCTTAATCCTTTGGATCCATCGAAAAATTTAGCAGCATTTAAGCTATATTTTTATAGGTGTGTTCCCAAAAGGTAAGCCATGTGGCTATGTTGGATGGTGAGAAACTACAGCTAGATTGGATGGGTATGTTCCAAAAGGTGAGCCATGTGGCTAGATTAGATGGTAAATGATTGCGACTAGGTTAGATTGTTGTGGTCCCAAAAGGTGAGTCATGCAGCTAGGTTAAATGGTGAACTACTATGGCTAGATTAAAAGGTGTGTTTCCAAAAGGTGAGCCTTATGGCTCGGTTAGATGGTGAGTCATTATGGCTAAGTTGGATGGGTGTGTTCCCAAAAGGTGAGCCAAATGGCTAGGTTGGATGTTAAGCCTATTACGGCTAGTTGGATGGATGTGTTCCCAAAAAGTAGGCCATGAGGCTGGTTAGATGGCAAGCCATTGTGGATATTTTGGATGGGTATGTTCCTGAAAAGAGAGCCATATGGCTAAGTTATATGGTGAGCCATTATGGCTACATTGGATGGGTATGTTCTCAAAAGGTGAGCCATGTGGCTAGGTTAGATTTTAAGCCTATTGTGGCTAATTATATGGTGAGCCATTATGGCTAGGTTAGATGGTGTGTTCTTAAAAGGTAAGCCATATGGCCAGGATATGGTCCTAAATGGTTGAAGCCATGTGGCTGAGTGAGGCTAGGAGTGGCCCCTAATGGTTCGAGCCATTATGGCTTGGCGAGGTTGGGTATGGTCCCTAGTGGTTCAAGTCATATGGCTGAGTGAGGCTGGGTATAGTCCCTAATAGTTCAAACCATTGTGGCTCTATGAGATTGGGTGTAATATTTAATGGTTTGAGTCGTTGTGGCTCGATGAGGTTAGGTATGGTCCCTAATAATTCAAGTCATGTGGCTGAGCGAGGCTGGGTATGGTCTATAATGGTTTAAGCCATTGTGATTGAGTGAGGCTGGGTATGGTCCCCAATGATTTAAGCCATTATGGCCAAGTTGGTTAAGCCATGTGGCTAGAATGGATTAGTTATTTTTAAGCTTTGTTTGAGTGGTCCACGTCCACTTAGTTTAGCCCTCGTGGCTCAGGTTCATGCTTAAAGGTCAAGCAATTATGGCTTATGTTCATGTTTAAAGGTCAAGGCATTAAAGCTTAGGCTCACGTTTAAAGGTCAAGCCATTATGGTTTAATTTTATATTTGAAGGTCAAGTCATTACGGCATAGGTTCAAAGGTCAAGCCATTCTAGTTTAGGTTTGTGTTTGGTGGTTAAGCCAATATGGGTTGGGTTCTTGTGGTTAAGCCGTTGTGGCCTAGCTTATGTTTGATAGTTAAACCGATCTGGCTTAGTTTTATAGTTAGGGTAATGTGGCTTAGTTTTAGTGGTTAAGCCAATGTGGCTTGAGTTTGATGATTCATGTTCAAGCTAATTATGGCTTTAGTTTGAAGGGTTAAGCCGATGGGGCATAGGTTTAAAGTTTTGAGCGTCAAGCTAATGTGGCTTGATTTATGTTTGATGGTCAAGCCTTTGTGGCTAGGGTTGGTGTTCCATGGATTAAACCAATGTGGTTTAGATCATGTTTTGATGTCTAAGCCAATGTTGCTCAAGTTTTGGTAGGTTAAGCAAATGTGGCTTAGTTTGGTTGTTAATGTTCAGCCAATGTTGCTTGGTTTTGGTGGTTAAGCCAGTGTGGCTTAGTTTTGATGTTTTCAAGGAAAGGTGCCTTAAAATTTTCAGGGTCTTTAAAATTTTGATGTATGCATGAATAAAAAAAGGTTTCATGAACACGTCATAAGGCTATTATGGTTCATACAACCTAAGGGTAGGATTTCTGGTCCTTATATGAAAAAAGGGGGTTTTGTCCAAAGGGTTCCATCATATTAAGACAGCTATATACCAAACCACATGTCAAATAAAGAATCTGGCATGGGTCCAACAGTAAACATGTCTGTTACACATCAAAAAGATTATGGACTCGTCACAATTGGATGCTTTTAGTATTCTCCAACATACCTGATGAAGGTTGCTAAGTAGATTCTACTTGCTATCCAAAGGCTTCTTAACTAAGGGTAATGAACCCTTATGCATGTTGATGGATGAAAAGAAAGAGTTTAGTTAAAGGAGAATTTAATCTTACTTGAAAAGAGCCCATTATTTTTTTTAAAAAAATTGTTAAGTCCCTAGACAAGTCCCCAACTGTGAGGCCTCACCCGAGCATTGATCCGACATGGTAAGAGAAGCGGAAATGCTCATTTGGGTTTGAACTCACACAACACTCAAGTATACGATCTCTAGTCAATTCAGTAAGTACGGGTTTAAAATTTATCTTTTTGTTTGAAAAAGAATTACTCTTGTTATTTTGAAAAGAGATGATATCTTTATTTTGAAAGTTTAATTGGAGAGTCGCCACCTTAATTTATTTGGTTTGGAAAAATTTACAAAAAAAACACTTTTTGTTTGACTCCATGAATAATATTTAATTTTTATCCAAAAAGCATTAGTCTGAAACCAATAACGATGGGTTCTAGGCTAGGTTTTCAAGTAGATTTTAAGTAAAATGAAATTTCCCTTAAAGAAACTTTTAATTTTTTTGAAAAATAAAATTGATTTTCATGTGAATGACAGTTAAATTATGAATGACAAATTTATATGCATGAACAATAATTATTCATAACATCCATTCCATACATTCAGTAAGTAGATAAATAATTAAATTTACAATTTCATATTATTCATCAATTGGAGAGCATTAACCCAATCCTTATGAGTATGGTTAAGCATAAATCCCCAACTAAAATAGTAATAATAATTACAACTCCAAAATTACATACAAATAGGAGCATCAGCCTAGTTCTATGGGTATGGCCTAGCACAAATTCTTAAAAAAATAAATAATAAAGAAAAAATGTGAGAATAAAATTTAGTAAAATAATATATAATGGGATAAAATTAGGAAATAAAATAATGAAAACGAAGAACAATTTTGATGGTTTTTAATGGGCTCATACTTGGAGTGATATTCCAGAGAATGCCTTTTGAATGGTAATTAGAGTCTTTTAGTAGTTCACTTATTTGATTGCAAAGGGTAGGGAATGATTAATTAGTTTAGTTATGGTACTGAATTTGAAAAAGATTAAGTTATTAAGAGTTTCCTATTTGAAAATTTCCTATCGCTTGACTTTTTCGGAGGAAACATGAGAAATAATTTTACTATAATTTCCATGAGATTTTTAGATGTCTTTTTGGAGAGAAGAGAACCACTTATTTATAGGAAAAGCCCTAAAGATTAGGGAAAAAAAGTGTCTTGGGTCGAGGCCTACCAGCTACGAGCACTACGACTTATTTTTGCCATTTTGTCTCGTTTGATTTTTGATCCATGTGATTCTAATTGCGTAGGATTCATCATCGCTTAGGTTTTTATTTAGAGGTAAAATTGAGAATTTTTTATTAAGTCCAAAATTGAGGGTTCACGGTGGCCTCTTTTAGGTTTTTCTTGCTTTCTTGGCCCATCCAAACTTTGATTTGTCTTATTCTACTTTTATTTGTATTGTAATTATATGTACTTCAATCTAGGTGCAAAATTAGGAGTTCATAGTTGTCCAAACTATAAATATGATAAGCAGGAAAACTATCAATTAAGGGTTGATCACTTAATTCTTTTTTTTTTAAGATACATGACTTACAACAAACTTGAATAAAATGTCATACATATTTTTTACTTTATTATATTTAAAATGTCATTTGAAATATAACTTAGATAAATAATTAGTTAAGTTAATGTAGTTAGAAAAATATTAGTTTGTGAGCGGGGATTTTTGTCCCCACTCCTATGTGGAATAGTTCTTGCAACTCCGACGTTGTTAGGTTCGGGGCTTAGAGAACATAGACCTAAATCCAGAGAAAATGGAGTCGCCACCTAGAAGGACCTAGAAAAATAAAGGGGTGGATGACTCGATTTCTAAGGAATTTTCAACCCCTTAATGGGTTCAGAAAGTTGGGTACGTGTGGGGAAGGTGAGAATGACTCAGCATCTTCATAACTCTTGGTTCATTGGAATCGGCCTCCTTTTAAGGTCTAAATATTATTAAATTCTTGGTTATTATGATATTATCCATACTACACAAAATTTAAAAGAAATAAACATCCATTGCCTTTATTAAAGAAAAGCAATCAAAATAGGCACCCATTCGAGGATGGAAACATGCCTTTACAAAGTCTAATGTCCAAAAAGAAGAGAAAATAAACAAAATGGGACACCCACTACAGGTGAAAATGTGTCCCTTATAATAGTCCCAAAATCCTTAAAAGATAAATTAAATTACATAATAAAAATTCAGGCACCCACAAAGTAAAAATATGCCTTTTATAACTTCAAAATCTAAATAAACAAATAACCAAATAAATTAAACCATTCAAGCATGATAATTAAAAATAAAAAATCCATTATAAACAAAATAAAATAAACCTTCCATCATAAAAGCATGTAACAAATCAAATAATCAAAACTAGAGTTTAAAGTATTGAATGTATAAAATTATTGTTTACATATTAAATTTGTGTTTATGGTTTTAAATCATGGTTTTAGGAAATAAGATTAGGGTTTGGAAGTTTTGGGGTCATAGCTATTGGATGAGGGTTTTTTGTGGATTAGGGTTTGGAAGTTTGGGGCTACTGGATGAGATTTAGGGTTCTAGTTTGGAAGGAAAAAAGGCTATTGGATGAGGTTTAGGCTTTTGGTTTGGAAGAAATTGGGGCTATTGGGTAAGTTTAGGATTCTATAATTTAGTATTTTGGATTAGGATTTTTGAGAATTGGGGTTAGGTGCTTAGGACTAGGGTTTTTTGGAATTAAGGTTTCTGGACATTAGGGTTTTGAAAATTGATGAACTGGATATTAGGGGTTTAGGAAATTAAGGCTTCTAGTGCTAGGGTTTGGTGTTATTTTTAGAAAATAGATTAGGGTTTTATTTTTAGAGAAATAGATTAGGGTTTTAGTATTGGAGAAATAGATTAGGTTTTAATAAAAATATGATCACTGTAAAAACTTTTAAGGCTACTTTAACATTGATTCTTGATAAATAATTGCATAAGGCGTAGCTACTGGACATACTTAAATGAAGATACAATAGATATAACTTAATGGCATTATCATATAAAGCTCACTCGACATTATTTAAAAAAAACCACAAATATGAAATTCATGATATTAATAAACTGAACTTGCTATGATTTTAAAGAGTTCAGAAAACAAAACCTGCATTGGAGGCTTCACCAAATTATCCTTTAATCCAAGCTACTGTCTGCTTGCACCAATTTAAAATTTTGGCCAAAGCAAAATAAAGATAGTGGTTACTGACTTTGGTTTATTGTGTTGAAGGTTGTTGCTTGAATTGCTAATCCATGCTAGTTGCTCGGTCTGCTGCTTGATCCTCCCCCTTTTCTGTGTTTATTGTTGCTATTCCTCCCTCCCTTGCCTTTTGATAATTCTCATCTATTTATAATCTTTCATTAGGGCAAAAACCTTTTTCTGAGTCCTATTGCTATTCAGATATCTCATTGTAATCCGGGAGTCTTCTAATTTTAGCACGATTAGGAAGTTAATTACAATATGGGCTTGGTCCATGTCCCTTGTGGTGAATTGGCCTTGCCTGGGGCGAATTGGTTTCAGACAATTTGAGGACAAATTGGCGAGGCCAATTCGGCATGGCCAGCCTGGTAACGAATTGGCTAAACCATTTTTGGGTAGGACAAAATTGCTTTGGGATTTTAAGACTGTATCGGACCCATTTTAGGCTTTTAAAATTAAACTAATCTTGAATTGGGCTTTTAAAATTGGACTGGACTTGATTCAAGCTTTTAAAATTTAATAAGACTAGATTTAAGCTTCTAAAGTTGTACCAGACTAGGTTTAATCTTCTTGAATCTATTTTGGCTTTCTAATCAGATCTAAATTTAATCCGGGCCAAAATTAAGAGTCTACATAGTCTTATAACTAGTAAAAAATTATTATCTGAGAACTAAAAAGTAAAACCCAAAACTAAGGCCTCCTTGACAAGCCCAATTTGAGCCCACCGTCTTCAACCAACCAAATCTAAAATTAGTACTAGTCGATCTAAATTATTCACATTTCAGTTGACTCCAAATTGAATTTTTCCTCTGTTATTTGTTTCGATCAATTTGGAAAATACATCAAACTCGACCGAGCCCAACCTATGTATACTTTAGGAGGAACTATAAATGAAGGTATGGTTATTTAATTTTTATTCCATTCATCTTGAATTTGTATTTATTTACAATGTAAAAATGAGTTTAAACATTTTTTATTTTTTTAAAAAAATGCTATTTTAAGTCTAATGGCCTTAAAAAATGTAATATAAATATTATTTTAGATAATATATTTTTTCTCTTTTTCTGAATTATTAACTTCTCGTTTGTTTTTATACATTATATTTTTTCATTTTTTATATTTATTAATAGAATAAAAGTAATGCTTGATTAACAAAAAATAAAAAGAAATAAATATTTGACATATATACATTTTTGTTGATTCATATTTTTTAAAAATTTTATTGAATGTTTGATTGTGACATTAATTATTTTGTCTTGTTCTTTCATGACAAGGTAGAAAACCATTTTTCATAAGGAAAGGGTTAATATTTTGCTTGCCCTGGGAACAAATTCAATGGATATATTGTTGACGGATTTATCTCTAGGGAGGAGAGTGCATGGTTTATTTTGGATGTTGGGGAGCCTTTAGTAATTTAGGAGGAAACTAATTTATGCTTGGAAGGGAGGATTTAAATAGATCAAACTATTTATAAACTTTAAATTCATGTAGCATACACCGGTATCTTTTTGGGATCAAAGAAGGGAGTTTATGTTAAAGAGCTTAAAATTTTATTTTTGTTTTTTGTTTTTTTGTTTATGCATATGGCTTAGTTATTATTTTGGCTATATTTTTATTTTAATCAATTGAATTTGATGAGTTTTTATTGTGAAAGCTATAATAATTAAAATTTGAAACTTGGCTTCACAAACATGATTTTAGATGCAATTTTATCAAAATATGATGAAAAGATGAAAGGAGAAGAGATACAAAATAAAAAAGAGGCAAAAATAGCTCAGAATAGAAGGAAAAGTATATCAAGGGCAGTGTAAATGAATTCCCACAGCCTTAAAATTGTACAAGAAGAAAGAAGAAAACCAACAAGAAGTCTAGAGGAGTTTTAAAGTCCATGGTTGTGCAAACAAAATGCATAGCTAGGCTATCTAAATTTGCACTAGCTAAAGAGGAATTTTATGGAACCAGATAGAGTACAATTATTCACGCCCATGTTGATCATTTTTCATACTCATACAAATCCTATGGCTATTGAAATTGCGATTTTCTTTGAGATTCTACCTTAATCTCATTCCTATTTGGATTAGAAGTATCCAAGACCCCTATATAAGCAAGCCCCTAGTCTTATTTTCAATATCTTTTGCTCATTACAAGTTTATCATTCTTTTTAAGCTTTCTATGGAGAAGAAGGAGAAGGAAGAAGGGCAAGGAAGCTAGGTTGAAGAGATTCAAGCTCCACCAAGAGATCTAAGATTTGTTTGTTATATATTTTTACTCATTCTTTCACTTAAATTCAAGTTAATTTAGTTTTCATGTCTCAAATCAAAAATTTTTACTCTTTTGTTATTTTATTTTCAACTATGGATAGCTATACCCTAACTTTGGGATTAGACAATTTTTCCATTAATCTATGATAATCTTCATGCTTATTTTATTCGGTAATACTCTCTTTTGATTGTTTTATTATCTTTGTGTTTAATGCTTGCAATTATCCAGCCAATAGTTGTTTGATCCAAGATATTATGTAATGGAGCAAGAGTACAAGCATAATATTAATTTAAAGAGATAATAATCTCTAGAAGTTTTTGCTTATAAATAAGAAAAACACTTAGGAGGTTGTTTAAAAATCTTCACCAAACTTAATGAGTTGAATTAATTCTTGCAATCATGAGAGTAGACATAGGAATTAATATCAATATTAGTTTTAGATCTTGAGAGAGATTAGAACTTAAATTTATAATATTCAATTAATATAATCAAATAAAAATAAAATTGATTTAATACCTTAGAAAAATCATAGATGATTAATTGAAGAGTTCAACACTAAGCATTTAATTAGCTAAATCAAATTAGTTTTAGTTTAATTAAAAATTCAAATTAACTGACTTTTTGAATAATAATTAATTTAGTTATTTGGTACTTGGGATTAACCCTTTCTCATGAGAACGATACTCAATCACATACTATACTACTTGTTTGCAATATTGTATACTTGCAATAGAGTTAGGATTAACATAACTAATTTTGGGCATCATTACAGGGGGAGATGAAAATTTCAATATCAATAAAATTAAATTGTTATTACTTTGAAATTTTATTTTTAACTCATTTTCCTTTTTTCTTTCCTTGCGGGGTAAGAAGTACATGCATAGTAACATTAATGCATAACTTGAAACTTATAATCTCAAGATTCAAAAGTTTTATAGAAGACAAAGAATTCAAAGACAATAAGAGGAAAGGAATCAAGCTGACACTATTGAAGAAAAAGAAGAGGAAATTGAATTAGCATCTGAAGAAGTAGTAGAGATAGGAGACAACGCTCAAGGACTATGTTTTGCCATCAATTTATGCAAACAAGGTCAAACATCATAAGACCCCTAATTTAAGCCAACTCTTTTGATCTCAAGCTTTCACTTGTCTCGATGGTTCTACAATCTTTGTTTTATGGCTTCACTCATAAAGATTCCAATACACACCAAGAAATTTATGACACATTCAACATGAATAAAGTTTCAGATGATGCTGTGATAAAGCTAAGCTTTGCATATAAATTAGAAGTTATTCTAGTTATATATTTTTTTTATTCAATTAAATTTGATAAATTTTTGTTATGAAATAAAAAATAATTGTGATTTAAATTTTGGCTTTACAAAACATGATTTTGGGATGCAATTGATCAAAATATGATGGAAAAATAAAGAAAGAAGAGATGCAAAATAAAAAGTAGGGAAAGTAGCTTAAAACAGAAGGAAGAGCATATCCAAGGCCATGCAAATCAATTACCAGGGCCATGGAAACCAAACTAGCATTGTGCAAGAAGAAAGAATAAAAAAAAGAACTCTAGATGCATTTCAAACTCCACAGTCGTGTGAATCCAAAGGCACGACTATGTATCCTAACTTGACACTATCTAAAAGAAGATTTTTGGGGGACCTAACCTAGTGTAATTCTTCACGGTAGTTGAGTTCAACGTGTTAATTATGGAGACTAAATATGCAAGATTCTCCAAGATTTTTACCATAAATTCATTCCTAAATAAATTAGAAGTTTCTGAGCTAATTCTATTCTTAATTAGTTTAGAAGTCACCAAGACCCCTATATAACCAAGCCTCCAGCCATATTCTCAACATAATTGGCTCTCTTTAAGTTTTCTAATATCTTTTTTTTCTTTTCAAGTCCTTTCATTATTTTTGAAGATTCTTTTGAGAAGAAGGAGAAGGAAGCTTAGTTGTGAAGAGATTCAAGCAAAGTTCAAGAACTCCACTCGATCTATGTCTTTTTTTAGTGATTTATTTCTTATTTCTACCTTTCTTTACTTTTCAAGACAATTTAGATTTAATGTTTCAATTTATTTTATTTCATTCCTTTGTCATCTTTTTTACAATTATGGATAGCTAAACCCTAATTTGGGATTAAGGCAAGTTTTCTGATTATTTTATGGTGAACATAATACACATTGTAAAAAAAAAGCATATCTAGTCACAGCAAAAATAATAACTAAAACTATAAAATAGCGTGGCTGAAACATTTAGCCACATTATACACTTATATTACTAGAGATGGCGTAGCAAAAAGTTAGCCACATAATTTTTTATTGTTGTAGCTAAGAGCATTTTTTATCACCTAAGTAATTTTATTGTAATTAAAAAATTGAATATTTTGCCATAAAATAAATAAACTTGTAGCAACTAGTTTATTGTATTAGACACACCAAACTTGTAGCTATATATGTAATTTTGTTGTATCTATGTAAAAATAATATTATGACTAAAAAATTTATTTTTAGCTATAAATAATAGCTAAATAGCATAATTAATTATCATAAAAAAAAAAAGAAGAAATGTAATAAAAAACAAAATATTAGCAAAATGAAAAAAAAAATATTTATTGAAAAAATTAATTTAGAGATTAAAATAAATTGAACTGATTTTGTTGAGGGATGAAAGAATAGTTCATATTATGCTTACCGTTTGGCTCCACAAAAATGTCCTGAGGTTACTATTTATTATTGTTTGACCGTGGAAAATTATTTTTATCGTGGAAAATTATTTTTCTATTCGATGTGGGAATCTCAATGTATTGTTACTAATTGAACCAGCCTTAATAAATAAGCATAATAGTAAGCTATTAGTATATTTGTATTTACATGTATTTGTTTTATTATAATGAATTTATTAAAATTCATAAATTTGGATAAAGAAAAATATTTTAATTGACTAATTTATCAAAATGTCTCAAAAATCGATAAATTCTAAATTTTTTGTGGCTAATATTGAAATTATATAACAACTTTTGTTATGCTCTTTAAATATTTGTGTCTAATTGAATTAATTGATTACTTTAGTTTATTGTGACTAAAATATTATAACTAGATAATTGATTGTAGTTATAACATTTATACATCGTAGCAAAATTATTATATTTATCAAATTATCATGAATAATTAATTTATATGACTAAATAATTTAGCCAAATTAATTATATGTAGCCAAGGAAAATCAATTTTTATAGCTAATATAAAGATTTAGTTATAATTTTGTTTATTGTGATGGGGAATATGTGATTATATATAATATTTATTGTAGTATATTTACCCTTTATATAATTTTTTATAGTTGTAAAGTATGTATCATCAGTTATTAAATATAATAAAATAACTATAGCTACATATGTTATATCTTAAAACAAATCAATTATTAGAAATTTTAACATGTTGCATTTTAATCATTTATATATATAGCAATAAATTATTATTAGTCGCTATTTTATTTATGTGACTAGAATTGAAATTATATAATTATTTTTTAATATAAACTTTAAATCTTTATAACTAATTGGATTTATTAATTATCTATGAAAAATTAATTTTTGTAGCTAGTATAAACCTTTAGCTATAATTTTTAGATTTCATAACAAAAAAATATATTTGTTATGGATAGTTAGCCTTTATAAATAACTAATTTAATCAAATTATATATAGGTATAAAAAATTAATTTTCATAGCTAATTAAAATTTTCAATTACAATTTGATTTATTGTGACTAAGAATTCATGGCTATATATGATATTTTTTGTAGTGACATATTTAATTCAATAATTATTCTATTTATTTTTTTTATTATCTTTGCACTTAAAGCTACAATTTTCTGGCCAATAATTGTGAGATCTAAGATATTATGTGACAGGGCACGAGTGAAAGTATAATATTAGTTCAAAACAATAATAATCGTAAGTATTTTTGCTTAAAGATAAGAAAAATACTTAAGAGGTTATTTAAAGATCTTCACCAAATTTAAACAATTGAAATAATTCTTGTGATCACAAAAGTAGACATAAAAATTATTATTATTAGTTTTATATTATGAGAGGAATTAGAACTTAATTTAGAAATATTCAACCAATAATATTCAAAGAAAAATAAAATTGAATTATTGTTACTTTGGAATTTTTATTTTTGTTTTAATTTGTTTTCTTTTCTTTTCATTGTAAGATTATGGTTGCATGCATAGAAACCCTATCATGCCACTTGAAGCTTACAATCTTAAGATTGAGAAGCTTTGTAAAAGACAAAACAAGGAAAGAAGAGAGAGACAAAGAAGAGAGTGAGAGGAAGTGAATTCAGTTAAAATTGTGGATGAAAAAGAAGAAGAATTAGAGTTCTCATCTGAAGAAGAAGAAGAAGAAACAATGGGAGACAACGTAGTGCCAAGGACCCTCAAGGATTATGCCTTACCATCGACTCAAACTAAGACAAGCGTAAAACCTCCAGTTCAAGCTAATACTTTTGATCTCAAGCCTGCATTCATCAACATGATGCAATAATCATGATTTGATATCCTTAATCATTTAGATGCTTACACTCATTTACCAAACTTCTTGAATATATGTGGTACCTTTAAAATCAATGGAGTTTCTGATGATGTTATAAGACTCCAACTTTTTCCACTCTTCTTGTAAGACAAGTATGAGAGGAGATTTTTGTCTCCACTCCCATGTGTTATAGTTCTTGCCACTTCGGCACTGTTAGGCTCAGGGCCTTAGAGAACACGGGCCTAAACCCGAAGAAATAGAATTGCCACCCAGACGAGCCTAGAAAAGAAAGGGATGGATGACTCAATTCTTAAGAAATCTCCAACCCCTCAATGAGTTCAAAAAGTTGGATATGTATGGGAAAGGTGAGAATGACCCAACACCCCCATAATGCCCAGTTCATTGGAATCGACCTCCTTTTCAGGTCTAAACATTATTAAATTCTTAGTTATTATGATATTACCCATACTACACATAATTTAAAAAAAAATAAACATCCATCACTTTATTAAGATAAAAGGAAACAAAATAGGTACTCATCCAAGGATGAAAATATGCCTTTATAAATGTTCAATATCCAAAAAAGAAAATAAAGTAAATAAAATGGGACACCCACCATAGATAAAAAGGTGTCCCTTATAATAGTCCCAAAATCCTTAAAAAATAAATTAAATTACATAATAAAAATCGAGGCACCCACAAAGTAGAAACATGCCTTTTACAATTTGAGAATTCAAAATTAATCAAATAATTTAAACCATTCAAACATGATAATAAATAAAAAGGTAAAATATCCATCATAAGATAAAAGAATTAAGATCAAGATATGGAGATATAAACTAAAAATATATAAAGATGGATTCAAATTGTAATTAAAGGCTAAATATACAAGTTAGGGTTTACATATTAAATTAGGGCTTTTAGGGTTTTAATTTTGGAAATTAGGGTTTTTGGAAGTTTTGGGGTCATGATTACCAGATAAGGTTTTTTTTTATGCATTGGAGTTTTGGAAGTTTGGGGCTAGTGGATGAGGTTTAAGGTATTGGTCTAGAAGGAAATTAGTTTTTTGTTATTTTGAAACTAAGGTTCTGGGTGTTTTGAAAAAGGATTAGAGTTTTTAATCTAGAAAATAGGGTTTTGGATTTTGGTTTCAAAAATTAGGCTATTGGATGCTGGGATCTTAGGGTTTCGAGATTGGATTTAAAGTTTTTACAAAATTAGGGTTTAGAGAACAAAGGTAGGATTTTTAGTTTTTTAAAAAATAGAATTTAGGATTTTAGGTTTTTTATAAAATAAATTTATGGTTTTGATAAAACTTGATTACTATAAGAAAACTCTAAGGCCATTGTCACATTGTCTTATAGTAAAGATTTGCACAATACACGTTCTTGTGAATGGCTCTTAAATGGATTAGACTCAAATATATAACCTATTATGAATCATAAAATCAACAACCACTGATCATGCTTCAAAAAATTGATGAGTATAGCATGTTGGACTTAATTTAGACAAAAGATAAATGCATCCAGTATTTAAAAACCATTATCAAATCTTATTATATTAAAGTAGTTTAGAATGTACTGTCATTTGTTGGCTCCACCATAATTGAACTTTGATCAAACTTCTGCTTGCAACAATTTGGAATTCTGGCTGAGCAAAAGCAAAGACAGTGTGCTACTGCCTTTGGGGGTGTTTTCTTCGTATTTCTCTTTTTCTGCCTTTTGTAGTGTTGCTAGGGTTTTTAATCTTTTTTGTTACTTGTTCCTTGATTGTTACTGCTAATTCCCCCTCCTTAATTTGACAGTTAATTTCCTTTTATACCTAACCCTAGGGCATCCTCCCAGTCCCTTTACACTTCGGATAAACAAGACCTAAATGGCCTCGGAGAATCCAAGTGTGAAAGCCGCGCACAATTAGATATTAACCAAGCCTGTTGAATTGGCTCCTGCAAATTTTTGCATGAGCAATCTTGCTCATATCGAATTGGCATGGGCCAATTCGATATGAATAACATGGCTCGTATCGAACTGGCTCATGCCAATTCAATATGAGTAACTCATATCGAATTGGCATGGCATGGGCCAAGCCACAGTCCGACTAAATCACCTTTTAAACATATTAGTCATAATAAAATCGAATCGACATGATCCAAATATTGAATAATTATAATTGGTTTGTTTTGGGCCTTCAAATGAAAATTATATTTGGATCGGTACCAAAATTAAGGGTATGGAGTCTTGCCCCTGCTAAAATGATCTTAAATTTATTCAGAGAGTAAAAAGTAATTTAATTTAAAAAGATCAAATTGGTTTGGGTTTCGGACCCGAATTGAGCTCTAGACTCAAAAATAGTTTGGGTTCTGGACCCAGATTGAGTTCTGGACTCAAAAAATAATTTGGGTTCTGGACCCAAGTTGGTTTGGGTTCTGGACCCGAATTGAGTTCTAAACTTAAAAAATAATTTGGGTTCTGAACCCGGATTGGTTTGGGTTCTGGACCCGGACTAAGTTCTGAACTCGAAAAAATAGTTTGGGTTTTGAACCCATATTGAGTTTTGGACTCGAAAAATAATTTGGATTTTGGACCCAAGATGGTTTGGGTTCTAGATCTGAGATTGAGTTCTTGACTAAAAAATGATTTGGTTTTTGGACTCGAGTTGGTTTGGGTTTTGGACTCGGATTGAGTTTTGGACTCAAAAAATAATTTGGGTTCTGGACTTGAGATGGTTTGGGTTCTCAACTGGAGACTAGATTTGAGTTCTTCTAGCTTGATTGTCCCTTTGTCGTTTAAGAATTCCATCTTTCTTCTAGTCAATTGGTTTTAACTCTTCTAGCTGACTGACCTACTATCAGTTGAGAGTTCTGGCTGTCTTCTAGCCAATCAATTTTAGCTCTTCTAGCTGACTGACCTTCTATCAGTTGAGAGTTATGGCTTTCTTCTAACTAGTTACTCCATTCTTCAATGGATTGTGGGTCTTCACCCTTCAAAATGGATCTTCATCCTTGGACATTGGGTCTTCACCCTTCAAAATGGATCTTCATCCTTTGGACATCGGGTCTTTAACCTTCAAAATGGATCTTCATCCTTAGCTATTGGGTCTTCACCCTTCACAATGGATCTTAATCCTTTGGACATCGGATCTTCACTCTTCAAAATGGATCATCATCCTTGGACATCGGGTCTTCACCCTTCAAAATGGATCTTCATCCTTAGATATTTGTCCTATATTGGCTTCAACTCTTCTAGCTAGAATGATCTTTTGTCTTTTGCATCTTTATTCTTTTGGGGTTCTTACTTTCTTCTTGATCTATTCTTTTTATTCTTCTTTTTGCAAAAAAATCAGCTTTTATAAAAAAAAATAGATATTTTTTAGCTAGTCCTCATATCCTCTCTTTGCCCCATGCATGACAAAATATTGAAAGTAAGTTTGAAAATATTTTGTACATGTATAAACTCAAAAATTGAAAGGAGAAATCTTGCCCCTGTCTAGGCTCAAACCAATGATTTTTCCCATGCAAGCTCATATTGATGTTTATATTTTGTCTGAATGCCTTGCACATGCATGCATCTCCATTTTTGTAAAATGACTGAATCTTCTTCAAGAAATGGGTCTTCCATGCCCCCTGATTCTATATATGCTTCATGTTTACTTCATAGAGTATATGTTGTTTATTTTGACAAAGAATAGGCAATGCAAGACAAAAAAATCCAGTGTGATATGCTTATGTGTGCATGATATGGATGAATGATACTCACAGTGGTCCTATTGACTCATAGACTGAGGTGATCAGCTGAGGTTCTCCCATGTATCCAATGTGTCCTTTGAGGTTCGACGGTACAACATACTTCCCTTAACTTGGAGGTTTATGCAATAAGAAAATAGTTTTTTTAAATCAAATGTTGACTTTGTCAAATCAGTGTCATTGTACCTCAGGACTCGATTTTCTAAATTAACATATCTATAACATAACAACCTCATTTACTATACTAAACTTGGAAATCATTTTCATTTAAGCAAGAACTATTGCACTTCAGATAGGCACATATACATTACTTGTCCAAAGGTCTCATTAAGTTTAAATATTGTCTATCTCATATGCATGATTATCCAACCTATCTCCACTAATAGACTCTATCTACCAAGAGAGATCAACATGTCTTTAATAGGCATGAAATGGGATCTATAAGGGATATGGTTTAAGCGAAGGCCAGTTTTAGATTGGAGCTGATGTGACACTGCTGATAAACCTTCACACTACAATCTGTTAGAGATTCCATTTTTACCTTCTGGACATCATTTCCCTCTAACTTTATAAAAATACAAATTTTGAATGTCCTTCCATCTTTTGACAGAAATCTGGATCCAGTCAATACTGTCTTGATCTTTAGACCGCCATTTTTCTTCCTCTTTTTTCCATCCTTTTCCCTTTTCGAGTACCAAGTCTCTAAGACTTTCAATATTGCAGACCTGGAGCTATGTTGGATAAAATGAAAGATGGTCTTTCTTTGATGTATTTGAGTCTTTGGCTAGGCTGGACCAATTCAAGTCAATCCGTCTTCATAAACTAAGTGGAAGTCTTCTGTTTGCTTTAGGTAAAAAGAACTCAATTGGCTTTTAGAACTGCCTTCTTGGGTTTTATTTTCTTTTTCCTTCTTCTTTTTCTTCTTTTCATTCTTTTTCTTTCTTTCTTGATTTTCTTCGGTCTAACTCTAAGAAGGTTATCTTACTTGTGCTATCTCATGCTTCTAACTATAGATAAGTGGAGTAGTATGAGTTTGCTTCAACAAGGATAAATCATTTGGTGCCCTGATGTCATCTTAAAGATTGGAGATATTAGATCTAGTATTAGGTGAACTTCAGTTATCCTTATAGTCTTGAGAACTTCAACTGCACTTATGGTCTTGACTAGCATTCCTTTCTTTGATCTTCTTATCTCTTCCCCTTAGTGATCATCAGATTTGTCATAAGTATCACAATAACTCAGGGTAGATTATTAGATTTTATAAGCCAATGAAAATAGAGCTAAAATCTCAAGAAGGCTCAAAAGGACAACTAAAAATTGATATTTAATCAGGTGGATTCTAATTGCAGGCTAACCAAACAATGCCTAGATCATCTCTCCCTTAAATAAGCAAAGTTCAATTTCGCCTCGAAAGTTTATCAAAGCATGTTCTAAGATTGATTAGGACCTAAACACTCATAATTATGTAGGAGCCCTCTCTAAGTAAGCATACATAACTCAATGCTATAGATCAACTCCCTCACCTAGTAAAGTCATTCGGATCATGATGCATAGATACACTAATCTATTAACATATAGCTAAATTCATCATTGGTTTAGCATCAAAATGAACAAAGACTAATATAATAAATTTAATGAAAGTAATTTATTTAAATAATCTTAATTTGAAAAATATAATTATTCCAAAAAATGCTAAAGAAAGGAAATGAAACAAAAGCCAAACAAGCCAAGGAAAGTTTATTGAGTTGGAGTCGAAGATGCTTTATTTATTTGGGCATACAACGATTTTTTCATCATCAATGATAGTCATCGCCTCATCATTTGCAATTGGTCCAAGCTTGGTTGGTTGTACCTCCTCTTTAGCAATTCCTCCATCATCTGTGACTTGAAAAGATGACAAGACAATACTTTCCTCCAATTCTCCTCCAATCATGAAGGTTGCTGGTGGAGGTACTCTTCCAAATTTATGTAAAAGGTTACTCTTTGTGTTGGGTTTATCGGGCTTAGAAAACTTTCCACTATCCATTAAATCTTAGATCTCATGTTTCAATCTAGTACATCTATCTATCTCATGTCCTTATGTCTGATGAAATTGATAAAAAGCTTTAGTGTCAAAATTTGGTGGTAAAGAATTTAGAAAGGGTTGATGAGACAATGGTTGTGACAACCCTTTCTTCTGTAGCTTGTTGAAAACCCAAGACAGAGTTCTTCCCAGCTCTAAAAATTATCTTTTATTTCCTTGACCGATTGCATTCTGTGTACTCTGGTCACCAGACTGATAATTCTTCCTCTCATTCTTTCTTCTAAAAAAATGGTTCTTCTCTCTTTCCCATTCTTCTATTTGCAAACCAGCTTGGAGAAGATCTTTGAAATCTCTGATAAGGGTGTGAGACAATCTCTCACGAAGGTTAGGCATGAAACCTCTTACTGTCATTTTGATCTGGTCAGATTTATCGGGCCTCTTCTTAAGCAGTGCAGCCTTATTCCTCCATCTCTTCACAAAATCAATAAAATTTTCATTTTGCTTTTGCCTGATTGCTTTTACCTCCATCAGGGTTACTTCCAATTCAGCATTGTACCCATACTACTGGATGAAGGCTTTATCTCGTATATTTCAATCTTTTTGGATACTTTTCTATAAGGTGTTGAACCAGTTTTGCACAATATGATCCAATGAGAGCATGAAATACCTTAGAGTTTGAGCCTTAGTAGATCTAGCAGACTGTATAGTAGTGATGTACTCCTTAATATGCAAGTGAAGATTCCTTATACTGTTGTACCTAGCGAAAGAGGGCATCTTGAACTTGTAAGGAACTTCTTCATCTTGCTCTAATAGCTTGTCCACCTCTAACACTTCCTCAGATTTCAACTTCTTTTCTAACTTCTTTTATAAATTAGCAAACATTTTTTCAAAATCAGCAGACTCAGTCTTCTCTCCGACCTTCTCCTCTTTCAACTTTTCTTGTTAATCTAGGAAGTACATATCCCAATCAGCATCATCCATTACTACCTTGTTTTCATCAGAAGTTGCTTCTGTTACCTTCCCCTTTCCCTTCTCCTTTTGCTTCTTAGTACTACCAGATGCTTTAATAGTGTTCCCCAATAGTGCAGCTAGTTGGCTTTTCATGGCCTTAGCTAAGACCCCTTTTAGTTCTTCCATAATGGAATTGAGGGCATCATCCAACATCTTTTGAATCTGTTCAGGTTCTATTACTTTTGGTGAGAAGCAAACTGAGTCATTACTGGATTCTATGTCACTGGCATAGGTTGGATTATCGTACGCTCTTCAACTGTCATGCTCTAGGTCTGTGAGCCAGAAAGAATCAATGCAATGTAATGCAATGCATGTATGCATGGATGCATAAGTTGTAACACCTCTATACCCCGTATACGTACACTGCATGCAACTACGATAGTAATATACGTATACTGAATATAGGAATGCCACGGTTTACTAAACAAACGACTTACTTCTTTATACAATAATATAAGCAAACTTAAACATTTAAGTTATAATATAAAATACAATAAATAAAACATTCATTTAATACACAGCGGAAAATATAGTTATATTTACATATATTTATACACATCAAAATATATAAACATCAAAATCAATTTTTACAAAAACATAACATTTATACATGTTTGGCAGTTCGTCTCTGATCTTTACGCCCACTATCAATACCTCAAGGTCTAGACTCGACTTGGTCTAGATGAACTCTCTGGCTCTTCCCTGTCACCTGTGCGATGAACCACAATCGCGCTAAGCCAACGGCTTAGTGGTACAAACTACTATAACAACATGCTTCAATGCAATGCCAATGTCATACATTTCAACAATTAAGACAATATTCACAATTGATATCTTTATATTGTTCATAACACTACATTTCATTACTCTATTCACTTGTTTCATCATTTATGAATTACATTAAAACAAAGACAAACATGGGCCCAAAAGACACTAATATGCCATTCCACTTTTAGAGTTAATGTTTTGGTTCAATTATCACATTTATCATTATCATTGTCCCAACTAGGCTTCAAGGATTAGGTTCAACCAAGCTTCAAGGGGAACAAAGCATGCTAAGTATCAACCCAACTTGGCTTCAAGAACCAAACCCAACCTAGCTTCAAGGGTTGTAACATCTCAACTAGGCTTCAAGGACTAAATCCAACCTAGCTTCAAGAGATTGTTACCATTAGGCATGCTACCAACAACAAAACTCTGAAAATGGAATAACACATTAGACACACAATTCATTCATTATTTCATTATCAATTTCATTCTCATTTTCTTATCATCATTTAGGCATCCATGCCTCAATCATCTCATTTGCATCATTATAGCCAACAACAATGGCATCATATCTCATCATATCTCAATTCACATTATAGCAATTCATCATAACCAATTACATTGTACATACCTTTTGAATGATCATCATATCATTCACATTATACAAATCATAACATTAATCAAATAGTAATAACAATATAGTAGATTACTTAACACATTTATAACCAAATGTGTTAAATCTCAAAATCATGTAAATGAAGGCAACCATGTAAATTTGTCCTTACCTCAAGAGCAACTCACTCCACACCAAACTCCTCTTCCAAGAATCCTTCAACACTTGGATTATGGCAACTCAACTCTCTTCAAAACCTAATCCAAAAGGAATGATATACACTAACGTAAAGATACACATGAAATGATAAGGTTAAGAACCAACTAGGGCAACTCTACACATGACACGCTCAACAACACGGGCGTGTCCCTGACCGTGCCCTAACTCCACAACACAGAAGCTTTGACACGCTTAGAACCACGGGCGTGTCACTGAACGTGTAATACCTTCTGTCTCACAGAAACATTGACACGTCCAACAACACGGGCGTGTTCATGGCCGTGTCAATCCTTCACCAACACAGTAGCTATGACACGCTCAGTGACATGGGCGTGTCACTGCTCGTGTCACCCATCCAGAAAATAGAACCATTGACACGCCCAAAGACCTGGCCGTGCTCATGGGCGTGTCAAGCCAAAAATCCTGATTCCGACAACAACAACTCTACACCCAACAAACCACTTTCTTCCACCATTATCCACTTCAAACAAACTTAACTAAACACACCCAAAAACCATAATAATTTGCAAAAACACCAAAACAATACAAAACATACATCAAACACAAATCATAATCATCACCACAAACCCAAAACACAACCACAACACTTTCTCTTCCAACAAACTTACTCTTTCTTTCAATCCAACCCCAAAATCCAAAATCAATTAAACCAAATACTCTTAAACACACCACAATCAAACAAACACATATCAACCACAACCTCAACTCACAAACTCAAAGAAAATCAAAGAATCAAGTGGAAAACTTACCAAGGATGAAGAAACTCTTAAATTTCCAACTTGATCACTTGAAAAATTCCTTCAATCTTGAGTTTGGAAGATCAAATCTCTCTCTTGCTCTCTTGCTTCTTTGATAGCCGGCCAAAAGAAAAGAAAAGGAAAGAAAAGAAAATGAGCCACGGAGAAAGAAAGAAAGAAAGAAAGCAAAGTCAAACTCTTACTAACTCTCTCCTCAAAATCCTCTCCTCCAAGTATTTACAATAAAATAATCCAAAATATCTCCATCCACTTCCACTCACTCTAATTCCACTTAATTAATTTCCTATTAATTAATTAATAAAAATTAACTCTTTCTTTGACTTTGCACTTCTTTTGACTTGTATATGTTGTATATATCTCAATATATACAACATATACACTCTCCTCAATACCTCATTTCTCTTTCCATTAACACATATACATTTAATCCAAATACAACAATAATTATTCCAAAACTTTTAAGGTATACTTTGGGATATTACAATTCTCCCCCTCTAAAAAGAAATTTCGTCCTCGAAATTACCTGATCTTAAGTCTGAAACAGTTGAGGATACTGATCTCGCATCGCTTGCTCATTCTCCCAAGTTGATTCTTCTCCACCATGATTCTTCCAAAGAACCTTCACAATTGGCACTTTCTTACGTCTCAACTCTTTCATTCCATGTGCCAGAATAGCAATTGGTTCTTATTCAAAAGTCAGATCCGGACTCACCTCAATAGATTCAACTGGTAAAACATGAGACGAATCTGATCTGTACCTCCGCAGTATAGAAACATGGAAAACATTGTGGATTCTATCTAACTCAGGCGGCAAAGCGAGTCGATAAGCAACCGGTCCCACTTTTTCTAATACTTCATAAGGCCCAATAAAACGAGGACTTAACTTACCTTTTCGACCAAATCTCAAAATTTTTTTCCAAGGAGACACTTTCAAGAATATTTTATCTCCAACATCAAACTCTATGTCTCTCCTCTTCAAATCTGAATAAGATTTTTGTCGATCTGAAGCTGTTTTCAACCAATCCCGAATTATCTTTACTTTCTCTTCCGTTTCTTTAATCAAATCAGGACCAACCAACTTGCCTTCTCCAACTTCATTACAACACAGAGGCGTTCTACATCTTCTTCCATATAAAGCCTCAAACGGTGCCATTCTAATACTGGATTGATGACTGTTGTTGTAAGCAAATTCCACAAGTGGCAAAAATCTGTCCCAACTTCCAGAGAAATCAATGACACAGCTTCTCAACATGTCCTCTATAATATGTATCACCCTCTCTGATTTCCCATCCGTCTGTGGATGAAAAGCAGTGCTAAAGTGCAATCGAGAACCCAAAGCACCATGTAAACTTTTCCAAAATCTCGAAATAAACCGAGGATCTCGATCAGACACTAAAGAAATTGGGACTCCATGTAACTTCACTATCTCACTGACATACAACTCAGCCAACTTCTCAAGAGAATAATCCATCCGAACTGGAAGAAAATGAGCTGTTTTTGTCAACCGATCAACAACCACCCAGATAGCATCATGCTTCTTTTGAGTCAATGGCAAACCAGACACAAAATCCATTGTCACCCGTTCCCATTTTCATTCAGGTACTGCTAAAGGTTGAAGCAACCCTGTTGGAACTTGATGCTCAGCTTTCACCCTCTGACAAGTGAGACATTTGGATACAAATTCTGCAATGTCCCTCTTCATACCTGACCACCAATAATGTTGCTTCAAATCATGATACATTTTAGTACTCCCAGGGTGCATAGCAAAAACTAATTGATGTGCTTCCTCTAAAATAGTTCTTCTCAAACTTGCATCATTAGGAACACATAATCTATTCTTGAACCAAAGGCTACCATCTTCTCTCACCTGGAATTTTCGGCTCTCCCCATTTTGGCAATCTGAACAATCTTCTGAATTTTCTCATCAGCCAATTGAGCCTCTTTAATCTGATCCAACAACATTGGCCTCAATTGCAATTGAGCCAACAACGCATCATCATTACAAAGCTCAAAACTAGCATGCAATGCTCTCAACTCAACAAGCAACAAGAGCGAATAAACAGCTAAACCTGCCAAAGACTTCCGACTCAAGGCATCAGTACAGCAACAACATTTGCCTTACCAGGATGATAATCAATCAAACAGTCGTAGTCTTTGATTAACTCCAACCACCGTCTCTGTCAAAGATTCAGTTCTCTTTGAACCCCCAAATATTTTAAACTCTTATGATCCGTGTAAATAAAACACTTCTCCCCATACAAGTAATGTCGCCAAATCTTCAAAGCAAAAACTATGGCGGCTAACTCCAAATCATGCGTCGGATAATTAAGCTCATGCGGCTTCAACTGCTGAGAAGCATAAGCTATGACTTTACCCTCTTGCATCAAAACACAACCTAAACCATTATGTGAAGCGTCACTGTAAATCACATATGGTTTATCTTCCACAGGCAAAGCAAGAACAGGCGCTTGAGTCAACATTTCCTTCAACTGTTCAAAACTAGCTTGACACTGATCTGTCCACACAAATCTAACTCCTTTCCGAAGTAATCTGGTGAGTGGAGTAGCTATCAAAGAAAAATCTTTCACAAAGCGTCGATAATAGCCTGTCAAACCCAAAAAACTTCTAACTTCAGTCACTGACTTCGGTGGACTCCAATTCAAAATGGCCTCAACTTTACTTGGATCAACTCTTAAACCATCTGCTGAAACTATATGACCCAGAAAAGTTACTTGATCAAGCCAAAACTCACACTTCGACAGCTTAGCATACAATTGCTTCTCTCTCAAAGTTTGCAACACAATCCGCAAATGCTTGTCATGATCCTCTTCATTACGCGAATACACCAAGATATCATCAATAAAGACCACCACAAACTGATCCAAATAGGGCCTAAACACCCTATTCCCTATTCATCAAATCCATGAAAGCTGCAGGTGCATTCGTCAACCCAAAAGGCATTACTAAAAACTCATAATGCCCATACCTTGTGCGAAAAGCTATCTTAGGAACATCTTCAGCTCTAACCCTCAACTGATGGTACCCTGATCTCAAATCAATCTTGGAAAACACTGCTTCTCCCTTTAATTGATCAAAGAGATCATCTATCCGAGGCAAAGGATACTTATTCTTGATAGTTACTTTGTTCAATTGCCTATAATCGATGCATAATCTCAAAGTACCATCCTTCTTCTTCACAAACAAAACAGGAGCTCCCCATGGAGAAACACTAGGGTGAATAAACCCTTTATCCAACAACTCCTGCAACTGCACCTTCAACTCTTTCAACTCAGCAGGTGCCATTCGATAAGGAGTAATAGAGATGGGAGTGGTACCAGGCAACAATTCGATACCAAACTCAACCTCTCTTTCAGGGGGTAATCCTGGCAACTCCTTCGGAAAAACATCTGGGAATTCCGCAACCGTGGGTATACTATCAAGTTGAGAACCCACTATTCTGGTATCCACAACATGAGTAAGATAAGCATCACACCCTTTTCTAATTAACTTTCTAGCTGTAACAGCTGAAACAAACAAGGATGCAAATTATCTCTGCTCACTAGACACTATCACACTTCTACCATCACCGGTTCTCAAAGTAACACATTTCTTTTGACAATCTACCACTGCTCCATGCTTAGACAACCAATCCATGCCTAAGATCAAATCATACTCCTTAAAAGGCATTTCAATCAAATCACCCAAAAATTCCACACCTTGCACCACAACTGCACTATCCCGATGCACCTTGCTAACTACCACACTATGCCCTAAAGGATTTGTCACCAACACATCAAATCCTAGGGACTCAGAATGCAATTCAGACACAGGCAAGATAGATGCACTTATGTATGAATGAGTAGATCCTGGATCAATCAAAGCAAGAACTGAAATGTCAAATAAAGAAAATGTACTCGCAATGACTACTGAAGCATCTGGTTGCCTCTGCATCACATACACTCTCTAAGAAGATCCAGCCTCATCTGACCTACTACCTCCGGATGTAGAGCCTCCTCTCTGACTGATCCCAGGTTGACCGCCTCTACTGAAACCTCTGCCCCCTCGACCACCTCTGCTAAAACTAGATCGAGAAGCTGCAGTGTCAGTCTGTCTATCCTCTTGCATCTCAGGGCAATCTTTGATAAAGTGAGCTGGTGATCCACATCTAAAGCATACTCCTGATCCACCCGTCTTCCAACAAGCAACACATACAAGTGGAATGGATCTCTAAACCACTGGAGTCAGAGCACTTGCTACAGAAACTGTAGGTCTCGGTCTCTGCCTCTGATACTCAACTGACCTACCTGACTGCCTCAGGCTCCTACCGACTCTCGGAACAAAACTTCCTCGGCCTCTCTTAATAGATGAGACCCTGCCTCAAACTGAGATCTCCTAACTCTGGTCTCCTCCTCAGTAGCAGCTGCTGCAAAAGCTTGTGCTCTCTCAACACTTCTGGCTGCTACAACCAATTGAGAAAAGTCTTTGTACCGGGAACCAGCAACAATACACATAATAGAGGGCCTCAACCCCTCCTCAAATCTCCTACACCGGTCAATCTCATCAGAAATAATCCCACCGGCATAATGACTCAACCGGATGAATTCTACCTCATACTCTGTCACAGTCCGGTTATCTTGTCTCAAATTCAAAAATTCCATTTTCTTGACATCCTTATACTCCCTCGGAGTATATTTCTGCTCAAACTCCCTCAGAAAATCACTATAAGATAACGTTGGTGGATCATCCATGGCATGTGGAACTGTCTTCCACCAATTGTAAGCATCTTTCTGCAGTAAAGATCTAGCATAATCAAATTTCTCTTCAGAAGTGGCTTGCAACTGAATAAATATCCTTTGCACTCTATCCAACCACTGCTCAGCCACTGCAGGATCTGTAGTACCAAGAAAATCCTCAGCTCCAAACTTTCTCAACTTATCATAATGTCTCACCGGCACTTGTGACTGTAATGGCGGTGGCGGCTGTACTGGAGCTTATCTCAATAATTCTACCACATGCCGTAACTAAACCGGCAGAACCTCATCAGCAGCTGATCTCTCTGGCACAAGAGTAGGTGCCTCACTAGCTCTCTCAACCCTAGCTCCATCTCTACCCTCTTCAGGAGCTACACTCTCAGCACTACCTTCTACAGACTGACGTGACTGAGACGCCATCACTACCTATATCTGCAAACATAGCAGAATATACCTCATTAAAGATCAGAGACTGCCAATACCAAAACATGTATTTTATTCAAAAAACAACTTTTAAAATCAAAATATTCTTTTTCTGACAATTGACCTAGGTTGAGAATCTCAAACCTAGGCTCTGATACCAAAATAATTGTAACACCCCTATACCCCGTATACGTACACTGCATGCAACTATGATAGTAATATACGTATACTGAATATAGGAATGCCATGGTTTACTAAACAAACGACTTACTTCTTTATACAATAATATAAGCAAACTTAAACATTTAAGTTATAATATAAAATACAATAAATAAAACATTCATTCAATACGCAGCGGAAAATATAGTTATATTTACATATATTTATACACATCAAAATATATAAACATCAAAATCAATTTTTACAAAAACATAACATTTATACATGTTTGGCAGTTCGTCTCTGATCTTTACGCCCACTATCAATACCTCAAGGTCTAGACTCGACTTGGTCTAGATGAACTCTCTGGCTCTTCCCTGTCACCTACGCGATGAACCACAATCGCGCTAAGCCAACGGCTTAGTGGTACAAACTACTATAACAACATGCTTCAATGCAATGCCAATGTCACACATTTCAACAATTAAGACAATATTCACAATTGATATCTTTATATTGTTCATAACACTACATTTCATTACTCTATTCACTTGTTTCATCATTTATGAATTACATTAAAACAAAGACAAACATGGGCCCAAAAGACACTAATATGCCATTCCACTTTCAGAGTTAATGTTTTGGTTCAATTATCACATTTATCATTATCATTGTCCCAACTAGGCTTCAAGGATTAGGTTCAACCAAGCTTCAAGGGGAACAAAGCATGCTAAGTATCAACCCAACTTGGCTTCAAGAACCAAACCCAACTTGGCTTCAAGAACCAAACCCAACCTAGCTTCAAGGGTTGTAACATCTCAACTAGGCTTCAAGGACTAAATCCAACCTAGCTTCAAGAGATTGTTACCATTAGGCATGCTACCAACAACAAAACTCTGAAAATGGAATAACACATTAGACACACAATTCATTCATTATTTCATTATCAATTTCATTCTCATTTTCTTATCATCATTTAGGCATCCATGCCTCAATGATCTCATTTGCATCATTATAGCCAATAACAATGGCATCATATCTCATCATATCTTAATTCACATTATAGCAATTCATCATAACCAATTACATTGTACATACCTTTTGAATGATCATCATATCATTCACATTATACAAATCATAACATTAATCAAATAGTAATAACAATATAGTAGATTACTTAACACATTTATAACCAAATATGTTAAATCTCAAAATCATGTAAATGAATGCAACCATGTAAATTTGTACTTACCTCAAGAGCAACTCACTCCACACCAAACTCCTCTTCCAAGAATCCTTCAAACTTGGATTATGGCAACTCAACTCTCTTCAAAACCTAATCCAAAAGGAATGATATACACTAACTTAAAGATACACATGAAATGATAAGGTTAAGAACCAACTAGGGCAACTCTACACATGACACGCTCAACAACACGGGCGTGTCCCTGACCGTGCCCTAACTCCACAACACATAAGCTTTGATACGCTTAGAACCACGGGCGTGTCACTGAACGTGTAATACCTTCTGTCTCACAGAAACATTGACACGTCCAACAACACGGGCGTGTTCATGGCCGTGTCAATCCTTCACCAACACAATAGCTATGACACGCTCAGTGACATGGGCGTGTCACTGCTCGTGTCACCCATCCAGAAAATAGAACCATTGACACGCCCAAAGACCTGGCCGTGCTCATGGGCGTGTCAGGCCAAAAATCCTGATTCCGACAACAACAACTCTACACCCAACAAACCACTTTCTTCCAACATTATCCACTTCAAACAAACTTAAACACACCCAAAAACCATAATAATTTGCAAAAACACCAAAACAATACAAAACATACATCAAACACAAATCATAATCATCACCACAAACCCAAAACACAACCACAACACTTTCTCTTCCAACAAACTTACTCTTTCTTTCAATCCAACCCCAAAATCCAAAATCAATTAAACCAAATACTCTTAAACGCACCACAATCAAACAAACACATATCAACCACAACCTCAACTCACAAACTCAAAGAAAATCAAAGAATCAAGTGGAAAACTTACCAAGGATGAAGAAACTCTTAAATTTCCAACTTGATCACTTGAAAACTTCCTTCAATCTTGAGTTTGGAAGATCAAATCTCTCTCTTGCTCTCTTGCTTCTTTGATAGCCGACCAAAAGAAAAGAAAAGAAAAGAAAAGAAAATGAGCCACGGAGAAAGAAAGAAAGAAAGCAAAGTCAAACTCTTACTAACTCTCTCCTCAAAATCCTCTCCTTCAAGCATTTACAATAAAATAATCCAAAATATCTCCATCCACTTCCACTCACTCTAATTCCACTTAATTAATTTCCTATTAATTAATTAATAAAAATTAACTCTTTCTTTGACTTTGCACTTCTTTTGACTTGTATATGTTGTATATATCTCAATATATAAAACATATACACTCTCCTCAATACCTCATTTCTCTTTCCATTAACACATATACATTTAATCCAAATACAACAATAATTATTCCAAAACTTTTAGGGTATACTTTGGGATATTACACAAGTAACAGATAAACAAAGATAAATATGGCATTCATTCCAACCTTATATCACCCACACATGAATGACGAGTCTCTTTTTCTAGGTATATGGTCAATAAAATACCAACAAGAGATATCTTGTTTTTGAAAAATTCAGTCGGACGATTTAATCGATAATTGTATTTTCAAAGATAGAAGTCAGTCCATGATAATTTTTATTAATTAAGTCTTAATCCATTGGATCAACTGAAAATAGCTTTTATGTTATATTAGGATTAAAACTAAATTAAAAGGTTTATCATAAATAGATTTTCTATTTGGAAAAAATAACTAATGATTCATGCCACAAACAAGATAATTCTTGGCATAAATTAGGCCCGCAATTGATTTTTGGCATTCCATAATTGACCTAAATAATTGTAAGCCCATGTAATTTGAAAAAGTAATTTCAGTTTCAAAGCCCGTTGTGAAAAGGTTTGTTTAAAAATGAATTTTAGGCTTTGTATTTGGGCCATGAGGTAGAAAAGAATCTTTGACTCATTGTAGAAAATTTTTATGTCCAAATACTATCTTGAAAATTTTAAAAATAGTTTTGGTCTTTTGGGCTTAAAGGAATAAAAATTATTTTGGCTCATATCGAATTGGCTCATGCCAATTCAATATGAGCAACTCATATCGAATTGAAATGGCTTGGGCCAAGCCACAGTCCAACCAAATCACCTTTTAAACATATTAGTCAAAATAAAATCAAATCGACATGATCTAAATATTGAATAATTATAATTGGTTTGTTTTGGGCCTTCAAATGAAAATTATATTTGGACCGGTATCAAAATTAAGGGTCTACAACAAGGCCAAGGACTGGTTGAACTCAAGAGCACCTGACTCATTCATTACTTGGGATCAATTGATAGCTGCCTTTCTAGCAAAATACTTTCCATATGACAAAATTGTCAAACCAAGTAATGACATCACTAGCTTCCTTCAACATGATGGACAAACCTTATATTAAGCTTGGGAATTATTCAAAGATATTCAAAGGAAGTTTCCTCACCATGGAGTTCTCGATTTTCTTTTCATCCAAACCTTCTTTAATGGATTAAGCCCAACAATTAGAGGAACAGTAGATATAACAACTGGAGGTGCGATAATGAACAAAAATCCTACTGATGCTTATAAACTAATAGAACAGATGGATGATAATAACTATTTTTGGTCATTTAAAAAAGCATTCCTAAAAGAGTAATCAGTCTACATTAAGTTGATAAGTTTCTTTTCTGATAACCAAGGTGGATGTTATAGGAAAGAAACTGGAGCATATCAACTTTACTTCATCTTCAGTATGTGAAGGATGTGGAGGAAACTACGCAAATGTAGGTTGTCAAATTATGGAGCAGGTACAATTTATGGGCAATCAAAATAGTACACAAAATTTCCTCTATGGTAATACTTATAATCCTAGTTGGACAAATCATTCTAACTTTTCATAAGGAAATCAAAACAACAAAAGTGTGCCTTATCAACTTCTATTCTAAAGGAATCAAAATTAAAACCAATCTCATCAACAAGAGAGTAAACCATCTTACTATTTGGCTTTGGAGAAATTCATTGGGGATACTTCTAAAAGGTTTGAGAAGCTTGAAAGACAATATGATAAACTGGGATCAAGAATAGAGAAGATTGCAAGCCAAAATAGGAACCTAGAGATTCAAGGTGGTCAAATAGTAAGTTCTTTTAACATTCATCCTCAAGGGACACTTCCAAGCCAAACTAAGATAACTCCAAGAGAACATTGTAATGTTATTACCTTGAGGAGTAGAAAACGAACATTATAATGTTATTACCTTGAGGAGTAGAAAACAACCTATAGACCCACTAATAAAGAAGACCCAAGCCTTAAGAATTCTTCTTCCAAACCAAAGTTAAATGAATATGAAGCTAAAAAATGGAAGCTGCATGTTAAGCAAGATGTCAAACCATATGTGCCACTTGTTTATTTTCCACAACAATTGAAGAGACAAAACTTGGACCAATAATATGAGAAGTCCTAAAAGTCTTCAAACAATATTGCATCAATAATCATTTCATAGATCTCATGCACAAATGCAAAATTATATGAAGTTTTTGCAGGAGTTGTTATCCAAGAAAAGAAAGATAGAGGAGGATGCTAAAATTGCACTTACAGATGAGTGTAGTACTGTTATTCAAAATAAGCTCCCCCAAAAGCTCAAAGATCCTAGGAGTTTTTCTATTCCCTATAAAATTGGTGAATTTAATTTCTAGAAAGCTTTATGTGTCTCAGTTGGTAGTGTTAGTCTTCCTTCTTCTATTTGCATGAAATTAGGATTCACCAAAATGAAGCCCATAAAGATGTTGTTGCAACATGCAGATCTCTTTATCAAATACCCTATGGGAATTATGGAGAACGTTCTTGTTAAAGTGGATAAATTCTATAATCGTATTGATTTTATGATTTTGGATATAGATGAGGATGTAGAAATTTCACTAATCTTGGGAAGAACTATGGAAGCCATAATTAATGTAAAAGGTGGCGAGCTTACCTTGAAAGTAGGGGACTAGCATTTCGAATTCAACATAACAAAATCAAAAGAGAACCCTATTTCCATGAATGAGTGTTTTCGAAAGGATACCATTGATGATTTAGTTTGAGTAAATTTTAAGAAAGAAGATCCATTTTTATAAACAATGAAGTAGTTACCTTTGTCATGAGTCTAATTCCACAATCAACAATTGAAGGGTATAAAGAGTTAGGAAAACTTCACTTCAATCCATATTTGGCAAGCTGCATATTGGATAAAGAAGTAATTTGTGATCTTCCAACTTGAGAAGCATGGTTATAGTCAACCTAAGGACTATAAATTGGTTCTTATTGGGAGCAACCTAATATTTCAATCTAATTTTATTTTTTCTTTTTTTTTATATTTTTTTTGGCTTTTATTTTTATTTTTACCTAGAATTAATATGAGCTGCTAGATGAATTTTTCTTGTAAAGTGAACTAAGGGACAAAATAAAACTTCAAAACATGGCATGCAAGTTTCCACCACCACCGAAGGCCTAAGCCATGAAGGACAATGGCAAGCTTCAAGTTTGGGGAAGTATAGCCCCAAAAATTTAATGAAGTATTCTATTTTATTTTAAACTTGTTATATTTCATGAACTTTGGGATATTTTATGGGATACTGACTAAATATTTTATGGCACGGTGGATAATTTTAAAATTTTTCTTACTTAAAATCTTATAGTAGAATAATTAATTTCATAATAGGCCAATATTTACATATGATTTAATGATACTAACTATATTTACATACTTAAATTTATCTTTCAAAATTTTAAAATTTAAGATGAGAATTTTGTGAAATATTGTACTTTATGAATTTTAAACCAAATGAGTTCTTGGTTTTAAGTGAAAATAGTTAATTTGTATATGCTTACTTAATGAGGGCTCCTATCCTTTTGTAATTTGTTTTAGATTATATTATGACTAAGCCTAGAATAAGTTTAAAGTAATTGTTGAGAGAAAATTGAATCTTACTAAGTAGGGAAAAAGATAACAAAAGGGTAGACAAAATTAAAGGGTTTAACTCTGACCTTTAATTATAAGAGTAAAATCAAATTAGTTTTAGCTTAATTAAATTAGTTTTCTAAAAATTCAAATTAATTGACTTTCCAAATAATAATTAATTTAGGATTTTAGTATTGGAACTAACCCTTCTTCATGAGAGTGATACTCAATCACACATTATTTTATTTGTTTACAATGTTATGCACTTGTAATAGAGTTAGGATAAGTGCAACATTTAGTTTTTCCACGAAGTAAATACACATAGGTTTTAGAGATGTCCCTGGACCTTTGATCAGTAGTTGCTAATTTTATATCGACTAAATAGTAATGAATAACCCATAATAGTACCACTATTTCATACATTCATCTAAGTGCAAGTACATGATCATCCATGGGTATTCATGGATGAAAGAGTGGCCAATTGGATAGGTAATTTCATTAGAGAATTTATGCAAGTAAATCCTAATAATTTCATATGCATTTACATTATATGAGAATCAAGGTGAAGTTGGACATTTAGAAACCATTGAAAAGAAAGTTGAGAATCCTTACAACAAATCTCATATATAGGTATGGAACATTAGTTAAAAAGCAACATGATCCATAGTAAATTATTGAGGTATTACAATAGCAAATCTTCATCATCAGTATCAAGATCAGACTCTATATCTTCATCAACAAAAACTTCAACATCATGATTGATCTCAACAGTAAAAACATTTATATGATTTCTATCCCAATTTGTTAAATCTCCCTCATCTTTCTCCATTATATTTGTATCTTCTTGACCAATGTGAGATTTGTTTTATTGAAATGCTTCTTCTTCAATATGCATTTCATCAACATCTGATACTTTATTTGATGATAAATCATAAAAATTCTCAGATTAACTTTTTAAAATACTACACTAATATTAAATGCTACCATCCTTCACATAAAAATCTTATTCAGCTTGAGATGCAAGTACAAATGGTTATTAGTTAACTTCCTAGAAGTATTGATACTTACAAAATCATCTTTATCTATCTTGATTCCCCTTCCATTTTTTTTCAACATCCCACCAATCACACTTGAACAAAATAATTCTTTTTGCCCCTAAATATTGAAGTTCTATTTTATCCGTAAGGACACTATAATAGTCTATGCATTTAGATCCCAATATCCCCCTTGCTAAAACTCCACTATTTTGATTTCCCTTCTCTTTTCAAGTTGTTTTGTATGAAACCTAAAACCATTGATAACATATCCTGTAATGCTTTGAACACCGGATAGAGAATCTCAAGCTAGTGATAAAAATTCTTCACTTATAGTATTACCTCCATCTTGGTATAATTGTGTAACCTATGTAATTAAAATAAGAAAAATGTTATGGTCACTTTTAAAATGATAATAAAATAATATTTCATAATATTTTAAAATAAAAAATAATATAACATACTTTACGATAAAAACAAGTGATGAAATCCAAATTATGTGCGCCTTGTTAATATTCACTGTAAAATAATTAATTATTAAATAAGAAAAAATTACATCACACATAATATAGCATATATATGAAAAAGAAGAACATACCAAAAAAATGGTTAAACTTCTTCACAATTTTTCAAGACATAAAGTTGAGCTTGTTTTCTCTCATGTTCATCTAAAGATTTACATATAACCTTTGTCAAAGGATAGCCAATTTGTGCAAATATAGATAATACATTCTTTGAATCAACACAAGTCACTTCAGAATTTCTTTTCAATTGGTTAAACTTAGTTTCAATACCATGCAAATATCTTGAACAAAATATTAAACTTTCTTCCACAATATACCCTTCAACAATTGAACCTTCAAATTTACTTTTATTACTTACATAACATTTCAATTTACGTAAAAAAGGGTTTTTTTAAAGGTGTGGTTGTGGATTGAATTTAGATATAAAAGGCTCATTTGTGGTTTGTAGGGCAACATCGAGAGATACTAGTAATGTTGTTTGAATAAAAAAAAACATGTAAGCTAAACTCTCATATTGAGCCTAGCTAATAGCAGAGACTAGGTACTAGAAGGGAGAAATGGTAGAGGTTCTCAACCCAAAAGGTGGAGACGAAGATTGGTTTAGGGAGCATGATTAGTAACCATGCAAGAAAGATCTACATGATGCAAAAGGAACTTGTTTTGTAGTAATTTAGGAGGCATATATGCAAGGAAAGAGAATCAGATGCCCTTGCATACTATTACTATAAATGAGGGTTCTAGCAAGGATGTTAGGTCAGATGGAATGAATAATTAGTGAACTGAAATGAAAGAACAAGGAATTGGAGGTTTAAAATGTGACTCAAGTGGATGTGCTAGTTGATGCTCAACTAAGAAACATGGAAGAGAAAAGCCTTGGTGCTCAGGCCCACCTAATCTAATAAGTTGTCTTCGGTGGAACTATTATGGTCTTATTAACCCATGATTAGTGCAACTCTTTAAGAAGCTAGTGTTATAAAACAACTAAATTTTATTTTTTTTTATCTAAAACTCTCCCGAACAGGAAAATGATTGATTCTATTAAGTTGAATATAGGTTATGAAGAAGCTTTTGTGGTGGATAATATGGGCCATAGTAAGGGCAAGCATTTGTCTAGAATGGGAAGGACATGGTTTCTCTTTGGAGTTACTCTCATGATCACAACAATGTTGTTAAGGTAAAAGGCTTAGGGAATTGAGGGAAATTGACTTTTTTGGATTCCTTGAAGATCATGGTAGAATTATTCGTAGGATCTGCTTGCAAGGTTTAAAAAATTGGCCCTTTCGATATGATTGTACAAATGTATGTAATAGTTAATTGATTGTACAAATATTTAAATAATAAAATTAAAGTAGAAAAGGAAAAACAAAGTTTCAGCTTAAAAATAAACCAATAAGTGAGGAGAGAGAGAAGAGCTTGACCATAGAATGGCAAATTTGAAAGATATCAATCAGTGTCTTCGTTTAAGTTAAAAAAAACTCGTGTCTTCGTTTTAGTTAAAAAAAACTAGTCTCTTCGTCATTTTGCAGGTAAAAAAAAATCTTCGTCAATTTCTTAGGTCCATCTAATTCTGGTGACCAGAGATCGACGCGCCAGCTAGATTGATTGTGCTGTTAATGGACATTATTGAAATAGTTAAATAGTCATCGACTGATACTGATTCCAGCCTTTTTTTTGCAAGAAAGGTACCATTGGGTTTATTTTTTCATGAGCTTTAATTTGGTATTTTATTTTAATTTTTAAGCTAATTTAAAAAAATTTGACTATAAAATATGAATTTATTGATTGTATTCTGGTCTTTTTTTTTTGTTGCTTCTAGTAGGTAAAGAGAAGCATTTGATCAAAAAAAATCAAGATGAAATAATAAAAAAATGTTGGTCCTTTGGAAGTAATTAAAAGTATGTTAATATGGACTACATAATAATTATTATTGTTTAATACTGAATTATTAATTTTTTAGTAGAAACTAAGCTATTATTATTATTATTATTTTATTTCCAAAATATATTTAATATTATTTACTATAAACTAATAAAGTTATATTATATAATTTTTTATTTTATTTGCAATATATCTTAAGAAAATAAATTTTTAGAATTATTTTTAATATAATTATAAAATATTAAATAATTTAAATAATTATTCATAATTGATTAAATGATATGGACTTAATTAATTGGTTTTAGAAATTTTATTTTACTTTTATTTGAATGATATTTTCTAAAAATAAATTTTTAGAATTATGTTTTATATGATTAGAATATGTGTTAAATTTAAATAATTATTCATGATTAATTAAATAATATGGACTTAGTTAATTCGTGTAAAAAAAATTTTATTTTATTTACATAATATCTTCTAAAAATAAATTTTTAGAATTATTTTTTATATAAGTAGAATATCTGTTAAATTTAAATAATTATTCATAATTGATTTAATGATAATCATTAGTAACTAGTTTTATAATTATTTTTTGTTTTATTTGCATAATATCTTATAAATATAAATTTTTAGAATTATTTTTATATAAGTAGAATATGTGTTAAATTTAAATAATTATTCATGATTGATTAAATGATATGGACTTAGATAATTGGTTTTAGAAAATTTTTTATTTTATTTACATGATATCTTCTAAAAATAAATTTTTAGAATCATTTTTTATATAACTAGAATATGTGTTTAAATTTATAAAATATTATTAATTATATAGTATGATTTAAAAAAGAAAATACAAATATTAAGACTAGAAATTTTAAAATAAATTTATACACTTGTATTTTAATATTTTTTATTTATTTATGTATATCAAATATGTCACGCAATCAAAGAGAACAAAGTAATACAGATTGGAAGCCGAGTGATGATATTGGTTGGAGATTTACTACTCCTATTGAACAATCTAGATTGAAAATGTATTACACATTTTGTAGATGATTGGTGACTAGTGGGATAACACGTTTTAAGCAACACTTAGCTAGGATATCAGGTGATATTTCGGCTTGTTCTAAAGTGCCAAAAGAAATTAGGATAGATATGAAAAAATTGTTAGCATACTATTCAGAAAAATAAAAAATAAAAATAAAAAAGTACAAAAACAAGTCTTAGAAGAGGAAATTATGCGTATGAATGTTGGAGACACTGATGGTGATGATGATGAAGACTCTAAGTTAGAATACGCAAGATGATAAAGTATGCGACAGTTTGAAATTGATTCATATAGAAGAAATAGAGGCAATAATTATGTTGTAAGTGGTTCTAGTACGGAAAAAAAAATTAGAACCTTAAATGAGGCATTCTGCATCTATCAAAGTTATGGGATCGACAAAAAAATAAATATTCTGATTTGTCTACACCAGAAGAAAGGTTAAGAGCTGTCGAGATTGATTTGAAAACAGAAAGAGACAGGAAGAAACAATCTACAATAAAGACAGGATGGTTCAAGAAAAATAAAGAGAAACTTACTAATGCAATAGGTTGTTTTATTGTTAATAATAGATTGCCTTTCAATGTTGTGGCATCCCCTTGGACGGCACCTTTATTACGAACTACATATGAGGCGGGTCCTAATATTCTGCCACCAACACCATATGAACATTCAGAGGTTTGGCTTCCCAAAGAGTATACTCTAATAAAGGAGAACATTTTTTCATTTGGTGGAATATGGAAAGAGAGAGGTGTATCCATATTATATGATGCTTGGACAGGGCCAACGAGAATGCATATTATTAACTTTCTCATATATTCAAATCATAGCACTGTTTTTCATAAGTCGGTTAATACATCTGATGTGCTGAAGAAGGATGCCTATTATTATTTTAAGTTGATGAAGAAAGTAATAGAAGCAGTTGGTGAAGATAAGGTTGTCCAAATTGTGACTGATAATGATGCTACAATTAAATGTGCTGAAAAAATTATTATGGGAGTATACGAAAACATATATTCGATAGCTTGTAGCGCTCACTATATCAATTTGATTTTGGAGGATATTGGAAAGTGAAGTTATTAGCAAGCAAAGAAAATCACCCAATTCATATACAATCATAATTGGGTGGTAAATTATATGAAAAATTTCACTGATGAAAGAGAAATTCTAAGACTCGGCATCACAAGATTTGCAATAAATTTTATTGCACTAGAGAGCATTGTGTGACAAAAAAATAAATTTAAAGCATATGTTTGAATAGAAAGCTTGGGTAAATTCTAAATATGAAAGAATGACCAATAGAATTGCCATCGATGTTTGGGATATAATTTTGGGTGAAAGTAGAGAGGGAAGAAAATTTTAGTCAAATGCAAATGAAATATTAAAAGTTCAAAAGCCCCTTCCAAAAGTTTTGAGATTGGTTGATGGGGATGACAAGCCAACAATGGATTTTATTTATGAGACAGTCGATCAAGCTAAACTTACAATTAAAGAAAATTGCAAGTATTGGAGAAATTATTGGAAAATCATTTATTCAAGATAGAATTTTCAATTGCATCATGATTTACACTCCGCTGGTAAGTGACTTACATATATCTACAAATTTTGTTCACTTTTTAGTATATATTACATTAGCTGTAAATTTTTACTATCTAAATCTAACTTCTTTTGTTTTAGGTTATTACTTCAATCTCCAATATCAATATAATTATGAATATCATGTCATGAAAGATGTTGATGTAATTACGGGAGTTTGAAAAGTGATTAAAAAATTGGAGCCCAATGAAAAAGCACAAGCCAAAGCTCTTCTACAAGTAAAAATAATTATTTGAGATTGTATTAAATATTTATTATTTTTTATTGTTATTTACTAGTAAACCAATAATTATTATTCAATGATATATAGATGTTTACATTTCAAGATAAAGAATGATCTTTTGGCACCTCGCTCATGCAAAAGGCAATTGTCCTTTCACCTCCAAGTTAAATCATTAAAATTTATTTCGTGCATCTAAATATGTTCAATTAATATAATAAAATAATTCTCATTTTTTTCATTTGATACTCCAATACAGCTGAATGGTAGATACATTGTGGGGAATGTGTTCTAGAATTGCAGAAGATTGCTATTTGAGTTTTAAGTCAAACCACCTCATCATCAACCGGCAAATGTAATTGGAACACTTTCAGTTTGATTCACACAAAGACTGTGAATAGATTAAAATACAAAAAAATTGCATTCCCTAATCTATGTGCATTATAATATGAAGCTGAATTTGAGAAATATAATGAGGAAGTCCCAAGAAGATATAATGAAAAATTATAATCCAATAAATTTGGATTATATTTTTTAGAAAATAGATCCATTGTCTTCATGTTTGGAGGAAATAGAAGCTCCGATTTTTTATGATGATGATCTTGATTGGCTTAATGATGAGGATGATGAGGGACAAGAAGTCAATCTTACTGCTGTTGAGGTATCGGGTACGGTTTTACCCTCTTTTAACTATAACACCTATGAAGGCCATCATAAAAAAGAAGTGACAACAGTAATATTGGCAGATACGAAGAGGAAGACAATGAGAATGAGGAAGACAAAGACAATGACAAGAGGAAGAGGAAGACAATGAGAATGAGGAAGAGGAAGACAATGATAGTGATGAAGACGATGACAATGACAGTGGCAGTGATAATGTTGATCAAAGTGGTAATTTATGTGGAACTGCTTATGGTGGTTATAATGGATCAAGAAAATCATATGAAGATTATCGATCCAGTCATGGTGATAAATATGGCAAACATAGTAGTTCTCCTTCTCATTCTCCTAACCCAGTTTCTCCTCTAGCCGAGTTTCAAAAATATTAGCTCTATGATAATAAATTTCATGGACCAGAACATACCTCTATGCAAAATCATGGAGGGACAGGTTATGGTAGCACAACATACGGTGATACTTTCAATCAAATAGAACCTATTTTAGGCCCTTATAATTTGTCATTATATTGTAACAGGTCCAATGATTATTAGAGTCAGCATCCTCAGGGATCGACTAGAGATTTTACAGGTGAATGCTTGTCTGAAAGCAGCACATTTCACTCTAACTATCCAAGTGACAATTTTTGTGAAAGTCGAAATATTTCAGACCCACAAGGTAATGCAACTTCAAATTCAACAAATTATTTTGAAGTGTTCTCATATGCGTTTCAGCAGCCAAACTCATATCATTCAAGGTAGAACAACCAAAATTAAAATTATGATGATGATAAACAGAATAATCAAGATCCTCCTCAACATTCTTTTTTGTGGTAAATTAGTTTGTTTAATTTAATTTTAAGTGGATACTAATAATTGTTATATAGTACATATTTTCAAATTGGATTATTTTTTCTTTATTTTTAATCATTGAGTGAATTATTATGATTATGATTATTATTATTGTTATTTCTAATTTAGTAAATTTTTTAATGCAATTTAGTAATGTTATTATTAAAAAAAATTGTGAAATGTGTTTAATTATTATTAAAAACTATTTAATTATTGTTATACTATTATTTTTAAATAAGTTTTGATAACAATTTGATCTTTACTATTATTATGGATCAATTTTAACATAAGTTATTAATTTATATATTGTAAAAAATATTTAGTTTTTATTTTATTACGGTCTAATTTATTCGGATTCACCGATTCCATTACTCGATTTATCCGATTCCGCTATTCCAACTGCATTCACGGGAGTGGTAGCCATTTCATGCTGATTCAGTCCGATTTCATTTCACCGCGACTGATTCCAATTTCATGACCTATTCAGCGGTTTAAAATCTTAGTAGCCTATCAAACTTGCCCATGGATTGTTGTGCTTTTATATGGGAAAGAGGGAGGGGGTTAGCTAATTAGGTAAGAAAAATGTTGGACATGATATTGCTGAACAATCTTTGGAGAGATAAATTTGCAAATTTCAGAGCCAATGTCCTCAACATCACTACATCAAATCACCTGCCCATATACATCAACTTGCATGGTAGCATGCACACTTTCATGTATGTTGTTTTCAATTTGAAAATAAATTGCTTATAGATCATGATTGTAAGAACATTATCATTGCTTCATGGAATAAGAATGTTAGGGAAAATATTTTGGCAAAAGTTCACAAGTGTAGAAAGGTGCTCTTACAATGGAGCATTTTTTTTTCCAAGGAGAAACAGAGGCTAGTGTAATGCAGCCCAAAGAATAAAGCTTTAAGGGATTCAAAATATCCTGATGTAGCTACATTTATAGAAGCCAACAAGCAACACGTTGAATGGACAAAGGCTCAATTTAGATCCTAAGCCATGGCCCAAAGTTAAGATTGGACCCTATTATTTTTTAGGGGAAAAGAACCTCTTTTTTTTTTTCAAATCATCCTAAACTGGCTCTTATATAACGGATACGTGGATGCCACTTCTTTGTAACTGCATGTGTTATAGAGGAATTAAGCTTTAAGCCACAAATTGCTTCCATTTCCTCTGCTTTTTTTTAATAGATTATTAGTTTTGCATGGCCAAATATTTCTCTAAACTATTTTGCACATTTCAAAGATCTTATCTCGAGCCATTTTTCATTACATCTCTACGTACAAAATTGACATAAAAATTGTGTATGGATTTTTTGAGAGCTTAAGATAAGCAGCAAGAACTTCTTCATCTTCATTAATCCTTCTCTAAGCAAAAGATTTAGAATTAGAACCTTTGGAAGCAAAGTAATTATATTTCTTTACTCGAATCAAATTATCCCTTTAATTGGCCAAACACAATTTCTTTGTCATTAAGAATAACAATTGCACTTTCTTGGTGCAATATTATGTTAAGATTTTTTTATGGGAATCAGAGTTGCCTTGTGTCTCCATTACTCTAAACTTGAAATATACTTTGTTAGGATTAAGAAGTTCCACTATTTCTTTGGCATAATCTTGTCAACCTAAGGAGGCGATTGGTTGGAGCAGGAATGGGAATGAGAATATTTTATTTCCATTGACGTTGTTTGATTTGATAAAATAGATAAAGCAATAGGAATGACATTATCCTAGAAAATGAAATGAGTGATTTCCTATTATCGCCTATTAATTATATTTGATTTCTGACTGAAATAAAAAATTAAAAAATATATTTTTTTATTTTCAGAATAAATTAATAAAATAAATTTAAATTTTTTAATAAAATTAAATTAAAATCTTAAAATAACATATAATCAATTTAATTTTTTATCTTTTTTTTAATACAATATTTCTGAGTTTTTAAATAAATAAATTATTTTTTAATAAAATTTTTAAAATGAAATATAATATTTTTCTTATTATAATATCTCTGAATTTTTAAATAATAAAAAAATTATTTTCATTCCGATTCTAATTTTAAAATTAACCAAATAAAAAGAATAAATAATTATTCTGATTATAATTCTATTTCATTCCAATTCCAATTTCTTTTTTTATTCTGAAATTTGAACTAAATTTCACCTAAAGTATAAATGTATATTTAGAACATGAAAACCGAGAATAGAAGGCTTAAACTTTGTTTCCTAATAAACTTGTATTTTTTGAATTTTTATTAGCAATAACTCTTGCAAAATAGTTTTTAATTCTAAAATAATAAATTTTTAAAATTAATATATCTTAGTTTCAAATCATTGATATAAATTAACGAGAAAACTATTTTTTTTTTAATTTCACAATCTATAAATTTCTATATTATTAGACTTATTATTTTTTTTCTTTTTAATATATCTGTGTTTGTAGGATTCCATTGCATTTTTCATGAAATACTAATTTTAATTTGCATTTTTCATGAAATACTAATTTTAGGATTGTGTTTTGATTAGGGCAGCAGCATTACTTTCTCTATTCTTCCCATTTTGAGCCGTTCCTTCATTGTTCTTGTTGCCTGAGGAAGTGGTGCTATTGTCATTCCCAGACATTGAGGAAGCCACTAAGCTCTGATAGCAAGTTAAGAAATTAGGTTTTTTGGAATTGGGAATTCTTCTGCTCTTGATTCAATGAGCAGAGAGAGAATTTCTTCTATTGATAGAAAGAGCCTTCCAATAGGATTATTACAAGTGTTATTTCTTTACAACAAGAAAGGAAAATTAGCTACAAATGATTTGTATAGCAGAGAAATAAGGAGGAATCATTTGAGAATGATTTGGGCGAATTGTTGATTTCAGCAAAAGGTGACAATGGACTCCTTACATCAGCAATCTTGTATTGTAGCTAAGGTGTTACTAAGGTCCTTAACAATAGGATTAACCACCATCAGAGAATACACATACCAAAGAGTAGTATTGTGGAAAGTGGACCGAAAGTGAATGAAACATAATAGCCCAATATATAAGCCCACCTTCAATTGTTTTATCTGTTTCTATAAGCTTATCCAATTGTACCTGTATAGCTAATTTAAATATATTTAGCAGATATTTAGATAGTAAAATCAGGGATTTCGTTACCTTAAGTTTGTATAAATAGCATACATGTGAATAATAAAGATATCTCTTCAAAACAATCTATTATGGTATCAGAGCCCTAGACGAAAGTCATTTGATCCTTATTTTTTCTTTTCTTTTCTCTCTATGGCCGACACTGGAATCGTTCTTGCCGTGTCTCCATCCTTTGCTAAGCAGCTCATTACGTTTAATGTTGCTACTCAAGCATCTTTAAAACTAAACAGTAGTAATTATCTCTCCTGGAAACTTCAATTTCAAAGTCTGTTTATTGGATATGATCTTCTTGGTTATATTGATGGTTCCCATCCGTGTCCACCCGCTCTTCTTCCAAATAGTGATACACCCAATCCTACTTCTCAACTCTGGATAAGGCAGGATCAATTGCTTCTGAACGCCTTTATTGGTGCGTTAACACCTCAGCTTATTCCATTTATTGCAAAAGCCAATGTTGCAAACAAGAATCAAACAAAGAAACACAATGGTGGCTCATCTCAATCAGCTTCGGGTTATTATAACAATAATTATCAAGGTTCTCGTAATAACAATTCTAGTAATTGGAACAATAGTTATCAACAACAGGGCCCTCGTCAGAACACTGGATCGTTTCCTCAGCAGGGTGGCAGACCATACCTTGGGCGATGTCAGATCTGTGGCACGCAAGGTCACTCAACTAAAAGGTGTCCTTCCTTCAAAATTGTTCCTGTTCAGCCTACTGCTCACTATGCAGCTGCTCCCTCGCCTCAGTCCTCTCCTTGGCTCATGGATACTGGTGCCTCTCACCATCTTACGGCAGATTTGGACAATTTAGCACTGCATAGTCCCTACAATGGTGCTGATGATGTTATGATAGGGGATGGCACAGGTTTATCTATTACAAATGTTGGATGCACAATACTTCCCACACCTAATAGAGATTTTCAACTAAATAATGTGTTTTGTGTTCCGGCCATGAAAAAGAATCTCATCTCTGTATATCAGTTTTGTGTTGCCAATAATGTATCTGTTGAATTCTCACCTTTTCTTTTTCTTGTGAAGGACCTGGCGACGGGGAATACAGTTCTCAAAGGTAAGCCTAAGGATGGTGTCTATGAATGGCCAGAGTCCACTCCTCTACTAGCTTTCTCTTCTGTTCTTGCTTCCGTGATTGATTGGCATGCTCGACTCGGTCATCCTGCTCAACCAATTGTTCAAACTATTTTGTCACAAAATAAATCAACACTTCTTTCACAAAATGCAAGTCTTAATTTTCATTGTAATTCCTGCTTGGTTAATAAAATTCACAAGTTGTCTTTCTCAACTTCTACTCTTCAAACAAGTCAACCTTTAGAGGTCATATACTCAGATGTTTGGACGTCTCCACATTATTCACATAATAATTTTAAATACTATGTTGTGTTTGTGGATCATTTTACACGCTACATATGGTTTTATCCACTAAAGTTTAAGTCTGAAATTAAGGAAGTTTTTATTCGGTTTAAGGCTTTAGTTGAAAAATTTTCAATTTGCCTATTAAGACTCTTTATTCCGATAATGGGGGGGGGGGGGGGGGGGGGGGGGGAATATCTTGCTTTGAAATCATTTCTTTCTTTGCATGGTATCTCATTCAAAACTACTCCTCCTCACACTCCTGAACACAATGGCTTATCTGAAAGAAAACACCTACATATTGTGGAAACTGGTCTCACATTACTCTCACATGCTCATATGTCTGTTTTGTATTGGCCATGTGCTTTTGCAACTGCCGTATATATCATAAATCGCATGCTATCTAAGATACTTGGTTTGACTAGTCCTTATTTCCGTTTGTTTCACAGTCAACTGAAATATCAAAAATTACGTATCTTTAGGTGCTTATGCTATCCGTGGTTAAGACCCTATGTTGCCAATAAACTCAGTCCAAAATCTCAACCATGTGTTTTCCTAGGATACTCAACTACTCAAAGTGCTTATTTGTGTTTAGATGTAAAAGCCTCTAAAATTTATACCTCTAGGCATGTTAAATTCGTTGAGTCTGTTTTTCCTTTTGCACATCAGACTTCAGCTCCATCTGTCTCCTCTTCACTTGGCTCCCTTCTTCTTCTGTGCCATTCACAGCACCTTTTGATACTTCTGCAAGAACTGGTTCTTCTGTCAATAGTGACTTTGCAAGCACACATAGTGTTCAACATGAAACAGGTGATATTGTTTTACCTCCTATTGTTGATCCAGTTGTTAGTACTACTAAAAATTCAGCATCTACTTCTGATTCAGTGTCCTCTGGTGCTCTCTTGTCTGCCTCTGCTACATCTGATGGGGATACTGCTGTTTTATCTGTTGATGATTCTGGTTCAGCTGTACAAAATGCTATTGTGCCTGTTGAGCCTGTACCTGTTTCTGCTTCACCAGATTCTGCTCTTCCAGTTGTTGTGACTGCCCCTGCATCAAACAATCATCCAATGGTTACTCGCAGTAAAAATCAGATTTTTAAACCAATTAACAAGCTTAGTCTTTCTCTTCACTTACAAGACAATACGGATGTTGAACCAAGGACAATAACACAAGCCCTTAAAAATACAAAGTGGAGGAAAGCTTGTTCAGAAGAGTTTAATTCACTTGTTCGAAATGGTACCTGGACGCTTGTTCCACCACATGTATCTCAAAATCTTGTTGGTTGCAAGTGGATATTCCGTATTAAGCACAATTCTGATGGTTCAATTCAGCGCTATAAGGCTCGTTTGGTTGCTAAGGGGTTTCATCAACGCCCTGGGATTGATTTTCATGAGACCTTTAGTCCCGTTGTGAAACCTACGACAATTCGAGTTGTTTTAAGCTTAGCAATTGCACATGGTTGGAAATTAAAACAGTTAGATGTTAATAATGCTTTTCTACAAGGACCTCTAACTGATGATGTGTTTATGTCACAGCCTCCAGGTTTTCAAGATACAGACAAGCCTAATTATGTATGTCGGTTAAATAAAGTTATTTATGGTTTGAAGCAAGCCCCACGGGCTTGGTATCAGGCTCTACGGCAGTTCCTAGTTTCTACAGGATTTATCAATTCTGCTTCAGACACATCTTTGTTTATTAACCATTCAGCTCAAGGTGTTATTGTTTTGGTGGTCTATGTCGACGACATAATTATCACAGGCAGTAATTCTACGCTTTTTTCTGACTATATAACTCTTCTAGCCAAGAAGTTTTCTTTGAAGGATTTGGGTGATTTGGCTTATTTTCTGGGAATAGAAGTGGTGCATAATTCTGATGGTATTCTTTTATCTCAGCGTAGATATATTCGAGACATGCTTTATCAGACAGGCATGCAAGATGCAAAGCCAGTTTTAACTCCGATGTCTAGCACTCAAGTTCTATCAATAAAAAGGTGGCTTACAATATTTGTTGCTTACTCGGCCGGATGTTGCCTTTGCCGTCAACAAACTGTCTCAGTTCAATCATCAACCTACAACAGAACACTGGGGTGCGGTGAAACGCCTTCTGCGCTATCTTGTTGGAACTATTGATGAAGGACTTCAGCTCTTCAGATCTTCACCTCCATCATCTGTGTATTCTCTTCACGCCTTTTCCGATGCTGACTGGGGTGGGGATAAAGATCATTTTTATTCTTCAGGTGCTTACATCATATATCTGGGACGTAGTCCAATTTCTTGGAGCTCAAAGAAACAGCGGTCAATCGCACGCTCCTCCACTGAAGCTGAGTACAAGTCTGTGGCAAATACAGCAGCTGAGGTTCGTTGGATCTCTCATCTTCTTCAGGAGCTTCGATGTCCGATGACTGCATCGCCGGTCATATACTGTGATAATGTGGGAGCGACTTAGTTGAGCTCCAACCCGATTTTCCACTCTCGAATGAAGCACGTTGCCATTGATTTTCATTTCATCCGAGAGCAGGTACAGTCCGGCAGTCTGCGGGTTTCTCATGTTGCATCGGCTGATCAAACGGCGGACACCCTTACAAAGCCGCTGCCACAAACCCGATTTCAAGAACTCAAATACAAGCTAGGGCTCCGTACCCGTTCACCCACTTGAGGGGGAGTAATAGCCCAATATAGAAGCCCACCTTCAATTGTTTTATCTGTTTCTATAAGCTTATCCAATTGTACCTGTATAGCTAATTTAAATATATTTAGCAGATATTTAGATAATTAAATCAGGGATTTCGTTACCATAAGTTTGTATAAATAGCATACATGTGAATAATAAAGATATCTCTTCAAAACAATCTATTAAAACAGAAGTTGAAGACATATGCAAATCGGTTACAAACTTGGAAATTAAGAAAGGCTTATGGTTCATTGGTAGTGAAAAGGCCTCTGGAGTAGATGGGTTTAATTAATAACGTATTCTTCAAGAAAATATGGGGTATCAGAAGGGCGGAAGTGGTAGCTAGCATCAGGGAGTTCTTTCTGTAAGGAAAACTATTGAAACAATGGAATGCCACCTCTTTGACCATTATCCCGAAGATCCCGCAAGGCCTTTCAAACTATAGGCCTATTGTCTATTGCATAGTGTTATATAAGACTATCATCAAAATTTTAAAATGAATGTTGGAGGCTATCCTGGGTAAAATCATCAATGGTCTACATTCCATGAAGGAAAATCGTCAATAATGTTCTACTAGCTCGTGAAACAGTAAAGAATTACCATAGGCAAGGGGGAAACTAAGTTGTGCCATGAGAATTGACCTGAGAAAAGCTTATTGCTCAGTTCAATGGGACTTTATCGGAGAGATTTTTTGTTGGGCTGAACTTTCCTAATGGGTTCATTAGATGGGTTACGAAATATGTTAGAACCCCTAGTCAGTGGAAGTTTACAGGGATTTTTCCCAGGCAAAAGAGGGTTAAGGTTAGGAGATCCAATGTTCATGTTATTATTTGAGATAGCCATGGAGTACTTATTGAGCAATTTATGATTTTTTTTTTATTTCAAATCGCAAAATAGAGTGGAATGATTGCATTTAAATTTGGATTGCAAAATAATTTATTTCTCAAAATTAGAAGAAAATAATATCATCGAAATTAAAATCAAATTTAAAAATAGAATTTTTCATAAATAGGTGAGTGCACTACAATAATTTCCAATTATCAATTTTAAATTAAACTTTCAAATCTAAAGTTAAGGTTTAATTTTAATTTTACAAAAATAAATTTGAGATCTTGAATATCATTTTACTTTTTTCAAATATAAATTCAAATTTTAAATGGAATAACTGTGGCCATATTATAGATATTGAGATTTTACAAAATTTAATAAATCTCAAAGACCCAATTTTTCGATTCCCATTAAAGAAGTTAACCTGAACTTTTGAGGTTGTTGGATTATAGAGCTTTTGATATTAGCAAGGCTCATATATAGGATTGGGAGCCAATGGCAAGAGGCAAAATTTCTCTATGCTTCATTATGCTTCTTCCTCCTTCTCAAACCTGCTTCTCTTCTTCCTTTTCCTTTAGATGATATTTGAAAATACTATAAATATATTGAAATTTTAGTTATTTTTTTAATCATTATGTAATTTGAAATTTTTGAAATTATTGATGAAAAAAGATAACATTATATTTTTTTAATAACAGAAAAATATGGTTTTATTGAATTAAATAAACAAAAAAAATTACTAGCAATGAGAAATTTAATAATTATTTTGAAATCATAATCTAATATTATCTTGGGAATTTGATTAAAGAAAAAAGTTAATATAATAGTGATGTTGATGTACCATATATAAAATAAATAAGTATAGTGATAATATAAGAAAGTCATTATAAGTGGAAATAAAAAGTACATATTTTTTATTTTTTAGTTTTGAAGTTTTTTCTTTTGGGCAACTAATAAAGTGATTTTTTATAATAACAGAACAAATAGTGATTTTTTTTATGACATATGCAGACAACTGAAGCACACTCTCAAGTGCCCTATTGTCCCAAGCATGTCCCTTACCAAAGGGTCATTTAGTTTGGCAATTTGTTGTATCAACAACATTAATTTCAAATGTTTTACTTAGTTGGCTTCTATATCAAGAAGATTTTTCAAATCTTTAAGTGATCTTTCATTGGTTTATATCCCTTTACTTGTAGGGCATATTGTGACGAACTTTGTTTATCTACAACAATACAGGACCATGTGATACCTAATGAGTTTGCTTTGCTTTCTGCAAATTACACATAGCCATTGATTCAAAGCCACTACTTCCAGATTTTAGAGGATTTTTAAACAATTTGTTTCATCTATAAATATATAGCTACTCTTCATACTTTGGTCACAATTCACAACCAAGTCTTCTTCTTCTTCTTCTTCTTCTTCTTCTTCTTCTTCTTCTTCTTCACATCCTCTGCTACTCTTAAGTCATAATTAATTTTTCCTTAATTAGGGTTGGACAAAATTTGATTAACTTATTAAAAATTCGTGAATTTAGAATAATTCGGTCGGTTCAGTAGAAGAATTTATATAAATTCGGTTTTTAATTCGGTTAATGGTTAATCGATTCGGCTCGGTCGGTTAACCATTAACCAAACCCTTTTTTTTAATTATTTAGTTATTATTTTTTGTTTAATTCTTTAATTATATTAATTTTTTTATTATAAATATAAACTTTTATTGCAAAATAAAATTATTTTTTAGTTTTTTTAATAAGTTTTATTTAGTTATTTAATTATATTAATTTTTTATTCTAAATAAAATTTTTATTATAAAATTTAAAAAAAATTGATTGGTTCGGTTAATTAACTAAACTGACCGATTTGGTTCGGTTAATTAACCTAACCGACCGAAATAGAAATTCGGTCGGTTCGGTTAAAAAATTTTAAGAAAATCAATTCGGTTAATCTGTCAGTTCGGTCGATTAATTAACCGAACCGACCGATCTCTACCCCTATCCTCAACCAACCAAAAAACCTGAAGGACTAAACCCTTCCTTTCTTGAATTATATATCATCAACAAGAAGACTATGGCTATTTGTTTCAATGGTAATCTTGGTAAGCAAATTATTTTCAGGTCTGTGTTTTCTTCAAATAAAGTAGTTACAAGATGTTCAAGTGTACCAAAAGGTTTCTTAGCAGTTTACATTGGAGAGACAGAGAAGAAGAGATTTGTAGTTCCATTATCATGTTTGAAAGAGCTTTCATTTCAAGATTTGTTAAGTAAAGCTGAAGAAGAGTTTGGTTTTGATAATCCAATAGGTGGTTTAACAATCCCTTGTAGAGAAGATATTTTCCTTCATGTCACTTCCAATTTGAGCATAGCTGAATCAAGAGTAGAAAAAAAAACAATTTTGCATTGCATGAATTGCCAGTTCTTGTAAATATTTACTTTGATTATACAGATCAAAACCAACCATAATAATTGAGAAAAATTGCCAATGGAAGTTCTTATACATTTTTTCTCATACAATTAACTTGCAGTTTTCTCTTCTTCCATTTGCTATGAAAACTCATTCCTAAACATCATCATCATCATCAAATAATCATCTCAGTTATCGAGTGGGCTGATTTGAGTTGTTAAAGCTATTATTAATATAGTTTGAGAATAAATATGCCGGCAATTGACTGCAAAGATCAAAACAATGTTGATTAATCAATCTCCATATGACTGGGAATGCCAATTACATTTCTAACTTTACTAGTTCATGCTACAGAAAATATATTACAAGCTTCTGGAGAATCCAACAAGGAATTTCCAATTTCCATCTAAACTAGAATAACTGTTTCTGCCCTACCATTTCTCCTACAATCCCTATCATTTGTATAAACAATCCTACCTTTGGATCTAACTTATATATCAGGACTAAAACCTATGCAAGTAAAAGCAACTGTATACAGCATAGCAAACATGGTGGCTTCAGCTTTCTTCATCATAATCTTCCTCATCATCATAGTCGCCTACTCTTCTATTTAAGTTGGCAAGATAAATGGGATCTATATCCATCTTCTCAATGTCCACAAGCGACCAGCTGGGTAATTCCTCATGCTTCATTTCAGGAATTAGTTTTGCTGTTGAACTTGGAGGAGCAGCAGTTAACACTATTTTTGACTCCCCATTCTCATCCAAGTCTACATTCAGATCAAAGTCATGAACTGGGGCTTGTACACTTTTATCTCCTGGAATATTCTCCTTCATGTCCTTGGGTTCATCAAGATCATTTGCATTTTCATTAATTGGACTTGGCTTGTCATTGTGATTACTAATGTCTAGGTCGTCTTCAAATTTCCTAGACTCTGCAGCTGTCTCCCTCTCTACAGCTCTACTACCACGTCCACGCCCTCTACCTCTGCCCCTACCCCTTCCTCTGCCACTGCCAGTGCCACTCGTGTGGGTGGTATCATGCTGCCAAAGAAATTATGGAATCAAGGTTCAGTGAAATAATCAAAGGAATTGCATATATGTAAATAATCGAACTTGTAACTGACAATATGGAAGACAACATGAAAGTGAACATCTGATTACATAGAAAGTTAAACCAAGTGGCACATAATTGCAGTTATATAACCTAAATATTTGTTTCTCCTATTCAATTTCAGAAGGCTTACCATTCTGCTCCTATTGAACTCCTCATCACTATCGGTGTATTCATTGTCAGCAACTTTTCTGAATTGTATTAAGAGTTTAGTCAATAAACAAACTAAAAAATTATAAACAAACTAATAAGAAGATACAAGACTCCAATTCAAACCTTCTTTTGGCAACAATACGATCATCCCCAGCAGATTCAGAACCACCTAAATCAGGAACCTTGCCAACAATCTCCCTCAGAAAATCAAAGACATTAAATGACTGTACACAGTGTTTCCTGTAAATTTCAGTAGAAGTTAGATCACTTCTTCCCTAGATATGGAAATCAACAAATCTCTAAATGAGGACAAAATTAGAACATCTAAAGCATACACAAAGACATAGTGAGCACGTGTGTGTGAGAGAGAGAGAGAGAGGCAGTTATTGCATATATCTGGCACTGAGAACCAGATAATCATCCCAAACAATAACTAAAACATTCACTTACAAGTGCAACGAATTCAAGGTCTTGGCTCCCCTTTTCAGAGTTACTGAATATGTACGATCACATAGATCTTGCAAAAATAGCTCCAAAGCTTTAGCTGCACATGTAATTAAAAAAGAATAAGAACTAAAAGGGAAAGCCAAATGACAAAAGAGGAATGGGAAGTTATAAAGAAAAAAGCAACACTCCTATCACCAGTAAATCATATATCAAAATGCCAAAAAATTACTTACATACAAGAAGAGGCACAGCCATGGCAATCTTTCCCACATCCTCATCAGCTTGCATAATCTTCTTAATCCGAGCCTGATTCAGAAAAAATAAATAAATAAATAGCAAGATGAGATACGTGTTCCAACCCAAAAGAAATTAAATAAATAGCATGCAGTAATTTTAAGCAAATATCCATGAATCACTCACTCACATCTTGACATATTAAATAGGGTAAGAAATAGGACTATTAACAAGTCAAAAACCAAACTGGCAGTGTATGCCTATAAGGAGCTACATATTATATTCACCAAGTAACCAATGAGATGTTGGGCCAGATAGTGCTTAATCAATTAGGTGGTGGGCTAGCTGGATAAGCACATCATTCTGCTTGATCTGCATTCAATTCCTCGACCATACATCTCATTATGCATAATGTCTAAATATTAATTTTGCTGCTTAGTGCAAGAATTCAAGATCGGTAGTGTCCTTGATCCTGCCAGAAGGCCAAGTGCCTCCAATCAGTGTTTACTAGTCAGCGTGCAGTATGGAGGTAACTTAAATAAAGGACGATAAACACCTAACTAATGGCCCCGGGCCTGATGGATCAATGATTAACACAATGATTAATGCAACTAGTAACCCTTTTTATTAATTTTTTTTTTTTAAAAAAACACTATTCACTAAGTCGTTTCTAGCAAAAAGAATAAAACCAAATACCTAAAAGTAACGTCTCTATCATATTCTTATCATGAATATACATAAAAACATGTTTAAGTTAAAAAATATATATATGTTTGGATTAGGCAAAACCAATGGTGTTTCAGTTTCAGTAATTGAAAGAAATGAACAAATAAACATTCATTCGATTAAATAACATTATAAGAAATATAGCCTATCATTGAACTTTAAACTAGTCCAGATTTTTGAATAGTAGCCATAGTTTTTGTAATGAATTGGAATTTCCATATATATATATATATATATATATATATATCAGAATTAAATCATCTTTTAAGTTGTAAATAAACAAATAAAAGGAATTCATGGTAGCCTAAAAGAAATTTTAAAACGAAGAAAAAAAAAACAGAGTAGATAAGAAAGAAAGAGAGCTTACAGCAGGAAAACGAGTGTCGAGTTTCTTCCTCATGGCGTGAAAGCTAAAAGGTGCTGAGCCACAGAAACTGAATATATATATATATATATATATATGTGTATATGAAAGTGAAACCCTAGATAATTTCTCAGAGCTTTTTGGCGCAGAGAAGAACAAGAAGTTCATATATAATAAAGTAATACTTGTAAAGAAAGCAATTAAATTTGAAATCACCAATCAGGAGAGGATTTGGAGGAAAAGCGATGAAACAAAACTCTGAAAACTTCTTCCTTTTCTTAAAAAAAAAAATTCTTTTCAATTTGGGCTTCTCGAATACTCTTCTTTTGGACCTCAAAGCCCATTTCAATCCTATACTTAACAGAGAAAATTGCTCTCAGTACGCGCTTTTTGGTTTTGTTTTTCGATTATACGGCCGACGACTTTTTTAAGAGGAATTTATATTCTCTATCCCAAGAACTAAGAAGAAGTTTCATTTACAAAAATGCGGCACGGAGATTTTTTTTACATATTTATGATTTTTACTGTGATTTTTCTTTTTTTTTTATTTTTATAATTTTTTTATTTTATTTTTTTACTATTTTATTTTATTTGTATTTTTTTATTAAAAAAAATTTTCAATATTATATTCTCAGTATGCATATAAAAAGATAAATATATACACACAACATAAATAAATATACACTTATTAATATAAACTACATATATAATATCTACGATACATCTGCAATATATCTATAATATATCTAAAACATATCTACGTAATATTCTTAATATTTATTTAATTTTATTTTTTTTAAATTTTTTATTCTAACATTCATACAATATTTATATATTATTTAAAAAACTTTTACTTAAAATACTCACAACATAAATAACAAATACATAACATACACACATCTATAATACATCTACAATATTTACAATACATCAACAGTATCTACAAAATATAACACATCTACTAAATATTTATATAATATTTACATAGTAAAATTATATATATTTTTTATTTTTTTATGTATATAATATATTAAATTTATTTTAAAATAAATTTAATAATTTTTATTAATACATTTTCGAAAATTTTATTTTATTTTTTTTAGTATTATTTATTTTTTATAATTATAATTAAATTTTTTTTTATAAAAAATTATAATTTTTATATGATGAAAAATAATTTAAAATATTAATTTTTATTATTTTATTATAATTTTTTTATTTAATAATGAAGTTTGAAAAAAAAATAAAGATTTAAAATAAAATATTTATGGTAGTAAGAAAATAGATATTTAAAAAAATTATTTCAGTGAAGAATAAAATATTTTTAAAATTTTATATTAATTTTTTATAAAAGTGTAAATATTTTTAGTTTTTGTAATATTTTTAAAATAATTTTTTTTAGTAATTATGCAAATGTCTCTTTTTTTTTAAAAAAAAGTATTAAGTGGTGCTTTTTTTTCAATTTTACTTTTAAAAATCATTGATTTTTATTTTTTCGTTGCAAGTTTATTTTTTCTTTTTAAAATTTTTATTTTTATTTAAATTTATTTACTCATAAAAAAATTTTTAAGTCATTATCAAAATATATACAAAAAAAACATATATACAATATATATATATATATATATATAACATATAGAAAATATACACAACAAACAATAAATATCCACACAACATCTACATAACATATATATAACATCTACAAAGCATCTATAGAATTTATTTAATATTTTTAACTTTATTTTTTTTTATTTTATATTCACATAATATAAACACAACTTCTACATAACATACACAATAAATACATAACATACACATATCTACCAAACATTTATAATATCTACATAGCATACACCAAACATACATAGAATATCTATTAAACATTTACACCACATCTACATAACAAAATTGTTATTTTTTTAATTTACTTTATATGTATAATATGTGTATAATATAATATTCATAATCAATACAAAACTTACTATGTAGCATCTACATAATATACATGCACACAATATCTATTATATATCTACAACATCTACATAATATACACTAAATATACATAAAATATTTATAAAATATCTACACAATGAAATTATTTTTTTATATATAAAAATTATTTAAAAATAAATTTAATAATTTTTATTAATATTTTTTATATTTTTTGTGATTAAAATTAAAAATTTTTTATAAAAATTAATAACTTTTATATGATAAAAAATAATTTAAAATATTAATTTTATTATTTTACTAAAATATTTTATTTAATATTGAAGTTAAAAAAAATTAAAATTAAAATAAAATATTAATTATAGTGGAAGAAGAAATATTTTTTTTCAAAAAATTATTTTATTAAAGAGTGATATTTTTAAATTTTACTCTTAACATTTTATAAAATTATAAATATTTTTATTTTTTATAGTATTTTTAAAATAAAAATTTTTTTTAAATAATTTTATAAATGTTCATACTTAATAATTCTAATACATGATTTTACAAAAATGACAAAAAAAGGCAAAAAAAATTAAATTTATTATATTTTTAAAAATATTTAGATTTACAAAAATTTATAATTAATTTACTAAAATATCATATTTACATAATTTATTATAAATTTATTATGAATTTATATAATTTATTATAAATTTATTATAGAATAACTAAAATACCTCATACAAATATAAAAAAAATTATAAAAAATAATTGATGATGTAATTTTCTTTTCTACTTTTTATACTTTCACGTAATATTTACTGAAAAAATCTAAAATCAATTCAGCACGGAATGAAATTCATAATTATACAAAACATATTGAATAAAAAAAAGGAGATTTTATATAAAAATATCTAAAAATTAAAAATATTTATTTTTTTAAATACTCACTTTGTAACTTCTAATTTAAAAAACACTCATTTTTAATTTACAACAGTTTAGTATATCATAATTTATAACTTTTGATATATCAAGAATATATGTAATATGTTAAATAAAAATATATATATATATAATATTTTTCAGTTAAATCTTAAAAAATATATTTTTGAAATTTTCTAAAAATTATTTGTTTTTGAAAAATGAATTAAAAAGTACACATTATATAATTTCATCTTTAGAATATTTATTTATGGTTTAATTGCTAAAGAATTCCTAAATTTAGTTTCTTTTTCAATTGTTAGCATTTTATTTATTCTTGGTGCGGTGAGCGTGGATATGCTATTTTTCAATATAAGCAATGGAGCCTCAGGTACGTCTCACATTTCCTACAAAGGAAGCACTCTAATTTTGCTATACTTTAATAGTTTATATTATAATGCCTTATGTTATCTCGGTGCCCTCGCAGGCCCTGAGCTATTACAGCGCTTTCGCGCGCACTTAACATATATTGCAACTCGTTATGCCTCGCACTGAGCTCTTTAGCACCCTCGTCGCGCTCAAATTTTGTAAGCACCTACGGTGCATATCGATGAACCATCGTCGCACTTAAATTGTTTAAGCACCTACGGTGCATATCGACGCGCCCTCGTCACGCTCAATTTTTTAAGCACCTACAGTGCATATGGACACGCCCTTATCATGCTCACTCTTTAAGCACTTACGGTGCATGTCAACGCTCCCTCGTTGTGCTCAAGCTCTTAAGCACTCACGGTGCCTATCAATGCGCCCTAGCCGCGCTCAAAGCTTTTAATCGTGCATATTACAACGCCCACGCACGACCTAAGCTATCATACCGCTCTCACTGCGCACTAAGCTTTGACCACCATGATCGAGCACTGAGCTAAGCACTCTAGCCATGCATCAATTTTCACTATAACACTATCTGCAAGTTCCTATTTTTAATACAATGCTAACTTTTTATTACTGTGTACAATGCCTTTGCAACATACCGAACTCATCATGAGCAAATGAGCTAATAACAACTATGAATTCAACTAAAATCGAGCAGTATAAGAAGCCTTCCGTTTATAATATCGAACTATTTAGCACCTTCTTACGCATTTGTCTTATTTTATTCACGATATCATATTGTTTAATATTTCATCACTTACCAGTTTGCTTATAGTGCCTGTGTGTGCCTTTTATTGTGGCCCCTTGTCGAGGGTCGAGCTTCAATGCTCCCACCGAGCATCAATACTCATTGTACGTTGCAGTTTGTATTCATCTTTACAATTCTGTAAGTTTGGGAGCTCATGTGATATCACTTTGTATGTATTCCCAAGCCCCACTTATCTGCTTTTTCATTATTGTATAAGAGATATGTATTAATGTACATAGTCAGGCGCTACGTCAGCCCTCTGAAATCCAGCCCAAGAGGCTACTTGACATAAATGTTCAAACAATAAAGAGAGGCACTGACACCCCCGATATCCGAGCATTAACACCACTGATGTCCGAAAAGGGGCATCCCCAAGAGCTATAGAACTGAACTGGCATTCAAGTTTTTATCAAAAAGGAACTTTCTACTCCCACGACTATGATCACACTAATAGCACGGACAAATGTCTTGCATCGTGAAGAAACCAAGAATTTGATTGAATGCAGAGCCCGAGCAGCTTAGCTGAGCTCTCAAGCCAATAGTCACTAGAACACTCTTGTTCAATCTGACATCGCACATAGCGCGTCTTTAACCAGGTGCTCACTCTTTATTTTCTAATTTTATAGTTTGATTGGTTGCTCGGCATGCGAGTTCTCACGACCTGTGCCCCGAGCATGTTCAGTAAAATCGTGCCTAGGGGGCACTGTTGTGGGATGCTCAGGTGCATCTCATGCATAAACATGCTAACATCACACAACATATCACAAGCTCGGTTGACGACAGAGGCAAATATATAATTCACATAGCATATCACAAAATGAGTCAAATCAAACACAAGTATTGAATTCGAGCTTAAAAGAAAGACTTTTCATTAATCAGAAAAAGTTTATTACATGTATAGCTCGGTCCTTACAACTGTATGGATCGAGCATAAGCACCCCACAGCTACTTTATAAATTTCAACTCCTAGACCTCGTCATCCTGAATCTCGTCTTCCTAGTCCAAATCCTCCTCATCTTCTTCATCTTTTGCCTCTTGCTCGGTAGCTAGCTCGTCGATGTCTATCTCAATCATTCAAGACAAGTCCATATCCGAGTGCTCATTCTTCAATCGGTCAGACACAGCCTTTTGATAGACATAGATACCCTGAGCGTAGCGCCTGTCGCTCCTCGCAGACTCAGCAATCAATCCTTGACGCGTGGCCTCCAGCGTATCCTCTGCCAGGCGTAGCTCGACATCCTTATATTTTAAAGCTTCTTTTGTTAGGCGAAGCTCTTCGTTTTTTGGCACTCAAAGCTCCTTTGGTCGAGCTAAGCCTCTCATTATTCTTCCTCAGAGCTTCTTGCACTTATTTTAACTTTTCATCCTTTGCTTTCAAGGAGTTCTCCAACTCTTGTCTCTTTGCGGCCTCCTTATGACAGTTCCTCGCCGCATATGCAAAATTGGTCGCCAGACCCGCTACTCGATCTTCGAAGATATGCACGAGCTGGGCAACCTGCAGAACTTTATTCAGTTCATTTCCATTCTAAACCTTAATCCAAGTATAAACGTTCGAATTGTTCCTTAGCATATGAGACATTGTCACCATCTCCTTCGCCATGTCGTCCGTGCTCTTTCGCACGCTCTCATACCTCTCCTTCAGGATAGTCCGGTGTATTTGTTTCAGCACCTTTTGTGGCCCGCCGTCCTATACTGAGTATATATTGTCGTGTAGGTCGGCCTACTTCTCATTCACCGCCTCCACTAGCAGAACCATGTTGTATCGACGGGCTAGTGGTTCATCCACCTCTCTCCGAGGCAAGTCTTCTTCCACTTGGGTTTGAGGTAGTTTCTCGTCTACCCCCGCATATTACAAGTGTTCTCCCCCTTCTCTATGTGACTCAATTTATGGTATTGCCTTTAAGGGTGCCAAGTCCACCACCGACTCTTCTTCCCGAGCAAGCCTGGTCTTGGCAGCTTAGTTGCTCGCGAGTCATCCTAGCCTTCTTCAAAGCCTCTCTTATTGCCTCCTTCAAAGCCTCTCTTATTGCCTCCTTCTCAGCCAGGCATTTGAGTTCTCTGCTCGCTGACCCTCTCTGTTTAATCAAGCCACAAATTAACCAAACACTTTAACACATTAATTTAAAGCAAAAAACTAAGTATTCAAGCATAGAGCATACATGTCCGGTCTTCTAGTCGAATCTCCTTTGGAGCCCTCCCAAGGGGGAAGTACTTCCTTATCAATGCAACACATTCCTCTTCTCCCTCAGAATATCTCGCTTCACTATCTCGAACATAGCAAGCTCGTTCTTGGCCAGCCTCCCCCGGGTCATTTGTTCGCCACTGAAACTAACCCACCAAATATTTTGGCAGCCAAGCCCCTGGCTATTCTCCATAATGAAAAACTAGTCCTTCCATGCCTTTATTGAGTCTGACTTTCCTGCAACATGCCAAGCTCAGACCTTCCTTACAAGTACAGAAAATCCTCTTCTGCTCCCGGGCGTATTCTAAGCACACTGAAGGCACTCAGCACTCGAGGGATAGGCACAAACCCGAGCAACCCATAAAGTATCTCAAATCCTGTGATTGTTCGCCATGCATTTGGGTTGAGTTGACCGGGGGCGATGTAGTATCGCAAGAAAGCCAGCGGGAAGGGGCACAGAGGAAACCTAACCCGCGACCTACGATCCTCTTCATTGATCGTCAATTGATGTTCTGGCGGGCTATCGTAGGCTCGGGCATCCTCCTCCGGGACAAGCATCTTGTACTCTGATATTTGGTACTTATGTCGGATTCTAGCCAGGTCTCTCTATTAGTGTGGATTTGATATCTCTTACCCGAGATTTCTCATAGCTCGGATGCACTCCTTGGACTTCAGCTACTTCTTCCTCTTCATCCACTAGTTGGAGCCGTCTTCTTATCTCCGGCTTGGTCATTTCGATCACCTCCGGCCTAGTTTCGACATGAATTCCCTCCCTTAGTACACTTAGAGAGCCCACCTCTCCTCCTTCCTCTGACACAGTCGAGCTGATGACTGCTCGCACCATTTTGCAACTAGAACTTTAAATGTAAAACTTAAAACAGAAACTTAAAACTAACCTCTGAAACCGAGCTCTTTAGCCTTTACTAGTCAGACGAACCGAGCTTCTCTCTTTTAAATCGTGTACCGAAAGTTGTCCCACTACCCTCTATTTATAAACTCCACTTCATCCATGTGAACCGACGTCCCTCTTTAATGCCACAAACGTTACGTCTTTTTAGTACTTGCCCAATCGTTACCTCGATTTTTGAAATGTCACCTCACCTCCACTTGACGCGTGTCCTTCTAGATCTCAAGTGACTCCTCTTGGCATAAATGCCAAAACTTCTCAGGAGGGACTAATGGTACTATCCGTACTACCCCCACTTACCGAGCTCCATACTTAAACATTGTATATTGTGACATTTACCTCATGAGTCAACATAGTTACCCGAGCTCATCCGAGCTCCCTTGCGTGGCACCTTTACATCTAACATAAATATTAGATGACTTGAGGGGGTCTAGGGATACTACCCTTCCTTTAACCGAGCTCATGAACTGAACTCCATGACCAATTGCCCCTTAAGAGGGCTCTCAAGAAGACTCAATCGAGGCTCTGGGCACCCATGTCCTGCCAAGCTCCCTGAACATCCTCTGACACAGCAGACACAGTCCTAATATGGCAGGTGCACAGTCTCAATGTGGCAGGTGCACCATCCTGATATTTCAAATATTCTCTGACATATGCAGATTTCATCTCTCATGCACCATCTATATAAAGTCAATCTCAAAGTTTGAATTAATAAATTTATTGTATATAATACAAGTAAATTTAAAATTATTAAAAATTTCAATCTTCTTTCACCAGTGGCTATCATTATCTTCCTTCAGCCGCTCCATTATGCTACTTTGATTACCTATTGTCTCCTCCGACGCATTTTTAAGCTTGAATTATCGCCACTTCTACTCTCTTCAACTTCACCTCCCTCCTCTCTCTCTCTCTCTCTCTCTTCTTAATTTCTGTGAAATATGAGGGGTAACAATTAAACAACATCACTCTTGCAGTAAAAGCATTATAAAAATGCCAGGCAGTCCATATCCACCACCTCATAGTCTGAGCCCCCATCACCTCCTCTTGGACTATGGTAGACCGGCGGATCAAAGACCGCCTTCAAGCTCCATATATCACCACCACCAGAAAATTATTAGCCTTGACAACTTTCACACGAGGCAACATTCAGAATCCAATGGCCTCATCTTCCAAATGTACCAAGGTACCAGCATTCCTTGATCCCTCTACAATTAATAGCTGATATAGGTATCATGCATTGCAAACATTGCAGATATGGCCACACACAAGTTTGAAAACAAGGAATTTTTAACAAAAAGGCAGCTCCATGAAAAAAGTGTTGCCGAATTTTTCAAAGACAAAACATCTAATTTCCAACATCAAAAATGCTAACCCTTATACTCAACAACTAAATGTGAAATAGGGCTAATCAAACAAAGAATTTATACTGGCTACTGGAAGAACCCAAACTATTGCATAACTCAATTATATCATGCAAAAAACGCATAGACCTTGCAGCCAATGACTCAATGTGTATTTCACTGGTATTTTTGACAAGAAATTAAACCAATTTTTAAAAACAATGATCATCTTAAAAAGGTGATGGGTAGCCCTTGTCCCACTCATTGTCAGAGACATGCTTGTCCAAGAATGCTTTAGCCAGATTACTGGAGCTTACACTTACTGTTTCTGCCGCAGCATACCTCTTGATGACATCGATAACTTTAGGCTTTAGAACCTCTTCCTTGTTAGATGAGTTACAAAGAAAATAAAGAGTTATCGCATAATTGACATGCAATAGTGATACTAGATGTTTACAAATGCCCTTAATGATATAAAATGTTGTAAATTGCCAGCTCCTAACATTGAGTTAGATATATGTTCAACATAGCGAAATTTAGATGAATGATTCCAGGACCATATTAAATGTCTCAAAAGTTAATAAAGATTTTTTTAAAAGAAAAAATGTATATCACTTCATGACTATGAATAGTAACAGATGACTCGAGTATAACTCACATTCAATAGAACTTTGGCATGATGAGAGACGGAAAAGAAAGAGAAGAGAGAGGAGGGATGGACATTTGAAATCATATTTATCACTATTACACATTTTGGTCTGATGAAAGCCAGGGGCAGACAAAACCCAGAGTATGCTTTCCTTTTTTACGGAAACAGAAATGAAATATCATTTATTATTGGTAGAAGAAAAGAACAGCATATAAAAAGCATGCTTCTACAACCTAAAGAAGAAGCATTCAACATTCAACTTTTCATTGATTCTAAACTATAAGAGTTATTAAAACTATGCATTACATTGATCATTTTGAACATCAGGTACGGCAAGCCAAAGCATATTAGAAATGCTCCCAGAATATCATATAAAACCAATTTGCCAATGCAAAAAGGATTAATAGAAACTAAAATGTAATATTGCCATAAAATAACAACCTTTTCTTTTGTTCCGATAAAGAGTTACAAGTGAACAAACACTATTTAAGAGTGGATTAGGAAAATAGAGGAATTAATAATTTCATCAGTATTTTCCTCTTTAAGTCCCATTATAAACTTCCAGGTTTCAAAAGCAAAGTTTCAAGGTGAGGAGGTTAAAACCCAAAGGATCACATACTTACTGTATTCCTAACCGGGCTTGATAAACATTGGATAATAAGGGGTATACCACCAGACTGACTGACAATTGCAGCATTTGTTGGATCTACACTGGATAAAAAGTAGTTAGTGCACAGATGCACATAAATTCAAATGAAACAGAACAATCTTGACAACTTAAAGGAAAAACAAAACTGTAATTATCACCATTTTCAGGTTTGAGCAAAACATTTACATTATTGGACTTACCAGCACAAGAATTGCATACACCCCCAACCCCAAATTCTACAAGCTTCTCACTTGGTTCTGTTATGCAATCTAGGAAGAGTTCCAAAACATTGAGCTGATCAATCAAACAACGCATGCAAAAATGTAAAATACAGCTCAGTTCTCACTCATTGACAAATAATTCTGACAACATTAAAGCCCTGAACCTGGCGTAAGAATGCATTCATAAGCAAAGTTCACCAAGTTAGCAATGATTCTCTCTTTTGTTTCTGCAACCACAAGAACAAACCAGTTCATAAAGTTTCAAAATAGAGGATTTTAGGTAGGAACAAAATAGTTTTCAATGGAACATCATTAAATCTATATAATAGATGAAGCCAGCTAAGACTTGCAAATTACTAGGAATATTGCAATTAATTAAGAATAATTATTCAAGATCGCTCAAAATAACTATTGTGTAAAGAATTTGTATTGTGTGTCAATTAAGAAGAGTATTGCATGCCAGAACGTATGTACGTACGTACATAAATACGTCCATACAAACATACGTACGTATGCACACATACATACATGCATGCATGCATGATGGCAAAGCATGTCAGATTTCATGTAATCATTGTTCTCTCTCTCTCTCTCTCAAGCATGTCAGATTTCATGCAACCAATGCTCTCTCTCTATGTCTCTCTAATATAAAATTCAAGTGCAAAAAAAGTAACAGTGAGATGAAATGGACAAAGGTACATAATATACATTATAGGTTACATTTTCTTCTTTTTTCTTTCCAAAAAGTGAGAAAGGGCATAAAAAATATGAAACAATAATGTGAGATTTAATGACGATCTTACCTTACCATAGTTCACATCTTGAGAAATAAAGCCTGAATCTTCAGATGCATGTGAATTTTTAAGTTCAAATTTAGGCATTAGGCCAAACATTAAGAGGAGATTTCAAAGCGGAGATTTCAGTAAGAAAAACAAAACAATCATGTAAAAACATAATCCTCTCTGAAACTCAGATAAAATTACAAAGTTAATTGTTATCTCTTGTTAGAAATGGCACGAGTTGGGCATGTGCAACATGTCAACAACTGAGACAGGAGAATGTTCTCTGTTGCTGTCTAACTTCTCTATTTGTTATTTTTGGTTGTATATTGTGTGGGTGTAAGCCAAAAAAACCCCATATTTTTGCAAGAATAATCATGAGCAAAAGAACTACTACTAACTTTGAAAAAAGAAAAAGTCCAAAATTCAACGACAACAGGGTTAAGGTGCAGAAAGCCAAGAAGAACAATGCAGTAAACTTCATTCTATATGATCAATTAATACAAATACTAATCTAGAAGTAAATCCCTAATTTGAAGCTCATCAAAGAGACAAAGGGGCTGCATAAATGAATTATACAGCAGTGGAATATTACAAAGCTATTCCTAAAACTCTCAATAAAGAAATAGCATTCATAGAGTTTAATTCTAGCTGTATATAATATATTATAGAGACAGTTCAATAAAGAAAATCGCCAAAATTGACCATTAAAAAGAGAGCATGCCTTCATCAGTTGCATTCTGAAACTGGCTCACCAATTCCTGAAATGAATATAAGAAAAAAAGATATCAATGGACTATGTCAACAAAACCTATAATGACTTGAATTACAAATTGAAAATCCTTTAAAAAGAAAACCTGAAGATATTGGAGCCTTGGGGTTCCATATTTTCCTGTTCGTTCTTCTTGCCGCCGATTATTTGTAAACATCTTTTCCTGCTAAACCTCAGCCTTTCCCTATCTCTAGGATTGGCTATGTCAATGATGGATAAATTTTGGTTGAGTCAGGTCATTAGAGTAGATTATTCAAGCTTTTGCTAATTATAAAATAAAGGCAATCTAATCAACATGTAGAATTGGAAATATAGAGAGTATTCAACAAACTAGCAACAAATAATTAGAATCAAAGATAAACTCTACATAATGTAAGAGCACACTACTTTAAGTATATCTGACATACAAATATTGCTCAATAAATACATGGAAACCCACACCAATAGTCGGCTAAAATGTTTAAAACTGAGTCCTTCAGTACTTGTACTTTTAGCAAGCACAAGTAAGGCAAACAAGAGAAATCAAAAACCCAACTTGAGATTTCAGCAGCTAGTCTTTAGGTACCGAAATGCAATTCAACAATTTCACAAATGTTAAACATTTAAGTGATAAAAATAATTCTTTGAGACAATTCATCGAAAGCTCATAGGGAATTAATATTCATCTCATTTGTATTGCAGAAAATCAACAAAAGCAAGAAAGAACAACCACAAACCGATCTTAAAAATAAAATTGTTTTGTTCTTGATGCTGGATTTGAATTTTGTAGAGAAAGTAGTTACTAGAGCAAGATTTTTCAATTGGAAAATTCGTCCTGGCCACAATTTTATGAGGAATTTGAGGAAAAAATGAATCAGAGAAGAATGAAGATAAAATGCATGAATTTGAATATTTAGATGATAAGTCAACCTCTCAATGACAAATTTATTGTATGATACTGGAACAAAACAAGCAAACTATTTTTATATCTTCAAGTGCACTTTTTATTGAATAATACTGTTATAAGACAGGTTCACCATCCTATTCATTCCCCTTTTCATTTTTTGCAAGTTGGGAAAAAATATTGCATTCTATTACCCACTTTCTTCAATCTCTCCAATTCCAGCTTCATTCAGTTTGACCTTAGGTCGACTGCAGACCTTTGAACCATATGCCTCAGCATAAACATTTTTTCTTCAGCAACCCCCATCTTTCTTTCCTGTCCCCTGTCTACTCCCCACAAACTCTGAATTTTCCTTCCAAACCACTTCATTAGAATAAACCTCTTCTTTCCATGCTGGAATAGATGCCTTTAGCTCATCAAAAACAAACTTACAAGCATCCAGAGTATCAGCACAATGAACAGATGATACTGCAAAAATACACTAGTTTCTCCAACTGGAACTGGGCCTAGGCGATGTGCAACAGCAAATTGAGAAGATATTCCAAGACAATATGAAGGACAAACAAATGGATTTGATCTGGCATATCGCCATTGATGCATAAGCTTCATATCTAAGATCCACAACTATCTTCTCTTTGAAGATGCCACAGGCCATGCCTGAAAATGTTGCTATACTACCAATCCGTGGGGCACCAACATAGTTTATGCGTTTGGCAAGATCAATAGGGTTATTTTCTTCAGAGATTTCAACTAAAGTTGTATCTTAACTAGCCATTTTACACATAACCTCTCTAACGAGCTAAAGCTCTGACCATATAACTTGTCCACTGGAACTGTCCTTTGTTTTAGCACAGAAATTTCAAGGGACCAATAGAAAGAAGAATTTGGCTAACTGGTCCATGACATTCCACAATTTATAAATACTTATACAATAAAGTCTGTCAAATAAAAATATAATATTGATAATCTGTAACTAAAGGGACAACAGTGAATCCTATCGGACATGGAACAGAAAAAATAAATTAGTAACATTCCACTATCAATGACCATTTTGGCTTTTGAAAATTATAGGAGGCGGTTTAGAGCTTGACTGGCATTAATTTGTCTAGAGGGTATACAAACTCCCCAGATCAAGAGTTTTTACAATTGATGATCATGTTTAATTCAGTCAGTTGTGTGATTAACGAGTGTAATAAACACAAGTTCAATGCTCAATTACAGTAGTAAAGATATTTCAAATTTAGCAGATAATAGAGGCCATTGAAGCTTTTTAAAAACAAAACCACCAAATAGAAGTAACAATCTAACAATAACAATGAAAAACAAGAAAACTTGATTCGAAAACAAATGTCATTCAGATAGAAAATAGCCCAAATCTTCTTCCAGATACACAGGCAGTGCAGCAAATAATATATATTTCGATCATTTAGGTAAGGATTTTGAGCTGGGAAACTATAAAGAGATCCAAAATCTGTAAATATAGAAAAGGTAGGGAAGGAGTGATAACAAACCTCTGCGCTGGAGGCCGAGAAATTTTTCTGCAGCTTTGCCACCGTGGTCGGAGGAACCCAAGGCCGTGAACGACAATAACCGGTAGGAATCGAGGATTTAGGAAAAGCAAATGCCCAGGGCGACAGTGCTTCGATGCTTGGAGAAGATGCAAGCAAAAAAAATCGAGCGAGGGACTCGAAAGAGTATGGAAATGATACCGTTTTCGTTTGGAATTAAAGGCTTTAGAATTTCTATTAATTAAATATAATGAAAATTAATAACCTAAAATATTTTTTAAAAAAACTAAAATAATTTTCAATTTTCAAATATAATAAATGTAAACTGTGTAATTAATTTTTATTTTTTAATTTATCAATTGTATTTTATTTTTTATTTTTTTTAAATGGATCTATTATTAAGTAAATTTTTAAAGAACCACTCATCCTAGCAAAAATATAAGCATTTTACTTCATTGATTTCCTGACAAAAATAAAAATACAATCCAACAACACTTTTGGTGAATAACTACAACCTCCAATTATTTCTCCTAAATAATATTTTCTAAAATTATTAAAAAAAATATTTTTGGTGGCTTTTAATTTCTCTGTAGAGAAAATGAATATGTAAAAGAGTATTGTCTAATAAAATATTAATACAAGAATAAAATAAAAAAAAATGCTTAATGTATTCGCAGCCCCTTATACTTAGCATGGCTTGTCGTTTTGTCCTTTAAATTCTTCGAGTAACTATTTAGCCTCTTATATTTAATTATTTGCATAGCAAACAAACCTTTTATGTTAATTATCAAACCGCGTACAGTGCACTTTATATGTAAGCGCGAGTAGACTAAATGCATTGACTATAAAATGATGACAATACCCCGTATTTTAGTAATTAATTCTTTATACTAATTAATTAATCCTTTCATGCTTACCAATAGCTTAGTTTCTTTTCTTTCTTTTCATAGATTTTTTCTTTTGATTTTGTTTATACAAAATTAACCACCAACAAATTAAAAATGCTAAAATTCTCAAAATTTGTAAATATTTTTTTCTTCTTTCCCCTTTCAATCAAGACCCAACCATCACCATGGTTGAAACTGTCCTAACCAACAAGTGTTGTTGAACCACCATCTCTGATCACCGCTACTCTCTGCGATGATAGAATCGGTGATCTCTTCTCTTCTAATGCAGCCATCAAATCGACAATCCAATGAATCCATTTAGGAAGTAGGTTTGCTAGTTTTGTTCTTAGTTTTACTTGGGTATGTATTTGGTTGAAGATTACATAACTCGAAGATGGCTCCTCAAGAAGGCAAGATTAGTCAACTTTTGCTTGATTATTGAGCTTAATTAATCATGGATTCTTCACAAGATTAAAAAAAGAAACCCAAAACCCTAAAAAAAATAAAGGTGCATTTAGGTGTTATTGAAGATTGATCTTTAAAAGAAAAAAAATTGGTTTTTCATTGAGGTGTGAGATAATGCTATTTTTCTTAGATGGGAGATTAATTTTCCAACTAGCAGTTGTGTTTTCCTAATTTTTAGGGATTTCTTTTGTTTTTTTAATTTTTGATCGTCTTTTACCTCTTTTAACCTTTTCTTTTCTTAATTTTCATTTAATCATATATTTATGAGCATACTGTAGAATTTTGTTGCAATTGTACAATTCCTTAAGAATGGAAATTGAATGGAGATTATCTGTTGTGATTTTGAGAGATACAATTTGGATGATGATTTTTAATATAGAAATATGAAATTTTCTTAATTTATTTTGATGATTTAAGTTTAAAAAAAAGCTGGGAGTTTTGATGATGACCATGATGATTTAAACACAATTCTCTAATTTTTTTTAGTTTTTTCTTGTTCAATTTCCTTTGAATTTTGATTAATTACCAAACAAAGTTTGTAGAAAGAAAGATATATACAAAGAGAGAGGGAGGTGTTTGAAAATCAATGAGCATGAGATAAAAAAAGAAAAAGAAAGAAAAACAGAGATGCATCCATGTGTGTGTTCAGTACGTTTGAACATCTCGTGTTAGTAATTGTTTGTTTATGTTTAAAGAAAGGTTAGTTAATTAGGTAAATAATTGATTATAATGGGCTAAGTGATTACTCAAGTGAAATGACAAATCATGCCAAGTACAAGGGCCACGGATGCATTCAGCCAAAGAGAAAATTGAAAAATATACCATCTAAAACCGAAGTGTTAAATTTCTCTAAAAAATAAGAGCTTTTAACCCTTCTTTGACATTATAAAATCCCCTTATCTCAATCTATCCTTTTCCAAAATAACATAATTTACCCTCTTTTTCCTTCTTTAACCCTACCTACCCTCCCTACTTCATTTCGACCTAGACGTAGCCTTAATATCCTTTTAATCATTTTAGCTTTAGCTCTTACTATTGGGCCTCCTTTAATAAACAATGGATTCATTGATGGTCCATTAGAGATAGTAGGTCATTAGAGTTAGTGGATTTCATTGGATTCCTTGTGCTAGTAAAACTCTTTGAATTTGAAGAATTAAAATTCTATCTTTTTAAACCCTTTCTTCCTCAGCTTTTCTGGCACTTGTATGATTCGAATCATGATTTTTGCAGGTTCTTGTGCCACCAAAACTTTTTGTTGGAGTCTTGAAAGATTTTGGGTTGGAACATGGACTTGGATTCACATTATAAAAGCTGTCCAATTATTCAATCAAGCTTAAACTTTAGTTATATTGCATATGGTTCGGATTTCATAATCAAAATCGGAATCAAAAGCGAAACTAGGAGAGTCCTGAGTGGTCTATGGACCCCCTCAACTATATATGTGTGTGTGTTTGTGTAACAACGTAGCCTATATACTTAACAATATAGAAGATGTCACCTAACATTCACACTTGTTTTACATACGTATCTATATATGTATTAAAGAAATAAAAATAAAATACTTCTAAGTATTAATGTAGTTGTCAAGCTTTCAAAATAACTAGTACAATCAATCATATATTACAAACATATATCTATTAAATTATACATAACTCTTATTGATAACTTACATTAATTAAATTCACAAACTATTTTCAAACTTATACAACTATCATACAAAAGTATAAGGTATTGCCATGTGAACTATACAAAACACAATATTTACAATATTATTATTGAACAATTACGATGCAGTTAACCAGGAACGTAAATCTCTCACTCCGCAGTATCAACTCTTCTTGTTTGATCTACGTGTCAGAAAACAATTCTAACACGCTAAGCAAAGCTTAATGGTGCTTATGCATTCACAATATGCAAGAAAAAATAAAGGAAAAAGATATAAACATTAAATAGTTTAGAAATAATGAAAAATATTACTTTCAGAATATTAAATAAAGAAAGTAATAAATCCATTGAACCTTGAAAAACTGAATATAATTAAATGCAAAATCAATTAATTTAACAATAACCATATAACACATTATTTTCAAAGTAGATAACTTATTTAATTATGTCCATACACACTGAACTCAGATTCTAAGTTTGGATAACGGGTCACCATTGGCAATTTAATGCCCACTATATAGAATTTTAGCCAATGGCCCACTATGGCACGAATGCCCACCGAGTATGGTGACACAAAGTGTCTATTGATGGCACAGAGTGCCCACTATCACTTTGGATATCCTCCCTTTGGCTAGCCATTCAATTCCAAGGTAAATTTAAAATCAGTATGATTTGGGCAATTTAATAGTTATTAATAACATTAAATTATGCACAACACTTCAATAAAACAGTTCTTTGACCAACACTTAGTATCACACATATTTTATCATATATTTAAATAAATCTGTTACACTACTTGTTTAGGTTAACTTCAAAAAGAAATCCTTTACACTTTGAGAACTTATAATTGTTACAGTTAGAATTACAAATAAAAAAATAAAAAGTTATTTTGAGTAATTTCTTCAAGTTACACGCCCAGTGACATGGGCTTGTCATTAACCGTGTCATAAGCTCATTCTCACAGAAGTTTTGACACTTTCAACGACAGGGCGTGTCTCTGGCCGTGTCATTTAAGTTGTATTACAGTAGCTATGACACACCCATTGATACGGACGTGTCACTGGCCTTGTCATTTATCTTTTATCACAGTAGCTATGACACGCCCAATGACATGGGTGTGTTACTGGTTGTGCCTTCAATGTTGAAACACAACATTGTTGGCACACCCAGTGACATGGTCATGTCACTGGTGGTGTCAAGCAAAACTTTGTATTTCGAACACTTATCAACTTAAATTCCATATATCCAAATATATGATATCAATAGATCAAAACTAGTTTCTTTAACATAAAAAGAGCATATATCAAATATTTTTCATTAAAAACTCATCAAGATAACTCAATTAATCATTTTAAACAATAAATTCATAGAATTTTAGATAGTTGCAAATAAAAAATACATAAGCACATACCTCTTCAAACTCTTCTTTTTTTCTAATCACTTGTTGATAATCTCAACTTTTCCAACTTAATCTTCTAAAAACTTATAATTGGATATTATTTCCTCTTAGGTTTTGATCAAAGTCTTAGAAGGAAGGAAGAAAGAAGGAGTTTTGGTGGTGAAGATGGCGATGAATGTGGAAAGAAGAAAGAAGAAGAAAGAAAGAGAAGTTTCTACATAAATACACCTATCCATTCACACACATATATATATACAATTTAATATAGTATGGCCAATCTTATCTTAGCTATGGTGCACCCTCTTTCTTATTCTTTGATTCTAATTTGATTTTTAATCTCATAAAACCATAAAAATACATAATTTTTTCAGTAAATTTATAAGATCCACTATTTAAATCACTTATCCATACCACTTATATCACAATTCATTATCAATTATCAATATTAAATCAAAGTTTACTATTTAAAATTTTCAACATTACAATTCTCCCTCACTAAAGAAATTTCATCCTCGAAATTTACCTATTATAGACGCTTGAAATAATTGAGGGTATTGCTGTCTCATTGTCTCTTTGCTTTCCCAAGTGGCTTCTTTTATCGAATGATTTCTCCACAACACTTTTACTAAAGGAATACACTTATTACGCAACTCCTTTATTTCACGAGCTAAGATAGCCACTGATTCTTCTTCATAATTCAAATATAGCTGAATTTCAATAGACTCTAATTGAATCACATGTGTAGAATCTAATCTATATTGTTTAAGCATCGACACACAGAATGCATTATGAATCTTAGCTAGTTCTGGAGGCAAAGCTAGTTAGTAAGCTACTGGACCTACACGTTCAAGTATTTCATATGGCCCAATAAACTTAGGTCTTAGTTTACCTTTATTTCCAAAGCGAAGAACCTTCTTCCATGATGATACTTTTAAAAATATCTTATCCCCCACACTATATTCAATATCACGCCGTTTTAAATCTGTATAAGATTTTTGTCTATCCATTGTAATTTGTAATCGACTCTTTATAAGCTTTACTTTGTCTTCAGTTTGTCTTATGAGATCAGGTCCCACAAGTTTGCTCTCATTCAATTCCACCCAACAAAATGGAGTTCTACACTTTCTTCCATAGAGTGCCTCATATAGAGTCATTCCAATACTCATTTGATAACTATTGTTATAGGCAAATTCTACTAAAGGCAGATATTTATCCCAGCTATCTTCAAAATCGATTACACAACTTCTAAACATATCCTCAAGTACTTGTATCACCCTTTTCGATTGACCATTCGTCTATGGATGAAATGCAGTACTAAAATGAAGTCGAGTACCCAATATTTTCTGAAAACTTTTCCAAAATCTTAAAGTAAAGTGAGGGTCTCGATCTGAAATAATAGACATTGGTACTCCATGAAGCCTGACTATCTCATTAACATACAACTCCGCAAGTCTATCCATTGAATAGTTAACTCGAATGGGAAGAAAATGAGCTGATTTGGTTAATCGATCAACAATTATCCAAATTATATCATGCTTCTTTTAGGTGTTTGGAAGACCAGTCACAATATCCATGGTGATTCTATCCCACTTCCATTATGGTATTGATATAGGTTGCAAAAGACCCCAAGAAACTTAATGTTCTGCTTTTACTTGTTGACACACTAAACATCGAGTCACATATTCAGTAATATCTCTTTTCATACCAGGCCATAAATAATGAGATTTCAAATTCTGGTACATCTTATTGCTTTCGGGATGTGCAATATAAGTAGTATTGTGAGCTTCACCAAGAATACACTCCTTTAGTTTCTTCACATCAGGTACACACAATCGATCCCTATAATATACTCCACCATCTATTGACACAATATAATCTGGCTTTTCCCCTTCATGCACTTATTTCAAAAGTTCTAACAATTTTTAATTTTATTTCTGAGCTTCTATCACTTTTTGTCTAATGGTTGGTTCAACCCTTAATTCTGCTAACATAACACATGATATCATTTAGTTTATTTAATATATATATATATAATACTATAATATTATATATACAACATACTTGCTAAAGTCTTTTGACTTAAAGCATCGGCTACCATATTAGATTTTCCAGAATGATAGTTGATGATACAATCATAATTCTTGATTAATTCCATCCATCTTCTCTGCCTTAAGTTTAGTTCTTTTTGTGTTGGCAAATATTTCAAACTTTTTATAATCAGTGAAAATATAACATCTTTCACTATACAAGTAATGTCGCTAGATCTTAAGAGCAAATACAATATCAGCTAACTCTAAATCATGTGTAGGGCAATTCAATTCATGAGATTTTAATTGCCTAGAAGCATAAGCAATTACCTTACCCTCTTGCATCAATACACAACCAAGTCCCTGGTGAGAAGCATCACTATAAATAGCATAGTCTTTACCTAGAGTCGGTTGTGTCAAGATAGGCGATTCAGTCAATGTAGCCTTCAATTGTTCAAAACTAGCTTGACACTGAGCATTCCATTCAAATTTAGTTTCTTTTCTAAAGAGCTTATTTAAAGGAAGTGCTATCTTCGAAAACCATTGCACAAATCTTCTATAGTATCCAGCCAACCCAAGAAAACTCTGGACTTCTGTTATATTCTTTGGTGGTTGTCAATTCAAGATAGTCTCAATCTTACTTAAATCCACATGAATATCATTAGCTGATACTACATGACCTAGAAACGCCACTTCTGTTAACCAAAAATACACTTCGATAATTTAGCGTACAATTTATTCTCCCTTAGTGTTTGTAGTATAATTCTCAAATGCTTATTTTGTTCCTCTCTATTTCTGGAATAAACCAATATATCATCAATGAAAATAACTACAAACTGGTCTAAATAGGATTTAAAGACTCAATTCATCAAATCCATAAAAGTTGCTGGAGCATTAGTTAAACCAAAGGCATAACCAAAAATTCATAATGTCCATATTGAGTTCTAAAAACTGTCTTCGAAATATCTACTTCTTTAATTTTCATCTGATAATAACCCGATTTAAGATCAATCTTAGAGAAAACACCCGCTTCTCTCAATTGATCAAACAAGTCATCAATCCTAGGTAATGAGTACTTATTCTTAATAGTTTCTTTATTCAACTGTCGATCATCTATATATAATCTAAAGGTACCATCCTTCTTCTTCACAAATAAAACTGGTGCGTCCCAAGGTGACACACTAGATCTTATGAATCCTTTGTCAAGTAATTCTTGGAGTTGCACATTTAATTCTTTTAATTCCGGAGGTGCCATTCTATAAGGTGAAATAAAAATTGGTGTCATACCTAAAACTACATTAATAACAAATTCTACCTCCCTCTCTGGTGGTATTCCAGGTAATTCTTTCAAAAAAATATCCAGAAACTCATTCACTGTAGGTATGTCTCCCAAAACCTTACTTGAATGACGTGTATCATTAACATAAGCAAGATAAGCTTCACATCTCTTCCTAATCAACCTTTTAGCTTTAGCTGCAGAAATTAAACTAGAAGGATAAAATTATGTTTCTCCTCGAACTACAATTTCACCACAACCCGAAATATTAAAAGATACAACTTTACTACAGTAGTCCATAACTGCTTGATGTCGGGATAACCAATCATTTCCCAAAATTACATCAAAGCCATGGAATGTTTCAATCAAATCAGCAGAAAGTTCTACATCATGAACTCTAAGTAGATAATTTCAATAAACTATATTTACCTTCACATTATGGCCTAAGGGATTTGTAACTTCTATTTCATAATCAAGTTTATCAACATACATTTTCTTCCCTGAAACTATAGTTGTACAAATATAAAAATGTGTAGAACCAGAATCTAATAATGCATACACATCAAGACCAAGTAAAGAAAATTTACTAACTACAATATCAGGAGCATCCTGGTCCTCCGCAGCTTTCACGGCATAAGCTCTAACTGGAGCACTGCCTCGAGTCTGAGGTTTATCCACCATTTCAGATCCTCTCTGCTGACTAACACTAGGTCGACCACATCTACCTGTCCTACGGCCTGACTGAGACCTCTGTACAGAACTATGTCCTTCAATAACTTCTAATTCTTTTATTGTTGGACAATCTCTACTTCTATGTTCTAAAGAATCACATTTCAAACAAGCCCCCTTCTGATACCGGCAATCTTCACTTGCATGACCCTTATCACAATATTTGCAAGGTGTAGTAACAACCCTTGAAGATGAGCCTGTAGCTACTCCAAACCTACCACCTCTAGATTTTTGAAAACTAGCTCCACTTCCTCTACCAAACCCCTGAGTTTGGGCTTGAATATTTCTGTCTTTTATGGCCACCTTGTTGTTGTTCACTAGAAAATCTCTTTTTTGCTTGTTGTTTTCTTCTCTGCTTTTGTTTAATCTCATTTTTTATAGCAACTGCCGCATTAACAAGAGTGGAAAACTCTTTAATCTTCATCACTACTAAATACACCCGAATCTGACTGTTCAAACCCTGTTCAAACCGCTTACACTTCTCTTCCTCAGAAGCTACTAACTCTGGAAAATATTTATTGAGGTAAATAAACTGCCTCTCATATTTAGACACAAATGATTGTCTTTTCTTAATATACAAAACTCTTGATGCTTCTCCTTTAAATAAATCTCATTAATATATTTCTTTTTAAATTCTTGGAAAAATGTTCAAGTAAGTCTACCTGCAGGTATACCTTTCTGCTTTGTATCCCACCAGGCATAAACTTGTTCCTGCAATAAGGAAACTGCACACTCTAATCTTTCCTCATAGGTACAATGCAGAATATTAAAAACTCTCACAATCATCTCCATCCAATACTCCACTACTGAAGACTCATCAGTATCACGAGCTTTAAAATCTTCTGCTCCTAATTTTCTAATTCTCTTCAATGGAGATCTTTGGGGCACTGGCAGTGGAGGTTGTGCAGGAGAAGTAACGCTTACAATTTGCTGGAGAACCTCCCTCATATTTCTCACAAATTGGGGATCTAATGGAATTTATTCCGCAGAAGATTCCGATGGCTGCTAATTCTCCACACTAGCTTGACTGTGTGAGGATGCATCTTGTTTTTCAGCACCTTGACGGGATTCAGAGGCCATCTTATACCTTTAAACATTAAAAATCAACTGCATCAAACATTTATTTAATTATATAGTCCATATAGCAATGACAGTTGTACTTTTCTTTTAACCCACAACTTAGGACCTCCTAAACCTGCTCTGATACCACTATATGTAACAACCCCTACGTAGCCTGTACACTTAACTACATAGAAGATGTCACCTAATATTCACACTTGTTCTACATACGTGTCTATGTATGTAATAAAGAAATAAAAATAAAATACTTCTAAGTATTAATGAAGTTGTTAAGCTTTCAAAATAACTAGTACAACCAATCCTATATTACAAACATATATCTGTTAAATTATACAGAACTCTTATTGATAACTTACATTAATTAAATTCACAAACTACTCTCAAACTTGTACAACTGTCATACAAAAGTATAAGCTATTGCTATGTGAACTATACAATATTTATAATATTGTTATTAAACATTTATGATGCAGTTGACCAGGAACGTAAATCTCTCACTCCGCAGTCTCAACTCTTCTTGTTTGATCTGCGCGTCAGAAAATAGTTCTAGCACGCTAAGCAAAGCTTAGTGGTGCTTATGTATTCACAATATGCAAGAAAAATTAAAGAAAACATTAAATAGTTTAGAAATAATGAAAAGTATTACTTTCAGAACATTAAATAAAGGAATTAATAAATCCATTAAACCTTGAAATGCTGAACATAATTAAATGCAAAATCGATTAATTTAACAATAACCATATAATATATTATTTTCAAAGTAGATAACTTCTTTAATTATATCCATATACAATGAACTTAGATTCTAAGTTTGGATAACGGGTCACTGTTAGTAATTTAATGCCCACTGTATAGAATTTTGGCCAATGGCTCACTATGGCACGAATGCCCACTGAGTATGGTAACACGGAGTATCTATTGATGGCACAGAGTACCCACTATCACTTTGGATATCCTCCCTTTGACTAGCCATTAAATCCCAAGTTAGATCTAAAATCAGTATGATTTGGGCAATTCAATAGTTATTAATAACATTAAATTATGCACAACACTTTAATGAAACAGCTCTTTGATTAACACTTAGTATCACACATATTTTATCATATATTCAAACAAATCTATTACACTACTTGTTAGGGCTAACTTCAAAAAGAAATTCTTTACACTTTGAGAACTTATAATTGTTACAGCTAGAATTACAAATAAAAAAAACAAAAAGTTATTTTGAGCAATTTCTTCAAGTGACACGCCTAGTGACATGGGCGTGTCATTGACCGTGTCATAATCTCATTCTCACAGAAGTTTTAACACATTTAATGACAATGGCATGTCTCTGGCCCTGTCATTTAAGTTGCATTACGGTAGCTACGACACGCTCATTGACACGGACGTGTCACTGGCCGTGTCATTTATCTTTTATCACAATAGCTATGACACGCCCAATGACACGGGCGTGTTACTGGTCGTGTCTTCAATGTTAAAACACAACATCGTTGACACGCCCAGTGACATGGTCGTGTCACTGGTGGTGCAAGCAAAACTCTGTATTTCAAACAGTTACCAACGTAAATTTAATATATCCAAATATATGATATTAATAGATCAAAACTAGTTTCTTTAACATAAAAAACATATATCAAATATTTTTCATTAAAAACTCATCAAGACAACTCAATCAATCATTTTAAACAATAAATTCATAGAAATTCAGATAGTTGCAAATAAAAAATACATAAGCACATACCTCTTCAAACTCTTCTTTTTCTCTAATCACTTGTTGATAATCTCAACTTTTAATTAAAAACTTATAACTAGATATTATTTCCTCTTAGGTTTTGATCAAAATCTTGGAAGGAAGGAAGAAATAAGGAGTTTTGGTGGTGCAGATGGTGATGAACGTGGAAAGAAGAAAGAAGAAGAAAGAAAGAGAAGTTTCTATATAAATACACCCGTCCATTCACCTATACATATACAACTTAATCTAGTATGGCCAATCTCATTTTAGTTATGGTGCACTCTCTTTTCTTATCCTTTGATTCTAATTTAATTTTTAATCTCATAAAACTGTAAAAATATATAGTTTCTTCAGTAAAATTTTAAAATTCACTATTTAAATCACTTATCTATACCACTTATATCATAATTCATTATCAATTATCAATATTAAATCAAAGTTTAGTAGTTAAAATTTTCAACATTACAGTTTGTGTATGCACGTGTACATGTATGTATATATACTTATAATGTATTATTAATACTTCATTTGAAGTATCATTTCATCCCATAAATATTTGAAAAAATAATTATAATAAGTAATTGTATTATTTTAATTTTATATCAATAATGTTATTGCTTACTTTTAAATAATATACTTAATTAAATAAAGATACTTAAATAGTTTTTTTTTGGCAAATATTCATTGTTAATTATATCATATTATCTATTCCGCTACAAAATTTTTATTCATTAGAAATTATCAGTCATCAATTTATTTCTAATTTATCTTAATTTTATAATGAAAATATTAGTATGTAAAATTTATTCATAAATTATTAATTTTTTTAATACTATATATGCATTTTATTTAAGCTTATAAATTTGATGAGTATGAATTTATATACAAATAAAAATATTATTTTTGTTATGTAATTTTTGTTGCTAATTGTAAAAAAAAAAAATATGATATTAGTTTTGTGGGGATGAATTTACTAAAATTAAAGCTAGATAATATCATTTTAAACTATTAATATACAATTTACCAATTAGAATATAAAAATATTAATAATTAGTTGCAGACTCGTAGAATACAATTGCAACTTCTCACTCGTTGTTAAATCAAAAGTACAAATTAGTTGTTGTACTATTACAAGGTTAAAAAAATTATTTTTGTTTAATTTTATCCTAAATTTATTCATAATGAATTTATGTGTCGAATATAATTTTTTTTTGTTTTAAAATTTTGACTTTTCCTCAGTTTAATCATGTTTCTTCCACTAATCCAGTTTAATTCTGATTATGCCACTCATCGAAATGAAAATTTATTTTTTTATGTTTGTATCAATCTGAAATCAGAATTTAATTTCCCTTGAAAATGTTTGGATTATAATATAGTCGGATCCAAATCAACAACAATTATATATATACGCACACAAATCTATTTCAATTTTTTTGACAAATCAAATATTATAAAAAATTATATAATAAATAATTAAATTATACCTTTCAATTTATTTAAGTTTTCCTAAAATAAAAAAATTGGTCTAATTATATTAAAAATCAAATTAATTTATTTAAAAAATTCAAAAATATTATGATTATAAAAAAATGAAAAAAAAAATCAAATTGTTACATTTTATTTTGAAAAGATAAAAAAAATTTAATTTTGTTAAGTTTATTTTGTTTTAAAAAATCAGAGATGTTATAATCATAAAAAATGAAGAAAAAAAAATCAAATTGATTGTGCTTAAAAAAATCAAATCAATTAATTTTTATTTTAAAAATCTAATTTAATTTTATTAAGAAAAAAAAATTATTTTATTTAAAAAATTTTAGAGATTTTTATAATTAAAAAAGATCAAATTAATTATATTTATTTTATTTTAAAAATAAAAAATAAATTTTTGATTTCATTTTATTCTAAAATTGTATGTTTTAATTTTCTAGTTAGAAATTAATAATTAATAGAGAAATGATATTGCTTATCCATTTTATCCAATTAAATAGTAGTAATGGAAACAATTTTTTCCCATTCTAATATCCACCTCAAACCAAATACCATCTTAGAATTTCATTATAAGTCTGAAATAAAAAATTGTCATACTAAGGTACTTATTCAAATCATCAATTTTAAGTCTAATTCAAAAGAAACTTGTAATTAGTTTCTTAACTTCCAAACTTTCTCAATAAGATTTGAATCTTGATTTTCATGAGTCATTATACCACTAAACCTCTTCATTGAACTCTTAAAAGACCTTGGGCTTAAATATGGATGTGAATTCATATCATAAAAATTGTCCAACTATTGAATCGAGCTTGAACTTTTACCTAAATGTTTGGTTTGGGGGTGAGATTGGAATGAAAATGGGCTATTCGAATTCATATTATTTGGTTGGATAAAATATACAAGATAATAGAAATCCTATTACCCAAAGAATAAAAATGAGTTATTCTCTACTACTATTAGGTTAACCAATTTTGATCTTTAATGAAAATAAAAATTAAAAAAATGTTCTTTTTACAAAAAACCAAACATAAAAAATCAAATCAATTCTCTTTATCCATCTTCAAAAATATATATTTATTTCTTGATTATTTATATTTTTTTTATTATGTCTATTTTTCTTTTCAATTAAATTAATGCATATCATTTCCATAGATAAAATGTATAAACTAGTAGTTACTAATTTATTATGATATTTTTCGTTAATTTTTTATTTATCATAATAAAAACACTTCATATAGATATATCTGTGTGTGTATATGTGTATATTTTAAAATTTGTTATTAATTCTGGTTTTGACCTTATTATAATCTAAACAACTTCAATGAGAATCATATTTCGATTCCAAACTAAACTAAATAAAAGAAATAAATAATTATTTTGATTCTAATTCTGTATCATTCTAATTTTGATTCTGAAATTCAAACCAAACGTCCCTTTAGTATTTCATTATAAGTCTTTAAAGTAGTTTGAGAGTGAATGTACGACATGCTAAGGAACTTGTTCAAATCATCTGTTTCCTTAAAGCCTAATAAACTTTCAATCCAGTAACTCATGTACATTCTTGGAGAAAAAGACACATTTTTTATCCTTGCTAACTCATTGACCCAACTTTCACAGAAGGCCTCTAATATCCACATTACTTTCCTAGCTTGCTCCACAATTACAGCAACCAAAATAAAGTCATTCACAAAAAAAAGTGGGTTATAGGAGGGACACTGATACTATGATGAAAGGGCTTTCATTTTTTTTACTCACCGCATCAAAAATACCATGGGCAAGCCTCTCAATAAACTGCACAAATAAATAAGTACAAATAAGGTCACATTCGCAAAGGCCGTGGAATGGAGTACAACTTCTAGTAGTATCAACATTTCAAAGGAGTTGGACCGTAGAAGAAGATAAACAACCCATGATAGTATTAATAAAATTGACAAGAATACTAATATCTTCGAGTGTGTTCTAAAAAATTTCCCACTTGACCATATTATATGCCTTTTCAAGATCCACTTTGACAATCATAACAAATTTCCTACCCTTCTTTTTCTTTATAGAGTGAATTTCTTATCACAATAGTGTTATCGGTTATGTATTTCTCCATTATAAAACTCGTTTGTGTACAACCAATAATGAGGAGAAGGACCCTTTAAGTTTATAGTAACCTTAGCAATTTTATATATTACATTTGACATAAATGTTTGATAGGTTCCAGATCTGATTCTTAAGCACATAACGAAAATAGTTATGTTCATATCTTTAGGAATATCACTCCCTTCCCCTATAAAATTACCTCTAATAAATCTACAAATTGATGGACCAACCATTCTCCATTGGTTCTAGTAGATTAATAAACTCTTTCCATCAACACCAGACGCTTTGAGAGGACCCATGTTGATCAAGGCGTTACAAATTTCAAAATCATTTACTCCTTCAAACATGCAAGGTTATTTAACACACATAGGAAATAAGACATTTAACAAGCCATCATTAAATTGAAAATAATGGGGTTTGGTAAGTGTGAAATATTTGACATAAAAAAATTAAACACATTTTTATTATTGTAACCACCAATAGAATAGTAAAAATTAGGCACTACTTGGATGTTCATACACAATGGGAAGGCTTATAAATAGCCTTCTCCATTTCACTTTAAAACACACCAAAATTTGAGAGAGAGAGAATTATTTGGGGAGTGACAAAATAGTGAAGTTGCTTAATTTTTTAGGGTATTTGGAAAATACTTGAGTGTCACTATAATAGATTTATCTCAATTATAATTATTGTACCTCTAGTGATCTTTTCTAGAGAAGTTTCTCTTGTAAGCTTACTATTTTCAATAGTGAAAGAATATTATTTTGGAATTTATCTCGTGAACATAGCCCAAATAAAAGGGTAAACCACATTAAATCTAGTGTGCTATTTTGCCTCTATTTTATAGCTATTATCAAGGATGGTTTTTTTTATTATATTGTGCTATTAATTATCCGAGTAAAATTTTATCTAAGGAGACTGAATTTAAAGCGAATCGTATGTGACCCCTCCAACATTTTCTGAGAATTTTCTTGGTATTTATTTTTAGTATAATATTTTATATACTATTTACTTGTATAATAACAAGTAATTTGCGTGTTATTTACACCCGCTACACAACAAGTGGTATCAGAGTCTGGTTCAAGCACAACAGTGTTGGAATTAAGCTCTTTGCATTAAACAGATGGAGACAAAGATAAACAAGGATGATCAACCTAAATGGCTCAAATTACCACATATGGAGAAATAAGATGAAGAATCTCCTATTTGTAATGAAAATGAATTTGCCTATGTTTGCCACATCGAAACCTAATGAGAAATCAGATAAAGACTGAGAGTTCGAGCATGAACAAGTGCGTGGCTTCATCCGATAGTTTGTCGAAGATAATATGTATAATCACATTTGTAAAGAGACACATGCCAAATCCCTATGAGAGAAGCTTAATCAGTTATATGCTTCTAAAATAGGAAATAATAATTTGCTCTATTTGACTAAACCGGTCAAAATTAGTTACCGAAAAAGTACATCTATAACGGACCATTTGAATGAATTTCAAAATTTTGTGGACTAGTTATCAGAAATGGGCTTAAATTTTGATGATGAGGTACTCGGTCTTTTACTACTTTCCTCTCTACCAGAGTCCTAGAAGACTTTAAAGATTTCTATTACTAATTCAACAATTGATGGTGTTGTCAATTTAGAATTTGTTAAGAGTTTGATTCTAAATGAAGAGATGAGAAGAAGATCTCAAAAGTCAGTATCTACATCTCGATCAGATATTCTGGTTACTGATTCCAGAGGAAGGAGCAAGTCCAAGGGTTTAAATTCAAGAGATAAAAGTCGAGCAAAGTCAAACAAATATACAAATTTTGAATGCCATCACTGCAAAAAGAAGGGACACATCAAGAAATTCTGTCGTAAGTTCAAATAGGAGAAGAACAAAGGCAAAGAAATTAAGCGAGATGATATCAGTGATGATGAACGAGAAACCACGGCTGCCACCATTGAAAAATTTCATGTCATTTCTTATAATAATGATATGAATATTGCATCCAGTGAATTGGACTGGGTAGGTGATAGTGGTGTCACCATTCATGCCACATCATATAAAGAACACTTTCCTACATATAAATAAGGAGATTTTGGTATTGTCAAAATAGAAGACAAGGGTGTAGCCAAAATTATCGGCAGAGGTGATATGTGTTTAGAGATAGAAAATGGGATAAGGCTGCTCTTGAAAGATGTCAGACATATTCCCAATCTTCAGCTAAATTTGATTTCCATTGGCATACTTGATGATGAAGGTTTTAACAATACTTTCAAGGATGGTCGGTGGAAACTTACTAAAGGTTCCTTAGTATATGGAAAAGGTAAAAAGTGCTCCAAGCTATATGTGATACAGGCAAAGCTCTCTAGTGATTCTGTGAATGCAGTGGAGAAAGAAAATATGACTGAGTTGTGGCATATAAGACTCGGTCATGTGGGCGAGAAAGGGATGACACAATTAGTGAAGAAGAACGCATTATTTGGAGTTGATTGAGTGGATTTGAAAAAATGTGCTGACTGTCTGGCTGGAAAACAAAATAGAGTTGCCTTCAAAGGTTCCACTCCTTCTAGAGTGAAAAATGTATTGGATCTTATTCACTCAGATCTATGTGGACCAATATCAAAGTCACTTGGTGGTGCTCAATACTTTGTGACTTTCATTAATGATCACTCAAGGAAGATGTAGGTATACACTTTGAAGTTAAAAGATTAAGTGCTAGATGTGTTCAGACAATTTTTATGCCTTAGTTGAAAGAGAGATTGGGAAGAAGTTAAAATACGTTTGGACAGACATTAGTGGAGAATACATTGGATCATTTGATGCATACTGTAAGGAGAATAGTATTCGACATCAAACAACACTTCCAAAACACCATAATTGAATGGCTTAGCAGAGAGGATGAACAAGACTTTGATGGAAATAGTTAGATATTTGCTTTCACATTCAAAGTTGCTTAAGACATTTTAGGGAGAAGCTCTGTATGGTGTGGTAAATGTACTGAACTTTTCACCATGTGTTCCTCTTCAGTATAATATGTCAGAGAAGGTGTGGTCAGGAAATGATGTTTTCTATGATCATCTGTGGGTATTTGGCTGTAAAGCTTTTATGCATATTCCCAAAAGATGAGAGGTCAAAGCTTAATGTCAAGACACATGAATGTGTATTTATTAGCTATAGTCAAAATCATGATCATCTTAGCTATAGATTTTATGATCCAATTTAGAAAAAGCTCCTCAGAAGTCGTGATGTCATATTTGTTGAAGATCAAACCATTAAAGACATTAACAAAGTAAAGAAGGATCTTCCTAAATCCAATGGTAACTTAACAAACTTTAAAGACAAGTTAGAGATGAAATTCAAAATCGTCAGCTAGAAAATGTTGACATTGATGCTCCCACAGAGGTCCAATCAGATGATAAGAGAACTAGATTGAAAATCAACCACCACCAGCAGAAGTTCCTTAGGTTCCATTAAGGTGATCTACTAGAACTCGACAACTATCTACTAGATACTCTAATGATCATTACGTGTTGCTTACTGATAGGGGAGAACTTGAGGATTACCAAGAAGCTGTGACAGATGAGAATAGGGAGAAATGGTTTGAAGCCATGCAAAGTGAGTTGAAATCTTTGCATGACAACAAGACTTTTGAGTTGGTGAAGTTTTCCAAAGGCAAGAAGGCTTTGAAGAATAAATGGGTGTTTAGGATAAAGCATAAAGAACACAGTTTCTAGCCATAATTCAAAGCTAGATTAGCTGTTAAAGGATTCAGCCAATGGAAAGTGATTGATTTGGATGAGATCTTTTCACTAGTAGTGAAGATGACATCCATTCATACAGTGCTGAGATTAGCTGCAAGTCTTGACTTAGAGATCGAGTAGATGGATGTGAAGACTACCTTCCTTCATGGTGACTTGGAGGAAGAGATATACATGGAGCATCCAGAGGGTTTTGAAGAAAAAGAAAAAGATTACAATGTTTGCAAGTTAAACTGCTTAAAGCAGGCATCGAGATAGTGGTACAAGAAGTTTGAGTCAGTTATGGGGGAGCAAGGTTACAAGAAGACCACTTCAGATGACTGTGTGTTCATAAAAAAAATTCTTTGATGATGATTTTATTATTCTTTTACTCTATGTAGATGACATGTTGATCATTGGCCAAGATATTTCTAGAATTAATAGTCTAAAGAAGCAGTTGAGCAAGTCTTTTATCATGAAAGACTTAGGGCCAAGAAGATAAATTCTTAGCATGAAGATAATCAAAGACAAGAGCACCAAGAAATTACGGTTATCACAAGAGAAGTACATTGAGAAAGTACTTCAAAGGTTCAATATGCATAAGGCTAAAGCGGTTAGTTGTCATCTTGTTAATCACTTTAGGTTGAGTTCGAAACAATATCTTTCCATAGAAAAAGAGAAAAAAGAGATGAACAGAGTTCGATATGCTTCAGCAGTTGGAAGTTTAATGTATGTTATGGTATGTACACGGCCAGATATTACTCACTTCAAATCCTAGTAAAGAATACTGGCTGTAGTAAAATGAATTTTGAGATATCTTTGTAGAACCAAAATATGTTTATATTTTGGAGATGAAAAACATGAATTAGCTGGCTATACAAATGCGGATATGGCAGGCGATATTAACTCGAGAAAGTCTACATCAAGATATTTGATTTTATTTGCAGGGAGAGTTATGGCATGACAGTCAGTATTACAAAAATGTGTTGTTCTCTCAACAACTGAAGCAGAATTCATTGCTGCAACTGAAGTGTGCAAAGAGCTCATGTGGATGAAGAGGTTCTTAAAAGAACTTGGATTTCAACAAGACAGGTATTCACTTTATTGTGATAGTCAAAGTTCTATCTACCTTGGAAAGAATTCCTCCTTCCACTTAAGATCAAAACACATTGATGTGAGATATCACTAGATCAAAGATATGTTGGAGAAGAAGCAATTACAGTTAGAGAAAATCCATACTGATGAAAATGGAACATATATGATGATAAAGATTCTACCAAGAGAAAAGTTTAAGTTTTGTTGATTATCTGTAAGAATGAAAGTTAATCCATGTGGTTGGTAGTGGAGAATTATGAGGTTACCTAACATACATAGGAAATAAGACATTTAACAAGCCATCATTAAATTGAAAATATTGGGGTTTGGTAAGTGTGAAATATTTGACATAAAAAAAGGAAAAATATTAAACACATTTTTATTATTGTAGCCACCATTAGAATAATAAAAATTAGGCACCACTTGGATGTTCACACACAATGGGAAAAATCTATAAATAGCCTTCTCCATTTCACTTCAAAACACACCAAAATTTAAGAGAGAGAAAATTATTTAGGGAGTGATAAAATAGTAAAGTTGTGTAATTTTTTAGAGTATTTGGGAAATACTTGAGTGCCACTATTTTGGGTTTATCTCAATTATAATTATTGTACATCTAGTAGCTTTTTCTAGAGAAGTCTCTCTTATAAGTCTACTATTTTTAATAGTGAAAGAATATTATTTTGGAGTTTGTCCCGTAGACGTAGCCCAAATAAAAGGGTCGTTAAATTTGGTATGCTATTTTATAGTTATTATCAATGATAGTTATTTTGTTATATTGTGCTATTAATTATCTGAATAAAATTATGTCTAAGGAGACTTGATTTTAAACGGGACCATCTATAATCCCTCCAGCATTTTTTAAAAATTTTCTTAGTATTTATTTTTAATATAATATTTCATATACTATTTACTTATATAATAATAAGTAATTTGCATGTTATTTACACTCGCTGCATAATAAAACAATGATTACAATGCTCCTTACTCAATTTTGAAAAAAATAGTAATGGAGTAAAAAAGGATAACACCTTTTGATTTTGCATGGAGTTTTTCAAAAAAGTTAACGACGTTTTCTTCTTAGGTGGAGCTTGTCTATGGAAAAAAAATTATTATTTTTGTCCTCATGCTTAATCTACTCAACCTTACTTTTTGCTGTTTAGTAAGCCTCCTTTTGGTCAAAGACAACTTAAAGTTTCCTCTTTAGCTTAACTTTCAACTTATGAAGATTTTGAGAATCATGTCTATCTATTGCTTTTTGGATTCCTCCTATTTTCGCTAAGAGACGATTTTTCTATCTTAGATATTATTGAAAACTTCTTTATTTATATTTGTAAGCTGCTTATGAAGTGATGAGCCACTTAGAAACAAGGCTCATTTCTATCCCAACTTTACTTGACAAAGTCATCAATGATTCATGCATGGTCTATCCAATAGGAAATCCAGAAGGATTTACACCTCTTAACCTCATTAACATGATGATAGAAGTGGACTAGGATTGATCACAATAGAAATGGACTAGGATTGATCACAACTCATTTTAGACAGGCAGTAAACCTGAGCATATGAAAATACTTTAACCCAACTCTCATTACAAACGATCTTGTCAATCTTTTTAAAAATAACTTCTCTAGATCAAGTGAATTTTGGCCATTAAAGTCCAAGCCATACAAATTACAATTCTATATTCATTTCAAGAGTGAGGTATAGTTATCATTTCGTTTTTGAAGTAAAATAATAAATTTTATTCATTTTTGAAGTAAAATAATAAATTTTAAGTATAGATACTCATTATGTAATTTTTTTCTAAAAAAAAGTCAAAATTTTAATATTTGAAGTTTTGAGTTTAGCTTTAGTTTTTTTAAAATAATTTATAATAAATAAAATATAAAATATATAAATAAAAAAAGAAAAATATAGAGGTTCAGAGAAGATTAGGTCAGACCATCCAAGCAAGCAAGTATATCCAATTTCTAGCAGGTTAATACAGAGTTCCTTTTCCTCTTTTCTTTATTTTATTTCATTTTATTTTTTTTTCTCAAAACCCTAATTCTAATCGATTCAGTTTGGGCCTCGAAATACCTATCTCTATCTCTCTCTTTCTCTCTATCTCTCTCTATCGTCTCTTAAACAATCTCCCTCTCGACTTCAAATCCCGGTCTTTTTTTATCGATCATACCATCTTCTCTCTCAATCTACAGGTTCGCCTCTCTATATATTCATACGTGTTTTTGTCAAATTCGTCTTCATTTACGATTCACTGTTGAAATCGCTGAATTTTAAGAATTTTATTTAGGGATTTGAATTTTGAATTTACGTTTGGGATTGAGAATTGTGGAATTGGAAGAATGTTTGATGGATCTTTCGGCAAATGATTTTTTATTTTTTTTGGTTAATCCAATATTTTAATTTGTTTATTGTGCAAATTGGACCATTTCTAGTTTTGTTTCTGCTTTAATTAAATGTGTTAATGAAGTAATCTTTGTAGTTAGTTTGAGATAGTGTTGGATGTTTTTTTTTTTTTGCTAAATGCGAAATGTTAATGGTACTGAGTTTTATTCCGTTTCCATCTTCTAGTAGTACCGGGAAATGGTTGGGAGAGCATTGTGTCAAGAGTTGGCAAAAATGGAGACTGAATTTACTGCTCTTAGTTTTATTAGCAAATGGTTTATCATCTCATGGAAATTTTGAGATGATTGGCCTGGGTGATTGGTTTATTCCTTTGTATTGTGTGAAGTCAGGTTGTTAGAACACATTTCTTTCAGTTTTTTACTTGGCCGTTGTGATGGACTGCTCAATGAATTGTAACTGCACATCTATTTAGTGAGCCATGAATGCTTCAATTCTTGACGACTCACATGAAGGCAGACTAGAAATGAGGACACGCATCTTTCTGCTGTGGTTTTTTGTAACCAGTATTTCAAAAGTTTGAATTATTTTCAAGAATTTTGAGTGCAGCAATTAAACGTTATAGACAATTTTGATGAAAATTTTATTTGTTTGGGTTGAAATAATAATGCTTCTTGTGCTGTTTTTCTTTTGGCTTGCAGTCATTGATAAGTTCAAAACAAAATTGAATATTTTTTTAAATTATTACTGAAAGCAGATGTAGAGTCTGCAATGGTTGAAGTTTGTGTTTGAATTGTTCACATTATGTTTTTAATTTCATGCTAAACCTAAAATGTCCTGCAGCAAAGACTGAATTTTCTTTCACTTGTAGAAGACCTTGGGTCTAATGCTAAACTTTTCATGCTAGGCATTGAATTTCATTTAGGTATTATTAGTGAGTCTTAGCGTGTGTGCAGGATGCAAGATAAATCATACCCATTTTTAAATATTTTGGTTATCCAGATGGACATGAAGTAAGCAAAAGGAATGTAAAATCTATTGAAGGCATGCAGTACTTGTTTAGCTACTCAAGATGTTTGATTATTTGCTCGATGAATAAAGCAGTTTGTGTGGATGTTTGGTAAAGCATTTTGATGGAGCTGTTAGCTTTTTGCTTTCCAATAGCTGCATCAAATCTGTTTGGTTATTTTTTTTTCAGTCATAGTTTCTAGGCAGTCAAATAGCTACTGTTTACAAAAGCTCCAATTTGGAGCTTTTTTGATACAACTCCTACTCATCTAAATAAAGAGACTAAATTATTCTATTAAAAAATAATGTTTAATAAAAGATAAATATTAATATTTATCCTTAATGGTCATTAAACATGTCAATAGCAATAGCTAATAATAATTTTATCAAACACTTAACAACTATCAGCTGCCATTTATTAGCAAACTTCTAACAGCTGTTGCGACCAACTAGACCAAGCAAGGTTATATTCCCTAGGATCATTGGGATGCCTTCCTTTACAATAAGACTCTGTATTTGGAAATAAAAGTCTTTGCTAAAAATTTGAATTGTCATTTAACTTTTCTAATTTTGGACTGATTTCTGAAATGGCAAGTCATCTGTCATGATTCTCATGATCATGAATTGTAGAACATACCATAGTTCAAGTCAAAAGCATTAGGGTGCAAGGGAAGATAAACTATTAATGCTGGTCAGGACATGCCATGGGAAAAAAAGAGTGCAAAGAATAGGACAGTGACCACAAAGTTGCATGTGGTTCAAAATGAACTCCTGAGTTGGCATTAGTAAAGTCCAAGTTCTTCTCGCAATCTACTTCTGTAAAAACTAATTACGATCACTATCATTAGGTAGAATATTGTCATCATAATCATCTTTTGCTTCATCTTCTGTTTTATCTTCCACTTGTTAGAGTTGATGCCTTAGATGTCTTCTTCATCTTCTTCCATTTCTATATTGTTTTCTTCCTCATCTATTAGTTTCAAGAATACATCACATGGCCGATTACTATTTTTCTTTATAAATTTTAAACAAAGTTGTTTCTATTGTTAGGGTCTGCTAAATGTGCATCTTTTCCTGCAACATCCTTTCTATTGTTGCCTGAATTTTCCATTTCAACTCAATTCCTAAATGACACAGGTAGTGACTTCACTCTCAAATGTTAGATGTTCAACAAAAATTTAGGCAACATGTTGCACAAGTTCTCGATTGTGTATATAGCATTCCACATGTCTCTTTCCTGAAATTTAAGTGATGCTGAAGAGTTTTGGAATTCATAAAGTACATTGTCAAACTACAGAGTTTTATACTTGTGTTATTATGGTCCAACCTAATGATGTAAACAATTATTTGATGTCTATAAGTTCTGCTACACAGGCCATTTTCTTCCTTAAGTAGATTGGAAGATTGCAATTACAATATTTATCATTGTTTGGCTTATTGCAAACTTTGTGTCTCTTCTTATATTTTCTAAATTGCAATCAGTAATTTACTGCTTTTGTACCAGTTTATCCTAATAATCATTCATAGATTTCTGATATTTCACTGAATAATTTGTGGTTATTGCTTGTATGAGTTTCTTTAATATTGTGGAATACTTTGATGTTGATTAATTATATTGTAGGCTCTTTTTTTTTTCTAATTTGAAAATGATCTATAGATATCTTTATTGGTATTATAGTAATTTTAACTCCATCTTGGTACCTGACATACCATTCTGCCATTCCCTTCTTTACCTTGTGCATATGATACGAGACAAATATTATGGCATTGCTAAAATAAGAATATAATTGTTTTTTGTCTTGTATTTGAACATGACAAGAACTAATTTTAAATTTTTTTATATGTATGTCATCAAATGATATGTGGATATGCATGTCTACAACAATTAGAGGAGTAGCTAGAAAAATTCTTGAAGAATCTAAAGGGTATGAACATCCCTCGAAGGAGTCTTGGTGGTGGAATGAGGAAGTGCAAAAAGCGGCAAGAAGTAAAAGGGAATGATATAAGAGTTTGCCCAAGTGTAATAACAATGATGCTTTTGAGCTGTATAAACAAGCAAAAAAAGATATTAAAAAGGCAGTTAGTCAAGCAAGAGCACAATCTTTAGAGAGTTTGTATGAGAAACTTGGAACAAAGGAAGGAGAAAAAGCTATCTATAAATTGGCTAAGATAAGAGAAAAGAAATGTCGTGATTTAAACCAAGTTAAGTGCATTAAAAATAAAGAGAATAATGTTCTGGTTCAAGAGGAGGATATAAGGAACGATGGAGAAGCTATTTTAAGGAACTTTTTAATGGTAATCATAGTGATAACATTGAGGGTTTAGACGTTAGGCCGGAGAAAAATGTGAAATACACTAGACGAATTAGATTTTCGGAAGTTAAAGAAGCTTTGAAGAGGATGAAAGTTGGTAAAGCCTGTGGACCAGATGAGATACCTATTGAGGTTTGGAAATGTTTGGGAGATACAGGAGTTACATGGTTGACATCTTTGTTCAATAAGATCTTATGTACAAAGAAAATGCCTAATGAATGGAGACAAAGTAATTTGATACCTATTTCTAAGAATAAAGGAGATATTCAGAATTGCTCAAATTATAGAGGTATAAAGCTTATGAGCCACACTATGAAATTGTGGAAAAGAGTTGTGGAACACCGTTTGCGGTTAGATACTTGTATCTCCTCAAATCAGTTTGGCTTTATGCCTGGTCGATCAACTATGGAAGCTATTTTTCTTATAAGAGATTTGATGGAAAAGTATAGAGAGATGAAGGACTTACATATGGTTTTTATTGACTTGGAAAAGGCGTATGATAAAGTCCCTAGAGAAGTTTTATGGTGGGTCCTAGAGCGTAGGGAAATATCTAGACGATATATCCAAGCCTTGAAGGATATGTATGAGGGAGCTACCACCAGTGTTCACACCGTGGGAGGGGATACTAAGGATTTTTCCGTTTCTATTGGATTACATCAAGGTTCAGTTTTGAGCCTTTATCTTTTCGCCGTGGTCATGGATGAGCTAACAAGACATATACAAGATGACATCCCTTGGTGTATGATGTTTGCAGATGATATTGTATTAATAGATGAGACTCAAGCAGAGGTAAGTCAAAAGTTGGAGTTATGGAGAAGCACTTTGGAATCTAAGGGTTTTAAGCTAAGCAGGACTAAGACTGAGTATATGCATTGTAGATTTAATAGTGAGAATAGAGAAAGAGGCAAAATTATTTTAGACGGAATAGTAGTGCCTCATAGTACTTTAGATACCTTGGCTCTATTCTTCAAGAAGATGGGGGTTGTGAAAAAGATGTAAATGATAGGATTAAAACTGGTTGGATGAAGTGGAGGGGTGCTACAGGAGTTCTATGTGATCGAAAGATGCTAATTAAATTAAAAGAAAAATTTTACCGCACTGTAATACGGCCTGCGATGATGTATGATAGTGAGTGTTGGGTAGTAAAAGGGCAACACATGAGTAAAATACATGTTGAGGAAATAAGAATTATAAGATGGATGTGTGGTCATACTAGGATGGATAAAATCTGCAATGAGTGCATTAGAGAAAAAGTAGGGGTAGCACCTATTGAAGATAAGATAAGAGAGCATAAATTGAGATGGTTTGGCCATGTGAAACGAAGACCTAGCGATGCGCCGGTTAGAAAAACCGAACAAGTTAGAGTAGATATAGCTAAGAGAGGCAGAGGTAGGCCTAAACTGACTTGGTCAAATGTGGTCCAAAATGATCTTATGATGTTACATCTATCGAAAGAGATAACTTTAAATCGTATTGAATGGAAAAGAAGAATCCATATAGCCGACTCCAATTGACTTGGGATTAAGGCTTTGTTGTTGTTGTTGTTGTAGAATTATGAAAAAATATTGTTTAAGCTGTTGTTGGTCTGTCCTAGTTGCAGTAGTCTATGTGTTTTCTAGATTTTTTTAATTCTAGAGGAAATAACATTTTACAGTGGAATATGTGCCTCGGTATGATTGTGCTATTAAATTGAACCATCATAATTGTAGGGAGATACCATCTGTATGGCTATGTGGAAGCTTTTAAAACTTGATTGAAAGTGTTACGGTAGACCTCCATATGAAGAAGTTTTAAGGTTTCCATTTGCTGTTTCTTTGTTCATTTTTTATAATTGCTACTGTGTGCCCCTCTCTGAAATGAATAGATAATTAAACGTCATATGATTAGATTGAAGTTTATAATTATATCTGAAGCCAATTGAAGAGACCAATAACTTATATGTAGCACCATATGTGCGGTGTTTGAAGAAGCTTGCTCTATTAGGGCAAGATGTTGAAGAATATCACCTAATTAACCTTTAATTATTTTTTGGCTCTGTTTTTCTTGTAAAGTCTGATGCAGTCTCTGTTTCAGTGATGTGGATGGCTTGTGAAGTTGTGGTACCATATTTTTCTGCTGTGAATCTTTTTATGTATTAGGAGTTCTTGAAGCTTTGTCTTGTAATTAATAAACTTTTCCATTTGTTAGGACAGTTTCATTTTTACGCGGCAAACCAGCTATTCTGCATAGATTTACTAGGTGGTTGGTTTGAAACAATGTTAAAATAAATTGTCTTTTTACGCACTTATCTGAAACATTGCAGGAGTAGATTTGCTTTTCAAGGAAATGTCTCCGGCATCAAAATCCAAGTCCAAGGACAAAAAGGCTGGCAAGGAACACCAGAAGGCTTCATCAAAGCCTTCAGGACCTGCTAATGCAGGTAGTGGTATACCAGCGAGTGCATACAACCCACTTTCTGGGACATTTCATGCGCTTGAAACAGTACCAACATCCCCTGCCTCATCTCTACATGCTAATGGTCGTTTTCGGAATATAGATGAGAATGATGATCAATTTAGTGGGTCACTTGGAGCTGGGGTAGAGTATGATTCTGTTTCAAATAATGGCAGCTGGTCTGGTGAGTCAGAAGACCATAAAGAGAAGAATGCTTCTGTTCGGCAGGAAACAATCCCAGGGGCTGACAATGACAAGCGGGAAAGAATCCGTCAGAAGAATGAGAGGAAGCATCAGCGTCAAAAGGAGAGGCGAGCCCAAGAATTGCATGAGCGGTGTAGTGGCTATCTCATGTCAAGAAAGCTAGAAGCACTTGCACAACAACTTGTTGCGATGGGATTTTCACATGAGCGGGCTACAATGGCTCTAATATTAAATGAAGGAAAAGTAGAAGAATCTGTTTCATGGCTGTTTGAAGGGGGTGAAGATGCAGATAAGCACGGGGATCAAAACCTTAGTGGGGGTAATTTGAAAATCGACATATCAGACGAGCTTGCTCGGATGGCTGATCTGAAAATAAGATACAAGTGCACGAAGCAAGAGGTTGAAAGAATTGTGGTTGCTTCTGAAGGTGATCTTGACAAGGCAGCAGAGAGTTTAAGAGAACTGAAGCTAGATCCACCTGCTGCTCCACCAAAGCCTGAAGAAACTGGTGATCCTCCGATAGTTAGTAATGACAAACTCTCTGTCACACAACAACAGCAAAAAACCAATCCATCTTGTATGTTACAACAAAGAAGAGATGACAAGGATTTTAACTACACAAAGATGCCTGTTCCAGTAGTAGGATCTCCTGAGCCTGGGAGTAAAAATATGCAGCCTTTGAAGAGAATACAACCAAAGATGGAGTGGCCAAAACATCAGCAAACTGCTGTGCCTGCAGAGAAAAGGTGGCCAGGTACAGGATCAAGTCCTCCTGTTTCTTATTCTTTGGCATCACCTTTGCAAGTCTCACCTCCGCCAGCCAAGACAGAAGCACGTTTTGTAGCTACTGGCAGTGATTACAAGAATCTTCACCCTGGCACAGTTAGGGAGCCAGTCATCATGATGCAAAGACTGCAATCTGTGAATACAAAACAGGTTCCAGCTACAAGCACAAGCTTTTCTTCTCCCGGTACAGCAGGCAGTTGGTATCCTACTAATAGCGTTGATATCATGAATTCCAATGGCTTGATGCCTCACATTCCCATCACAAGAAGTCTCAACCCTAATGATATCAATTCAAATCAGATGTTCCATCAACTTCATTATCAACAACCACAACATTTTGTTCCAGGCAGTAGCCCAGGGGATTCTCCTGGGACCAGCAGAGGAAGTGGCTTATGGAGTAGAACGGGTTCATCACCTACCCTTGCTGCTGCTTCATCGCTTGGGCTCTTCTCTGGTTTGGGTGGCTCAGCTAGCTCATCAGGGGCCTCTTCACTAGTTGACTGGAGTACTGCTGGGTCAATGACACAGTTAGATTACACCAGCATAGACTGGAGTCTGGACCGTGGTATGACCTCTTCAAGGCCGTCTAATGGATTGTGGCTGGGACCGGGATCTTTAGAAAATGGCACCCAAATATATGATTCAAGTGCTTCTAGCTTGGGGGCTAAGCTGGCAATGAGAGCAGCTGCAACTGGAAATGGTGTACGAATTCCGGGATTGCAGGAAAATGGGGTAGCTAATTCGGAAGCATCTGGTACAATATCTCAAGAATGGACATCGCCATTTGAAGGGGAAGATCTCTTTAGTTTACCGAGACAGTTTGTTTCATCTCCTTTACTGTAGGTTGGAGGGGAATGATTTCAATGAATAAAATAGAAAAAAAAAGAGAGACGTGAAAGATGTGTTGAATTTGATGTTGATGTTGGTTCTTATGGTGCTTTTTTCTGTTGATTGTTGGTGAATATCGTTATAGTGAAAAAAAAGCATCCAAGAATCCTCTTCTCAATCGCATGATCTTTCGCTTAAAATTTGATTGGAAGTAAATGGGACAAAGATGGAAAGATATTGATGTCTCACTTTATGTAACTTTTAGCAAAACATTAAACTAAATGAGTGATAAATTGACTAAGAACATATAATTCCAAGTTTTGAAGATTTGCACGTTTCGGTTAAGTTTCTACCAAATGCCATTAGGAATAATAAAGACGCACGCTATAACTTAATCCTATAATTTCATAAATTATCGGCCTTTGAAACTACAATTAGCACAAGATTTGACTTGAGCATATGCTCTTACTTGTTCATTACAAGAAACTTTGAAAAGTATTCCTAAAATAATTAGAAAAAAAAACTTTCAGTAAACCAACAGCAATGAATAACATTAATGATTTTCCTCTCCTTTTTTTTTGGAAAAAAAAAATCCGAAACGTGACTATCATTTTCCTTAAAAGAAAAGTTACTGAATAGACTGGGAAAGATCAGATGGTGCGCTAGAAGCAGCAGTTGAAGAAGGTTCTTTGTACCACTGATTTGGTTCGCGAGTCAAGAAGCTTGCCTCTGCAATTCACAACAATTTCAAGTTCAAGGTCAGCTATGAATACAAGTAACAGATACAAATAAGAGGAAGAAAGAAGTGAATGTTATTTATTTCATTTTATTAACCATTATCTTCATTCTACATTGGTGAAATACTAACTTGGGAAGTTTCTTATTCTTGAAAATGAAAAGAAAATTATTTCTTGGATGAATAACATCCCTTGAAAGATTACGGCTCCCTAGATCACATATTGCAAACATTAGCTTTCTGTTTATTATAGTTTAATCAATCTCGTAATGGAGTGATCATTATATATCCAAATTCAAACAAGCAAGTTTAGTTGAATCACTGAGATGTGACATAAAGGCTCACACTATATGATACCAGTACCTTCCTCATGATTTGAATTTCTCAAGATAGGGAGACAGTACAGTACTGAGATAATAGGCATGATTAACTGGTCATTACCTGCCGACAAAAACGTCATTGTAGTCTTCATCATCATAAATAAATTGTGGAGGATCTGGCGAACCGATCCCAAAAATGGTACTTCCACTGTATCAAATAAATTGATGATAATAACAATAATGAGCATCATGTAAAAAATAGTTAACAATGATGAGTCTTCAAGTAAGCTGCAGGCAGACTAATAGGCATGCTAAAATTATCAGACATTCTTCCTTTGGCTTATAAGCACAAAATTTTGGCTTATAGCAGACTAATAGATAATAACAATCGAATAGTTAACAATTGAATTACACAAAAATTTATAGAATTCATTTGTTCTAAACGGCATTGTAAGGATCATTAAAAAGGGTGTTGGGTTTTGAAATCAAGAAAGGTCAATTCTGTTCTGAATTATTGAGGAATTCAGCAAGGATACAAGAGAAGCATATACAAGAAACCAATAGGAAAAATAACAATAAGAGTGAAAGATGAAATATTTGGGAGGGAGTATGAGAAAACTTACACCAAGCATACATGTTCAGGGAGATGAATAAGAAGATAAAAAACGTATTGTAAATGGTCATCCCCTTTCTTGTCCTATTATAGTAAAATATGCCAAACATGCAGTTGCCACTTTGAGAAGAGACACGTGTCTTCTTATAACTGACTAGGGAAGTAATTCTTGTCTTTGTGATCACAGCAGAAGGGAGAGTTCTATCAGACCACGATTGGTCTGCTATACTACTGATGCTAGTGAATATTGGATGGAGCATAAAAGAGTCCACAAATTGAACAGGGAAAACATGGAGTTACTTAAGATGGATACGTGGATATTAGTGAGGATCACATGAAAATGCGAGATGGTTCAGTACCATTTGGCCAAGAGCTTTTTGAGATGGTTTGATCATGTCCATAATAGACCAGGGGATGTACCTATGTGGAAATGAGATAAGAACCCCCTCTACCTGAAAATGATAAAGAGAATAAGGATAATACTAGCTGAATTGGTCAGGAAGGGTTTAACATCACTGGATCCTATTGGAAATATAACCATAAACAGGACAGAGATGATAGGAAAGATCCATATAGCTGACTCAAGCTAAATTGGAATTAAGGCTCAATTAAGTTCAGCTGTGATACAAGTTGGTACTAGAAAGGCTACTTTCAGTAATATAGGGTTATGAAAGATTCTTCTTCTTCAGTAATATAGGATACTTTCAATAATATAGGGTTATGTTCAATCAGATTAAGCATTAGCAGTCCTTGACAAGGTGCAGTCAGCTCATGTGAGACCCATAGTTCATAGGTTTGAATAAACTCGTAAAAGCAACATATGGATCTGAATATCTGAGTTAATCACCGGTGGGAGATTTACAACTTCACATGCTCAGCTTGGAAAGACAAAAAAACAAAAAAATTCCAAGTTGAATTGGTCATTTATGAGATATAGTGAAATCTATACTCAATATTAGTGGCAATATGACTTGTGATAATACCTAGATTAAACTTAAAAAGTTTCCTCTTTCTTGGATGTGCAGTTGCTTTCTTATAAGTGGACTCTATGGAACATATTAAATACTATGGCCTCCTGACAATTACATAAGTCAATGACAAGATTCAAGGGAATATTTGATATCATGCATGAAAAAGATGGCGCAAATAATTGGAAACCTGAAAACATAAGCATGAAAATGAGGACATGCCACATGCCTATATGAACTTCAAATGCAGGTAAAATTCAAGAGTATATGACTTCTCAATTCCATAGTCATACAAATAGGAAAAATCTAGTATTTGTACCTCCCAGACATAAAAACTGCATCATATTGTCCGCGGCTTGCTGCAACTATACGCTGTTTTAATCTTTTGAGAGATGGAAGAACTTCAAAAGCAGGAGGTTCTGCAGAGAACACATATGAGAATACATAGAATTTTCATCCAAATGTACCAAAAAATATGCTACATTGGAATGAGAATACACTGTATAAGAAGAACACATTGAATTGGAATAATAATGCACAGGGCCATCTGGAACTACAATAAATCTAGTGAGTATTGTGACTGATTCAAATATAAGTAATCTATTAGTTTTGATACTGCCTTGATTATAATCAGGATGTGCACTATCCAACCCAATTCAATGTGTACCTTAATCAGAAGGATCTTTTTGATAAATGACGTGTTTAACAAGAGAGTAGTGTACACTTTTATCATATTAAATAGAAAACTCACGTTTCCTATTTAATTTAGATTATCTACCTAACCTGAGTGCGTCTCTCTACTTATTGTCTATTTATTTTGTATTGCTTCCAAACTAAAGCCACCTGATTGTCCACATACATGAGATAGCATTGGTGCGGTTCAGGTGCCTTATTTGAATAAGACAAAAAGATTAGAAAAAGATAAAAAAAAAAAGGGATGAAAATTCAAGCACAAAGTAAAAGAATAAAAAAAGAAAAAGAAAAAGAATAGTCATGTATTGATGTAAATTATTACCCAAATCATTGATGCAAACATCTTGAGATATTCCACTCTTTGAGATCTTCTCCAGAAGTGTTAAAGGATCAACCTGGCTGGTTTGATCCAATTGAAAGCGCTGGGAAACCAAAAATTATATTAAAAAAAAATTGTTGATACCAAAGTAATGAAAGTATTTTTACATTCACTATATTAAAAAATGTATTACCTTGTAAACTTCACCAGTTGGACAAGCATCCTGGGGCTTTATGAGCACCATTGGGATGTCTAAAGGAACTGGCGAAGGAATATCTTGAACAATCTAGACAAAATAAAGCAAAAACATAAGTTTGGAAACCAAGTAGAAGTTGTCTATGTGTTGCTCTGGAGTAGCAAGATCCATAATATCAGTGGCAACACATGCATCTAAAAGTTACTATAATAAACAGTTTTAATATTTTGTTAAAAAGTAAGTACTTTTCCTCAATGCCTACAACATTGACCAGGATTTTGATTATCTGATCAGCAAGAACCCAACTAGGAAGTGATTCTCTCAAGGAAATATTTTGCATAAAACAACCCAAAGGCCAATTAATGTATGCTACTCGGGCATGCTTCATATGCAGTTCAATTCATCTAAACCTGTAATCTCAAGATGATTGGTTTGACGGAATGAAACCTTTTAATCCATTTCACACTAATTAGGGCCACAATTTCCTCGAGATGTCGCAACACTAGGGTCAGAATACACATAAAAGATATAACAGCACAACTTTAATGGCAGTGACACCAAATAGATAATACAACAGGGTTTGAACGTTAAATCAAACCACCATGAGAATTCTAGAGAGAAGGCCATCTGCTAATCTGAAAGATCTTACTGTTACCATTGTATTCATTGTGAAAGCATTGCATAGAAGGGCATTTTAGCTCCCTCAAGAGACTAAGAAAAATGTCAATAGACTCAATGATATAATTTATATATCTTTCACAATATTAGAGCTCGTCTGAAGCATGGAATAAAATAGTCATAAAGCAAAATAAAGACATACTTCACCACGACCATTACAATAGGCTGCTCCATGAGAAAAAAAGGATGATATATCTGACCCAGTCTCACTCTACCATTCTAGGAGATCCTTCTCGGTGGCAATACCACCACTGAACTGGTTTGCTGCCCATAAGGCAGTTGCAGCATTACTGCTTCCACCACCTAGCCCTGCCCCAGTAGGCACCTTCTTATCCAAATGAATCTGTCAATATTTCAAAAGTAGAATATTTCCTATAAATGCTTCAATTACAGTATCACATCATTTAAACAGATCACCAAGCAAACAAACTTATCAAAAGTAAAAATGGTGCTCCTTGCCCAAAAGAAGTTGTCCGCGCCAGTTTTTTTCCTGTAAAGTTTAAGGGCTTTAATAATCTGCCCAAAAAAAGAAATGATGAGAACATAAGGTCCACAAGAATGAAACAAACAATAGGAACAAAATCAAAGGAAATACAATAAAGTTACATTCTGCCTTACCAAATTCCTTTCATCAAGTGGTACACCAGAAACATTGGCTGATAAACGATCCTTTGATTTTGAAGGAGATAAAGAGAACTTAGTTGTATCTCCCAGGCTAATAACCTGGAGATACAAAAGGGGCCAAATTGTGAACTTTATGGAGTAGTAAAAGTAAAACTAGGCAACAGAAAACAGAAAAGCTGCTTCCTAATTGTATTCTCCTTTATTTTATTTGCTTTCTTAGATTCGTATAGCCAATTTGAACTTTGATAAACTTACATGAAAGAGAGATGCCAAATCATGATACCCATCTTCTCTTTTATCGGTTATTCTAAGGAAAACATTAATCTGCACCAAGTGAAAAATTCAAATTTCATAAACATGGAGCTAAAAAATCAAACCGTTATACTGAAGAAAAAAAAAACTTGCAAAAATTCAAGTAGAAGCAAAGACAAGAAAATAACAAATAACCTTGCAAGGCGAGAACAAAGTGAGTCTTGAAAGAGGAGCATTCTTGTCTACTTCATCAGCCAACTTGTTTAACCTTTCATCAGGGTCATATACTATCTAATCAGCAACCAACCAATCAACGAGTTAAAACAAAGAAAACCCAACAGAAATTATAACTTAAATTGAAAGAAAGAGAGTGACTGACAGATAGATAAATGAATGGATTGAAATTAGAACCTCTAATTGTTTTTGGTTGCTTTGACAAGTGGGATTTTTTGTCTATGATTTAAAGAGACAGACCCACTTGGCTTAAATGAAGGAAGATTACTTTTAGAGAAGGAATTGCTGGAAGCTTGGAAAAGATGGTTGTTGCAGAGGAAATGAGCGGTAGCCATTGTTGCTGCTGCTGCTGCTGGTTGCTATGGGTATGTGTTTACTCTGCAATTGCAATCTAAAACACATGGGTCTAATTGCATTGAAATAATAGTTAAAGCTGTAATAATGGCTGCTTAATTAATTAATTATTTTTCAGTCAATTTTGAGCAGCCAGAACGGAATCAGATTTCTATCACCCGAATTTTCTACTTTCTTGTCCTTTACTTGGACTATGGTCTTTGTTTGGCAAATGGCAATACAACTAAATAATAAAGAGCAATTCTCCAATCTGTTCTATAATTTAAAAGTTGAGCAAAATAATTATAGATAGAGAAGTGACTTTATTTCTCTTTTATTATTTTGCTATTTATTTATTTTTACTACTCTTTTATTATTTTATATTTTGCTACTTTCTTAATTATTATTTTATTTTAATTTATTATTTTTATTTTTTAAATAAATTTACACTTTATTGTTATATATATATTTTTAAAATTTATGTATTTTTAGATAATTTAATTACGTATTATTATTAAATTTTAAATTTTATATGTTTTTCCTCTGAAAATTTTCATTTCTATAAACTAGAGAATATATATTATTTTATAGTAATTTTTACAGTTAATTATAAGTTTTGAACTTTATTTATTTTAACAGAATTTATATTTTATATCTTTAATCATATTAAAAAATAATCTAATATTAATAAACTTAAAAATAGTGAAAAGATTAATATGTTGTTCAAATTAGAGCATGCTATATAAAATTGATAATATATTATATGAAAAAAAAAATTTTCTCTGAGAGCTTATAAAAATGGTATTTAAAATATAACACTCCGTACTCCATACACGCACAACGCATACGCCTGCACAACATGCGATATACGTATATCGAATAAAGAGGTGCCACGGTTTATTTTAAACAACCCAAACTTTAATCTTTAACATATAAGCATCATAAGTCAGTCCGAATAAACTTAAAACATTTAACTCATATTATAAATAGTAATATATAAAACATTCCTTCGTTAAAATACATATATATATATATATATATATATATAACATTAGTACCTAAAAGCTTATCTAAAACAGTCTGTTCAAAACATTTGTTAATTAAGCAGCGAAAAATACATATGTTTACATCAAAATCAGTAAGTATAAAAATATGAAGTTTATACATGCTGGCAGTTCGTCTCTGATCTTGATGTCCACAACTACCTCTAATTTCAAGCCTAGACTCGACTCGGTCTAGACAAGCTCTCCGGTACAACCGGATCTACCCTGTCACCTGCGCGATGAACCACAATTGCGCTAAGTAGAAAGCTTAGTGGTACAAACTTTGATTCAATATAGATCAATGCGATGCTCATGCACAATATATATGAATATATCAACTCATTGCATTATATCTCAACATATTAATCATTTGCATCATATTTCATAATTCACATTAAAGCAAAGACAAGCATGGGCCCAAAAGGATCTAATATGCTATTCAAAGTTCAGAGTTACTGCTTTGGTCCATAATCACATTCATCAAGCCCGTAGGTGATATATATATATATATGGATAATGTAACAGACCCAGTCTCTTGGACCTGAACCCGGCTAGACTCTAAGGCCCCAGTATCTTGGTCCTCAACCCGGCTAGACTGTTATAGTTTTCGAGACTTACGACCCGGTCTTTTCACCTCAAAAATATCATATTTCATATTTTTCAGCTGGGCTCGACTCACGACCCGTTCTTTTCACCTGCCCAGTGATTCATAGGCATGCCGCCAAACCCAGAACTCTGAAAATTGAATAACATACTAGGCACACAATTAATTCATTTATCTCATTATCAATCTCTTTCACAATTCATTTCTCATTTTATTTCTCATAATCAAATTAGGCTCATTGCCCTAATATATCATCTTTTCTCAATTTTTCTCATTCTTCTATTTAATCTCAATATCACATTTTTTCACATTTCTTTTCATATACAATACTTTACTCAATTGCATTATTACATCAACATAATTCACATTATGCATATCATAACATATAACTCATTCATCAATAATGTATCAAGTAACTTAATACATTTCTCAACTAAATGTGTTAAGTCCCAATGTCATATAAATGTATTTAATCAATCAAAGTTTGTACTTACCTCTAAGAGCAATAACACCACTCTATCAACTCCTCTTCCAAGATAACTCTCAACACTTGAATAAAGGTAGCTCAACTCTCTTCAAAACATAATCCAAAGGTAATCATACACACTTACTTAGAGAAACACATGAGATAATATGGATAAGAACCAACTAGGGAAACTCTACACATGACATGCTCAACAACACGGGCGTGTCCCTAACCGTGCCCTAAACTCACAACACAGAAGCTTTGACATGCTCAGTGACATGGGTGTGTCACTGGCCGTGTCAATCGTCCAACAACACAGTAGCTATGACACGTTCAGTGACATGGGCGTGTCACTGGCCGTGTCAATCCTCCAACAACACAGTAGCTATGACACGGTCAGTGACATGGGCGTGTCACTGGCCGTGTAAATGCTACTACTATACAGAAGTTGTGACACGCTCAGTGACATGAGCGTGTCACTGCTCGTGTCACCAACCCAAAAAACAGAACCAATGACACGCCCAAAGACATGGCCGTGCTCCTGGGCGTGTCAGGCCAAAAACTCTGAAATCGACACCAACAAAGCCACAACCAACAATCATCTTCCAATAGCCATAACAACAACACACAAACTCAACCAAAACCATCAACAACCCATATAATACTTGGGTAAACCTTAAAACAACTCAATTACAAGCATCAAACACAAACGCCACCATATTCACAACTCAAAAATCACACAATCCACACACTTGCCTCTTTCACCAAACTCATCCCTTTTCTCTCTTCAATCCAACCCCAAAATCAAAGTTAACAAAACAATACAACCCTCAAATATACCAAAATAACCATCCAACAAACCCAAGAACACAAACTTAAAAGAAAACCAAGAAATAAGTTGGAAACTTACTAAAAGTGAAGAAAATCCTTAAAACTACAACTTGATCTCTTGAAAACCTTCAATCTCTTGAGCTTGGAAGCAACAAAACCTCTTTTCCTTTGATTGCTAAGGGTGGCAGGCCAAAGAGAAGAAAAGAAGAAGATGAAGATGAACGAAGAAGAAGAAAGAAAGAAACAAAGAAAGAGAGAAAGAAAGTCAACCACTTAATAACTACTTTTCTCTTTTAACCAAACCACTTTTCCCCAATTTACTCTCCACCGTACATTTAAACTATATAATATTAAATCCACTACATCATCTTCCACTAACATTAAACAAATCCATTTAATTAATCAAAATATCTCTTTTGACTAAAAGTCATAATCTTGTATATATATTATTTTATCTCCATATACATAACATATACACTTTAAATTATTTGATTCAATATAACAATTAACACTTCAAAATTTTAGGGTATAGTTTGAGATATTACAATTTTCCCCCTCTACAAAATAATTTCGTCCTCGAAATTACATGTTCTCACATCTGAAATAATTGAGAATACTGATCTCGCATTGTTTGCTCACTCTCCCAAGTTGCCTCTTCTCTACCATGATTCTTCTAAAGAACCTTCACAATTAGCACTTTCTTATGTCTCAACTCTTTCACTCCATGTGCTAAATGACCACTGGTTCTTCTTCAAAAGTTAAATCCGGACTCACCTCAATAGATTCAACTGATAAAATATGGGATGAGTCTGATCTGTACCTCCGCAGCATAGAAACATGGAAGACATTGTGAATTTTATCCAATTTAGGAGGCAAAGCTAGTCGATAAGCCACTGGTCCAACTCTCTCCAGTACCTCATAAGGTCCAATAAAACGAGGACTCAACTTCCCTTTTCAGCCAAATCTCAAAATCTTCTTCTAAGGAGACACTTTTAAAATATTTTATCTCCAACATCAAACTCTATGTATCTCCTCTTCAAATCTGAATAAGATTTCTGTCGATCTGAGGTTGCTTTCAACCGATCCCGAATTATCTTCACTTTATCTTCTGTTTCTTTAATCAAATCGGGACCAACCAACTTACCTTCTCCAACTTCATCCCAACATAGAGGCATTCTGCATCTTCTACCATACAATGCCTCATATGGTGCCATTCCAATACTAGATTGATGACTGTTGTTATAAGCAAATTCCATCAATGGCAAAAATCTGTCCCAACTTCCAGAGAAATCAATGACACAGCTTCTCAATATATCCTCCAAAATCTGTATCACTCTCTCTGACTGCCCATCTGTCTGCGGATGAAAAGCAGTGCTAAAGTGCAATCGAGAACCTAAAGCAGCATGCAAACTCTTCCAAAACCTTGAAGTAAATCGGGAATCTCGATCAGACACTAAAGAAATTGGGACTCCATGCAATCTCACTATCTCACTGATATACAGCTCAGCCAACTTCTCAAGAGAATAGTCCATCCAAACTGGAAGGAAATGAGCTGCCTTCATCAACCGATCAACAATCACCCAAATTGCATCATGCTTCTTCTGAGTCAAAGGCAAATCAGTCACAAAATCCATCGTCACTAGCTCCCATTTCCATTCAAGTATTGATAAGGGTTGGAGCAACCCCGAAGGAACTTGGTGCTTGGCCTTCACTCTCTGACAAGTGAGACACTTGGATACAAACTCGGCTATGTCTCTCTTCATACCTGACCACCAATAATGTTGCTTCAAATCATGATACATCTTAGTACTCCCAGGGTGCATAGCAAAAGTCGACTGTTGTACTTTCTCTAAAATAATCTTTCTCAATCTTACATCATTAGGAACACACAATCTATCTTTAAACCAAAGGCTGGCATCATCTCTCACCAGAAAATCTCGGCTCTCTCCTTTTTGGCAATTCGCTACAACTTTCTGAATTTTTTCATCAGTCAACTGAGCCTCTTTAATATGATCCAACAACACCGATCTCAACTGCAAAACGAGCTAACAAAGCACCATCATCGTAAGGCTCAAAACTAGCATGCAACGTTCTCAATTCAACAAGCAACGAGAGCGAATAAACAGTCAAACCTTCCAAAGACTTCTGACTCAAGGCATCAGCAACAACATTTGCCTTACCAGGATGATAATCAATCAAACAGTCGTAGTCTTTGATCAACTCCAACCACCGTCTCTACCGAAGATTCAGTTCTCTCTGAACACCTAAGTATTTCAAACTCTTGTGATCTGTATAGATGAAACACTTCTCCCCTATACAAGTAGTGTCGCCAAATCTTCAAAGCAAAAACTATGGATGCTAACTCCAAATCATGCGTCGGATAATTCAACTCATGCGGCTTCAACTGCTAAGAAGCATAAGCTATAACTCTACCCTCTTGTATCAAAACACATCCTAAACTACTATGTGAAGCATCACTGTAAATCACATATGGTTTATCTTCCACAGGCAAGGTAAGAACAGGAGCTTGAGTCAACATCTCCTTCAACTGCTCAAAGCTTGCTTGACATTGATCTGTCTACACGAATCTAATTCCCTTCCGAAGCAATCTGGTGAGTGGAGTAGCTATCAAAGAAAAATTCTTCACAAACCGTCGATAATAGCTTGCCAGACCCAGAAAACTTCTAACTTTAGTCACAGACTTCGGTGGACTCCAATTCAAAATGGCCTCAACTTTACTCAAATAAACTCTTATACCATCCGCTGACACCACATGACCCAGAAAAGTCACTTGATCAAGCCAAAATTCACACTTCGAAAGCTTAGCATACAATTTCTTTTCTCTCAAGGTCTGTAAAACAATTCGCAAATGCTCGTCATGCTCTTCCTTATTATGCGAATACACCAAAATATCATTAATAAAGACCACCACAAATTGATCTAGATAGAGTCTAAACACCCTATTCATCAAATCCATAAAAGCTGCAGGTGCATTCGTCAATCCAAAAAGCATTACCAAAAACTTATAATGCCCATACCTTATGCGAAAAGTTGTCTTAGGAACATCTTCCTCTCTGATTCTCAACTGATGGTACCCTGATCTCAAATCAATCTTGGAGAAAACTGCTGCTCCCTTCAACTGATCAAAGAGATCATCTATTCTAGGCAAAGGATACTTATTCTTGATGGTCACCTTATTCAACTGCCTATAATCAATGCACAATCTTAAAGTACCATCCTTCTTCTTTACAAACAAAACAGGCTCTCCCTACGGAGACACACTAGGATGAACAAACCCTTTATCCAACAACTCCTGCAACAGCACCTTCAACTCTCTCAACTCAGCAGGTGCCATTCGATAGGGAGTAATAGAGATAGGAGTGGTACCAGGCAACAAATCGTTACCAAACTCAACCTCTCTCTCAGGGAGCATCCCTGGCAACTCCTCGAGAAACACATCTGAGAATTCAGCAACAATACACATAATAGAGGGCCTCAACCCCTCTTCAAATTTCCTACACCGGTCTATCTCATCTGAAATAATCCCACCGGCATAATGACTCAACTGGATGAACTCTATCTCATACTCTGTCACCGTTTGGTTATCTTGCCTCAAATTCAAAAACTCCATCTTCTTAGCATCCTTATACTCCCTCGGAGTATACTTCTACTCAAACTCCCGCAAAAAATCACCATAAGACAAGGTCGGTGGATCATCCATGACATGGGGAACTGTCTTCCACCAATCATACGCATCTCTCTGCAGAAGAGATCTAGCATAATCTAATTTCTCTTCAGGAGTGGCTTGCAACTGGATAAATACTCTCTGAACTCTATCCAACCACTACTCAGCTACAGTAGGATCTGTAGTACCAAAGAAGTCATCAGCTCCAAATTTCCTTAATTTATCATACTGCCTCACCGGTACTTGCGGCTGTAGTGGCGGTGGCGTCTGCTGCACTGGAGCTTGTCTCAACAAATCTACCATATGCCGTAACCAAACCGGCGAAATCTCATCAATAGCGGGTCTCTCTGGCACAAGAGCCGGTGCCTCACCAGTTAACTCAACCCTAGCTCCATCTCTACCCTCAACAGGAGCTACACTCTTAGCACTACCTTCTATAGAATGAAGCGACTGGGATGCCATCACTACCTATATCTGCAAACACAGCAGAAAATACTTCATCAAAGATCAGAAGCTGCCAGTGTCAATGCATGTATCTTATCTAAAAATCATATTTTAAAAATCAAAATTTTCTTTTTCTTACAATTCACCTAGGTTGAGAACCTCAAACCTAGGCTCTAATACCAAAATAGTTGTAACACTCCCGTACCCCATATACGCACACTGCATATGCCCGCACAACACGCGATATACGTATACCGGATAAAGGGGTGCCACGGTTCATTTTAAACAACCTAAACTTTAATCTTTAACATATAAGCATCATAAGTCAGTCCGAGTAAACTTAAAACATTTAACTCATATTATAAATAATAATATATAAAACATTCCTTCGTTAAAATACACACATATATATATAACATTAGTACCTTAAAGCTTATCTAAACAGTCTGTTCAAAATATTTGTTAATTAAGCAGCGGAAAATACATATGTTTACATCAAAATCAATAAGTACAAAAATATGAAGTTTATACATGCTGGCAGTTCGTCTCTGATCTTGATGTCCACAACTACCTCTAATCTCAAGCCTAGACTCGACTCGGTCTAGACGATCTCTCCGGCACAATCGGATCTACCCTGTCACCTGCGCAATGAACCACAATCGCGTTAAGTAGAAAGCTTAGTGGTACAAACTTTGATTCAATATAGATCAATGCGATGCTCATGCACAATATATATGAATATATCAACTCATTGTATTATATCTCAACATATTAATCATTTGCATCACATTTCATAATTCACATTAAAGTAAAGACAAGCATGGGCCCAAAAGGATCTAATATGCTATTCAAAGTTCAGAGTTACTGCTTTGGTCCATAATCAAATTCATCAAGCTCATAGGCGATATATATATATATATATATATCCATAGATAATGTAACAGACCCAGTCTCTTGGACCTCAACCCGGCTAGATCCTAAGGCCCCAGTATCTTGGTCCTCAACCCAGCTAGACTGTTACAATTTTTGAGGCTTACCACCCGGTCTTTTCACCTCAAAAACATCATATTTCACATTTTTCAGCTGGGCTCGGCTTACGACTCGGTCTTTTCACCTGCCCAGGGATTCATAGGCATGCCGCCAAACCCAGAACTCTGAAAATTGAATAACATACTAGGCACACAATTAATTCATTTATCTCATTATCAATCTCTTTCACAATTCATTTCTCATTTTATTTCTCATAATCAAACTAGGCTCATTGCCCTAATATATCATCTTTTCTCAATTTTTCTCATTCTTCTATTTAATCTCAATATCACATTTTTTCACATTTCTTTTCATATACAATACTTTACTCAATTGCATTATTACATCAACATAATTCACATTATGCATATCATAACGTATAACTCATTCATCAACAATGTATCAAGTAACTTAATACATTTCTTAACTAAATGTGTTAAGTCCCAATGTCATATAAATGTATGCAATCAATCAAAGTTTGTACTTACCTCTAAGAGCAACAACACCACTCTATCAACTCCTCTTCCAAGATAACTCTCAACATTTGAATAAAGGTAGCTCAACTCTCTTCAAAACCTAATCCAAAGGTGATCATACACACTTACTTAGAGATACACATGAGATAATATGGATAAGAACCAACTAGGACAAACTCTACACATGACACGCTCAACAACACGGACGTGTCCCTGACCGTGCCCTAAACTCACAACACAGAAGCTTTGACACGCTCAGTGACATGGGCGTGTCATTGGTCGTGTCAATCCTCCAACAACACAGTAGCTATGACACGCTCAGTGACATGGGCGTGTCACTGACCGTGTCAATCTTTCAACAATACAGTAGCTATGACACGGTCAGTGACATGGGCGTGTCACTGGCCGTGTAAATGCTACTATTACAAAGAAGTTTTGACACGCTTAGTGACATGTGGGTGTCACTGCTCATGTCACCAACCCAGAAAATAGAACCAACGATACGCCCAAAGACATGGCCGTGCTCCTGGGCGTGTCAGGCCAAAAACTCTGAAATCAACACCAACAAAGCCACAACCAACAATCATCTTCCAATAGCCATAACAACAATACACAAACTCAATCAAAACTATCAACAACCCATATAATACTTGAGTAAAACTGAAAACAACTCAATTACAAATATCAAACACAAACACTACCATATTCACAACTCAAAAATCACACAATCCACACACTTGCCTCTTTTACCAAACTCATCCCTTTGCTCTCTTCAATCCAACCCCAAAATCAAAGTTAACAAAACAACACAACCCTCAAATATACCAAAACAACCATCCAACAAACCCAAGAAAACAAACTCAAAAGAAAACCAAGAAACAAGTTAGAAACTTACCAAAAGTGAAGAAAATCCTTAAAACTTCAACTTGATCTCTTGAAAACCTTCAATATCTTGAGCTTGGAAGCAACAAAACCTCTTTTCCTTTGGTTGCTAAGGGTGGCCGGCCAAAGAGAAGAAAAGAAGAAGATGAAGATGAACGAAGAAGAAGAAAGAAAGAAACAAAGAAAGAGAGAAAGAAAGTCAACCACTTAACAACTACTCTTCTCTTTTAACTAAACCACTTTTCCCCAATTTACTCTCCACCATACATTTAAACTATATAATAATAAATCCACTGCATCATCTTCCACTAACATTAAACAAATCCATTTAATTAATCAAAATATCTCTTTTGACTAAAAGTCATAATCTTGTATATATATTATTTTTATCTCCACATACATAACATATACACTTTAAATTATTTGATCCAATACAACAATTAACACTCCAAAATTTTAGGGTATAGTTTGAGATATTACAGAAAAAATCACAAAATAATTATACCATTTACTTATTTGTACTCAATTGATAATATTTTATAATAATTATACTAATATTTTACTTATTTATACTCAATTGCTAATATCTTATTCTTAATTTATTATTTATTATTTTTTTAAAATATTAATGGCCTTTTATATTATTTATAAAAAAACTAATATATATATCCCAAAACAACGCGTGAACATCATTTTAGTAATAATAATAATAATAATAATAATAATAATAATAATAATAATAAAGAGTAAATTACATTGTTTACCTTTACCTAAGTTTCCTTTTCAAATATATTTACACCTAATTTTTTTGTATTTCAATTCTAACTTTTTTTTTTCAATTTTAGCTTTTATTTTTTTTTAATTTTATCTCTTCATTAACATTTTTGGTTTCTCTTTCTCATTTTCATCTCTTTACTTCTCTTTTTCTATCCATTTCGATATTATGGAGAGAAGGAAAATTAGTGTTGCTTGCATTCAAGAGATTAAATGGGTTAGAAAAAGAGTAAAGAAGTTGAGAACATAGGATATAAGTTGTAGTATACAGGAATTGACAAAAATAAGAACGATGTCATTATAATTTTAGATCGGAATCTAAAGGAGAGGATTGTAGCAGTGAAAAGAGTAAGTGATAGGATTATTTCAGTAAAACTTTTGCTACAAAATGAGACTATTAACATAGTTAGTGCTTATGCCCCTCAAATTGGATTAGATAGGGAGAGCAAGCAAAAATTTTTAGAGGATATAGATGAGCTTATGCAAGAGATCCCGAATGATGAGAATATCTTTATAGGAGGAGAGTTAAATGGACATGTAGAAAAAGATAGAATAGGGTTTGAGAATGTACATGGAGGCTATAGTTTTGAAACTAGAAATGAAGAAGGCAAGAATATACTTGATTTTTCTATATAGCTTATGGTATGATTCTGGTAAACACATATTTTATAAAAAGGGAATCACATATAGTAACCTTTAAAAGTGGACAAAATAGAAGTCAGATTGACTTCATACTTATAAGAAAAACTAATTGAACTAGATGTAAGGATTGTGAGGTTATTCCTAGTGAGACATTGACTACTTAACATAGGTTAGTGGTGTTGGATGTTAAGATTAAGAGTTGGACTAGTAGGCCTATGAGAAACGAGATTCCTAAGATTAGGTGGTGGACTTTAAAAGGTATAAAACAGTTGATGTTTAAGGATGAGTTGGTTAAAGCTGGAGGTTGGGAGGTGGATATGAATATGTCAGCAAATAATTTGTGGGTAGGCATATCTACAATAATTAAAGGAGTAGCTAAAAAGGTACTTGGAGAGTCTAAAGGATGTGGACGTCCCTCGAAAGAGTCTTAGTAGTGGAGTAAGGACGTGAAAAAAGCAGTAAAAAGTAAAAAGGAAATAATATAAGAGTTTGCCAAAGTGTAATGACAATGAGACTTTTGAGCATTACAAACAAGCAAAAAATGATGTTAAAAAGGCAGTTAGGCAAACAAGAGCACAATCTCTGGAGAGTTTGTATGAAAAACTTGGAACAAAGGAAGGAGAAAAGGTTATTTATAAATTGGCTAAGATAAGAAAAAGAAAATATCAAGATTTGAACCAAGTTAAGTGCATTAAGGATGAAAAGAATAGAGTCTTAGTTCAAGAATAAGATATCAAGGAAAGATGAAGAAGTTATTTTGAGGAGCTTCTTAATGGTAACCGTAATGAAATCATTGAGAGTTTGGATGACATAGCCAAAAAAATATAAAGTATACTAGACGGATTAGGTTCTCGGAAGTAAAGGAAGCTTTGAAGAGAATGAAAATAGGTAAAGCATGTGGACTAGATAGAATACCCATTGAGGTTTGGAAAAGTTTAAGAGATGTAGGAGTTGTGCGGTTGACGTCTTTGTTTAATAAGATCTTCAATATAAAAAAAATGCCCAATGAATGGAGACAAAGTAGTCTAATACATACTTTTAAGAATAAATGAGATATTCAAAATTGCTCAAATTACAGAGGTATTAAGCTTATGAGCCACACCATGAAATTATGGAAGAGAGTTATGGAATACCATTTACGTTTGGACACTTGTATCTCCCCAAACCAGTTTGATTTTATACCAGGTCGATCCACTTGAAAACTATCTTTTTTATTAGAGATGTGATGGAAAAGTATAAAGAGATGAAGAAGGATTTACATATGGTTTTCATTAACTTGGAGAAGGCGCATGATAGAGTTCCTAGAGAAGTTTTATGGTGGATCTTAGAGTGTAAGGGGATTTCTATAAGATACATCTAAGTATTAAAGAATATGTATGATGGAGCTATCACTAGTGTCCGTATTGTTGGAGGGGATACTAAGGATTTTTTTTGTTTCTATTGGGTTATATCAAGGTTCAGCTTTGAGCCCTTATTTATTTGCCTTGGTCATGAATGAGCTAATAAGGCATATACAAAATGATATTCCTTGGTATATGATGTTTACATATGATATTGTGTTGATAGATGAGACCCAAGCAGGTATAAGTCAAAAGTTGGAGTTATGAAGAAGTACTTTAGAATCAAAGGCTTTTAAACTTAGTAGAACTAAGACTGAATATATGCATTATAGATTTAATAACGTGAATAGAGAAGGAGACACAGTTATTTTAGATGAAGTAGCAGTACCTCATAGTACTCATTTTAAATACTTTGGTTCTATTATTCAAATGGATAGTGGTAGTGAAGAAGATGTAAGTCACAAGATTAAAGCTAGTTGGATAAAGTGGAGGAGTGCCACAAGAGTATTATGTGACCGAAAGATGCTAGTCAAATTGAAAGAAAAATTCTACCGTACTACCATACGACATGCAATGATGTATGGTAGTGAGTGTTGGGCTGTGAAAGGACAACATGTGAGTAAGATGCATGTTACAGAGATGAGAATAATAAGATGGATGTGTGGACATACTAGAATGTATAGAATCAGGAATGAGAACATTAGAAAAAAAAAGTAGGGATAGCACCTATCGAGGATAAGATAAGAGAGCATAGAATGAGATGGTTTGGTCATGTGAAACGTAGACCTAGGGATTCACCGATTAGGAACACTAGTTAAAGTAAAAATACCTAAAAGAGGCAGGGATAGACTTAAATTAACTTGGATAAAAGTGATATAAAATGATCTTGCTGTTTTAAATTTATTAGAATAGGTAGCCCTAAATCGAATCGAGTGAAAAAGAAGAATTCATATAGCCGACCTTAATTAGCTTCGGATTAAGACTTTGTTGTTGTTGTTGTTGTTGTTGTTGATTTTTTTTAATGTTGTAACATATGTACTGAATGTTGGTTTGGGTTATTGGAGTATTGTTGTACAAATAGTTAATAATGATGATTGGTTTCAACTTTTGTATTCTTTATACATATTGACAATAAAATGATTTTATTAGAGTATTGATGTTCTTTAATAGTAATGTTATAACACCCTTATACTCTAAATACCTATAATATATATACAATATATATGTAAAATACATATTTAGAATACAAAAATACTACAACAAATACATATAAAACCCCTCATTTTAATATTAAAAATAATTTATAAATTTATAAAAAAAATTATGAAAAAATTTCACTAAAGTTTTGTCTGTAATTTTAATAAATCTCAAATTATCTAACATAGCTTGTAAAAAATAATTACAATCTCAAAATTCAAATTCTCATCAAAACTTCCACCAGTTTATTATTCATTAAAAAATCTTATACCCAAAATATTATTTATAAAATTTACAAATATTTAAAACATTACTGGTCTCATTTACATATATATATATATATATATATATATACAACATTTTTCAAAACTCATTTAAAGTACTTAAATCTTAATTAGAATGTACAAAAACCAAAGTACATTATAGTAAAAACTATATTGAATGCAATCCTGACATGGTTTTTCTTGTGGCAAAACAAATACTCTAATCTCCACCTTACTCTGGACCACTCTGCTTTGTTGTCCTCTCATCTGCGTGATACAGCTAACCGCCGCTAAGCATATAGCTTAATGGCACATATTTAATAATAATAAACATTTAAATCAAATTGCTCAATTATATAATATGATAAGTATCATTTTAACCCAAATCTTCATTAACTCATACTACTCACCAATATGTCATAATCACACACATACTGGGCCCAACATTACATTTAAAGTGACCCAAAGGTAAGATACCAGGGACATTGTGTCACATATCATTTGTAGGCTGTCCCCTGTCGACACCAGAGGTAAGTGTCAAATAACACCCAAAGGTTGCCTCCTCTCGATATCGAGGACAAAGTGTCAAATATATCACCCAAAGGCCGCCCTCTATCGATATCGGAGATAAAGTATCTATTATCACCCGAAGGCTGTCTCCTTAATACAAATGTGCCAACAACACTTTCTATGACCATTTTCACATTACAATTTACAATATTATGAGTCATATTCATAATGTGATTAATTCTACACATTTCACATTTAAACACATTTTCATTAACAGTTTATATTCACATTACATGCCCATGAATCACATTCACAATGTGACTCATTCCACACATTTTATCACATTTTACAACTTATCCATATAGTACATCTTACTACACAATATTAGTAAACCTCCTTCATTTCATGTATAAACATTATTTTTAAATTGGATAAATGTCTAATGTGACACTCATCACATAACTATATCATATTGCATAGATTATATGAATATCTACGTTACAAATGAACCATCTACATCATACCAAATCATATTTAATAAAATTTCAAGTCATTTAAATATGTACTAATCTTATTTGCTTCCAAATCTACTTCAAAACCCCTTTCTAAGCCAAAATCCTAAACTCCACCACTTTCACCAATTTGGCTTATACACATATAAACCCAACAACAAGTAACATTGTTTAATTTAAATCCATTTCCACGATCAATTTATATCAAACCATCATTAAATATACAATTTCCATCAAAATCTCAATAAAACTATAATTTTACCAATTTTTACTTTATTCAAACTTCATCCTACCCAACTTATTTCCAACATTTTACCATAAATTCATTACTTACATATCAAAATAATAATAAAATAACTCATTTTAATAATTATATTAACCTTCATGCAAAACTCTAATCTCACATAACTTACTACAAAACCCTAACTTCATCCAAACATACTCATATTCACTTTCTAATCATAAAATCACATCATATACATTAAACCAACATTAAATTATCACATTACAACAATTATTTCCACCCATACCAAAATCCTAATTTCATCATTTATGCCCATCTCAACAAATTAATAAATAAATCATCACATATCCATTATATTAACCCAGTTACTATCAATTTTAATCATTTAGACATACTTCTCTCTCTAGACATTTCAAACATAACCTTAAAAACTCAAAATAACAAGCTTTATAAGAACTACTTACTTGATCACTTGATTTTTCTTTAAAATCCACTTGAAACCTTTGAATTCTTATGTAATATATATTTTATGTATATATCAAGTATACATTATGTGTATATCTTATATATATATATTAAATGCATAATATGTATCCAATATTTATAATAAGTATATGTTAGGTATATACCATGTATATACTATGTATACTTATGTGTACATCAGGTATATACTATATATATATATCTCCCAACACTTTAATTAATATCTATATACTTATTTAATTTATCTAAAACTATGGATATTACAAATGCATTCTATATGTTTAATAAAATATTTCAAACAAAATGGTGCTCAGTTGGTTCAGATAGTGAAGTATGTCTTTAAATGGGGCATGAGAGAAAAGACTGTCCTAGTAAGAATAAGAAGGTATGGGTGGAAAAGAAGAGTGAAGGGGTTGTACGTGGGGATAAGGTCGAAAGCTTAATTGGAAATGTGTCCTTTATGAAAGAGGCTGAGGAGAATGGTATAGAAATTCATAACTTTAGAGGTGTGATGAATTTGATGACAACCATAGCTCATGGATTATTATAGCTAGAAATGGTAATGGGGTTGGATTATTACAGGTTAAGAATTCTATGTTATAGGGTAAACCCTCTATGTCCAAAGGAAAATAGGCTATGCTTAATGTTACTAGGGATATGAGAAGATCAAGGAAGGAGAATAAACCCCCTGATAAGGGGCAATGATTGCAACTTTGAATGTTAGAGGTCTAAATGACCTCAAGAAATAATAAAAAATAATACCTCTAATTAGTAAACAGAAGTTAGCTACTGTGGGAACCTTGGAAACCAAAATAAGGCAAGGAAATGTTGAGAAAGTTTAAAAGAATATGAAGCTTCATGGTTGAAATTTTATTAATAATTATCAGGCTTACTACAAAAAGTATTATCTATAGCTATAAATATTTGCTACACAACTTTTGATAGTAGCTAATATATAATATTAGCCGTGGAATATATTGTTCATAGCCAACTATAGTTTTATTAGCTATGAAAAATAGTTTCTCAAAATAAATTCTCAACTTTTATTTAAATTTTATTTGTCGTAGCAATAATTAACTTTTAGTTATAACATTTTTAATATAATAGCAAATCAAATGCTTTAACTATGAATGTAAAATTTTCATAGCAATTGTTTTTATTATTAGCCATGAAAAAATAAATTGTAACTAAAAATATAGGATAATAGCTATAAAATTTTCATATTCGTAGCTAATTGATGTTATTCAAATATTGTAATAGGAATCCCACATCTAAAAAAAATATAAATTTAATAAAGGATATATAAGTAGAAAAGACCCATAAACCTATTGTTTTAAGGTTTCATTTGAAATATGGATTTAAGTCAATAAATATGTTTCCTCACAAGACTCATGAAGAATCTTTCAAATAAGTTAGCTCCCCGGTGCCAACAAGTGATCACAAAATTGATAGTTTAACGAGAACATGTATGAAGATGGTGGTCAGATTTCGTGAGCTATAGCTAAAAAAACCTGACATATTTATAATAATTAATATTTGCTATACAATTTGACTTTCGTAGCAAAAGATTTATACATTTTACTACAATGAAATAGTTTAGTAGCAAAATATCTAATTCTTTTTAACCACTTTATATGTTAATGTGGAGCTAAAACAAAATAAAAAAGCTACAAAATAAGTAAATTCCGTAGCTAAGTTTTGGATGCACCACTTATAACTACGACAAACTACAAATTAAAGTTTTGTAGCAAAATTATTTAGCTATGGTAATTTAATATTTTAGCCATAATATTTTCCATAGCTATATATGATGAATCTTACCGTGGCTACTCAGCTTAGTCGTATCTTGATTGCTTTTAAGATAACAAATATTAAAGTGCAAGCGATGGAAATCAAGGAGCAGTTTGTCCATTGTTTGATGCAAGTTAGTGGCTTTGTGATATATTGTACAATTTTATATACTAGTAATAATGAGATTGAAAGGAGGGGGTTTGTGGACTGATTTAATTGGAATTGCTAGCATTATAAATCATACTTGGTTATTGCAGGGAGATTTTAATGATATCCTTACTAATCAGGATAAATTGGAAGGTGGTGATAATGATGTGACCTTAAATAATGACTTTAAAAATTGTTTGGAGCAGTCTAGTCTAGTCTAGTCTAGTCTAGTGACTAAACCAATAGAGGCTAGCTAGCCTTGGAGGCATCTGCTTAATCTCAGGGGCAATTTCAAAAGCTATTATAGTTATAAGATTGGAAAATGGGATTTTCTTTTTGGTTTGACCCGTGGTTGCATGGTTCAAGTATCGTTGATAGATTTCCAGACCTGGATATTAAAGATGTTAATATCCCTAAAAAGCTTTAGTTAAAGAGTATTAGAGAAATAGTGAGTGGAGATTACCTGATCCCTTGAACAGCATAACGGAGATTGCTTAGGAGGAAGTGCATAAATGCAAGCTGAATGAAGCACATGAGGATGCCATTACTTGGAAGCTAACTAAAACATGGATTTTCTCTATCAAAAGTGCATGAGAAGTTCTAGCCTTATGGTTAGCTAGTGGAAATTGGGGGTAAGCAACATATTACCAGGCATAGCGACTAAGAGGAACCTGTACAAATGGAAGGTTACTGAAGATGATAGTTGTTTGTTGTGTAATGGCACTTCTAAGATAATAGGTCCCCCTTCTTTGACAAACCTTTTAGCAGAAGCACATGGGAGAGAATTTTGTTAAAATGTGACATAAAGAGAGTTGGTTTGATGTGGCATTGAAAGCTTAACTGGTTTACAAGAAAGGCTACTGCAAAAAGTTCTTTGGTCAAGGTGCGCTGGTTGACCTTTTTGGCTTCTATATATTGGATTTGGATTGAAAGAAATAAACTGATTTTTCAGGGATCTACTGCTAATCAACAAAGAGAGTTTAGAAGAGTAGAATTATATTAGGTATAATTTATTATGTATAGTGAGAAGTTTTCTGGTTTTTGGAACAGATGAATTATCCCTTGAAATGTTTGGGCTAGGTTTTGTATAGTTTTGATTGTGTTTATTCTTTTTGGCAATGAAATCATATTATTGACCAAAAAACATATTTCAAAGAGAATTTCCTTTTGTTTTGTAAATTTTTTCATTTATTACTTTTCAATTTTTATTTTCAAGATATTGTTATTTTTTGTTTGTATTTATTTTATTTTAATGTTTATTTGAGATAATTTTATATTTCAATGTGTGTGTTTAATTTTTTTTTAGTATATATATAATATAAGAGATATACTCATAGCATACACTCAATATATATGAGACAAAGACAACATATGCAGAACATCTACCCAATATACATAGATATATAATATGTATATTATCTTTTACTATTTTATAAATATTGTGTAGATGTTGCATAAATTTTTTTTATATGTATTATCTATTTTAATTATTGAATCATTTAATTTTTAATTTAAAATAGTAAAATTATGAATTTAAAGCATAAGAGAGTTATTTAAATAACAAAATGTATATATATTAATTCTCTTTATCCATATCTACACAATATCTATACAATATACACAGAAAGTTGAAGATGTATTTTTAAAAATTTAACACATATTTTCTAAAAACTTAAATATTTTAGTTTTATGCCATATTTAAAAAAATAAGTTTATTTTTATATGTAATTTTATAAAAATCTCAATACTAAAAGAAAATAAAAGTAATATTGGGCGTCTTGTAAAGGGCTCAAGGCCGGTTCATAATGGCCTAAATATTTATTTATTTGAAGTTTGAAATCTCACCTAACATCTCTCTTCAAATTAATTAGAGGAAATTATACGAAATACCCCTACTTTAAGTTTTCTTTTCAAATATACTGCACTTTATTTATTTTTTATTAGTAACACATTTTTTTTTCAATTTTGATTTTTTATGTATATATATTTTTTTCAATTTTACCTGTTCACCGATGTTTTTGGTTTTTCTTTTTTATTCTTCACCTCTTTTCTTATCTTTCTCTTCTTCTATCCATTTCCCTCTTCTTCTTCTCTCCTTTTTTTTTTTAATTTGCTTTTCTATTTATAGATTGTTGTTTGATACTGTTAGTTGGTGTATTAAATTACATATCCTAATTTTTTTGTAGCTATTTTTTAATATTGCACTGGGTTGGGTTATTGGAATATTGTTGTATAAATAGTTATTAATAGTGATGATTGGTTTCTTTTTTTGTATTCTTTATATATATTTCTTTGGCAATAAAACAAATTTATTGGGGGTATTGGTGTTCTTCAATGGTAATACAATCTATATATTTGATAAAATGCTCCAAAGAAAATTTTCCTTTGTTTTGTGATTTTTTTCATTTATGCATTTTCAATTTGTATTTTCTGATTAGTTTTATATCTTTTTTTGAATTATATTTATTTTATTTTAATATTTATTTGAGTTAATTTTTATATCTCTATGTGTATGTTTAATTCTTTTAGTATATATACGTCATACAGAGATATATTCATAGCACGTGCTTAATATTTACATACATACATAATATATGCACAATGTATATATAATATTTGCAGAGTATACATAAATATATAATATATGAATATGTTGTGTAGATGTTTAATTTTTTTGTATTATATTTTAATTTATAAATTATATAATATTTTTAGTGTGATGTATATATTGTATATTTATATTGATGAAGAATGCTAATTACAGTCATTTTGGAGACTGACTGTTCAACAATCTCCTTACTATTTATTAGAAAATATTTATTATGATATCTCTCTTAATAAATAAATCAATAATGAATATTTTTTAATTTATAGGAGAAAGATTGTTGAACAATCACTCTCTAAAGTGACTGTAATTAATATTTCTCTTATATTGATATATGTTGATATATGTTGAAATATAATTAATAAGAAATATAATGTTCTTTTACTATTTTATAGATATTGTATAAATATCATGTAGATTTTTTATGTATTTATCTATTTTAACTCATATTATTTTTTAAATTTAAAATAATAAAATTATGAATTGAAATTATGAGAGAATGATTGGATAATGAAATGTGTATGTATTAATTCTTTTAATCAACATCTGTACAATATCAATACCCGCATAAACAAAAACTGAAGGAGAATGTATTTTTAAAAGTTTGATGCGTTTTTTTTTTTCTTCTAGAAGTTTTAAAAAAAGTTGCTCAGTGTTGTATTTTCGAAGAGAATTTTTATTTTTATGGATAGTTTTGTGAAAATTCCAATTAATTATATAGGAAATTACACAAAATATCGTATTTTAAATCTTATTTTCATTTTTATTGTTCTTAGTTTTTTTCCATTTAAACCTTTTTATATTTTCAATTTTACTTTTTATAATTTTTTCTATTTTTTTCTTTTTTATATCGTTAGCACCAGTAAACAAATGCTCTATGAGTTTATTTTATGATTTTCTATTGAATTTCCATGCTCTTTCTTTAGTTTCCAAATAAACTAGATAAAAGCTAAAATTTATAATATTCATACTCTCTTTCTTTCTTATAAGAAAATGAGAATCAAACTTGACAAAGCAAAAGAGCTAGTTGTATTTGGTGCACTAAATTGTTTTTTATTCTTTAACCGTAATGTATAGAAGGTTTTTTTTTTTTTTTTAATTCGTTAATGCATTTTACATATTTGATACAATGTTTCAAAGAAACTTTTTTTTTTTGTCTTTTTGTATTTTTCTTTTCAATTTTGCATTTCTTAAATTAGTATATCCATTCCTTTAAATTGTATTTGTTTCATTTTAATTAATTTGTATATTTGGTTTTTTGTTTGTGATAAATTAGTGATGTATATCTTAAACATATATGTATCATCTACACGATATATATTATTATTATACAACATATAAATGTTAGAATATAATATATACATGATATATACACCACAATTAAGTAACATATAAAGTATTTTTTTACATATTTTATCTATTGGAAGTTAACATATGCACAATGTATACACGACATATATATTACAATTGGACAACATATAAAAGCTGAAACATAATATATATATATATATAATATGTACAAGATATATATATTATAATTAAGTAATATATAATTAAAGATTGGAACACAATATATACATGGTATGTGCATTTTAAATAATATATAAAAGTTCTTTATATTTTTATTTGAAATTCAACATATATACGATATGTACAAGACATATATACTATCATTAAATAATATATAAAATCTAAATATTTTTTTAATTGGAAGTCAACATAGACATGATATGCATATAACATATACTGTATAATTAAGTAAATATTTAAAGGTTGTACATATACACTATAATTTTAAATTTTTTTATCAAAATTTTTTATCAGATATTTTTATATATTTATTTTTTTATATAAACTTTGTGAATCATATCTATTTGTAATCAAAATTATTTTTACTTTTATATAAAGTTAATGCATTTTATATGTTGAAAAATAATTTACAATATTAGTTTTATTATTTTTAATGAAATATATTTATTTAATAGTAAAATTAAAAATAATTTTTTTAATATTACAATTGGAGGAGGTAGAATTGAATTTGAGTTTACTAGAATAAGTGTACTTGTAGCTAGATCGTGCTTTAGCGTGCAGTTAAAAGTAGAAAGATGAAAATTTAAGAAAAGTGAAAATTAATTTTGTGAAGAAAAGTTTGATTTTATCTTTAAAAAAATAACATCTTCCATCATATTTTTTAAATTTTTTTACTTTTTTATCAGGGGTATTTCAGTCATTTTATTATAAACTTATAATACATTCATTATAAAACTATATAAAATTTATAAATTCATTGTAAACTTATTGTAAACTTATTATAAACTATAAAAATCCGATATTTTGATAAATATTTTATAAATATAATAAATTTAAAATTATTTTTAAATTTTTATCAAAAGCCTTTATCTTTTGAGAATGGGCAAAAGAAAAGTAAGCGTACTTTTATAATTTAAGAAAGTTTGTAGATAAAGTTGAAAAGGTTTTGTTGAAGCACCTTTTTTTTTTTAAATGAACTTTCTTTTTAGGATAGTTATGTAATCAACCCTTAATTATATGTACAACTTTGAAATAATTGATTAAAAAAAGTTAATTTTATGTCATATTTTAATTAGTTATGTTTTGAATTTAAATTAGTCATCGGCCGCATAATAAGTAAATATAAGGTGATGTTTAGTTTAAATTTTGAAATCGAGATCAGAATGAAATGGAATCGTAATAAGAATGTTTATCTATTCTTTTTATTTGGTTTATTTTGAAATTTAAATTAAAATATTTTTTTATTTTTTTATTATTTAAGAAATTTAGAGATATTATAATAAAAAATAAATAATATATCTATTATATTTTAATTTAAAAATTTTTAAAAATAACTTTTGATTTTATTAAGAAAAAAATTATTTATTTAAAAATTAAGAGATATTGTAATTAAAAAATGATAAAAAATATTAAATTGAATATATGTTATTTTAAAATTTTAATTTAATTTTATTAATAATAAATTAAATTTATTTTATTAATTTTATTCTAAAAATAAAAATATATTTTTTTTTAATTTTTGAATCCTATCAGGAATCAAATCTGATTAATATGAGAGTAGTAGAGAATCACTTATTCCTTTTTTTGAGATAATTTGATTTTCATTGCTTCCTCTATTTTATTCAGCTAAACAACATTAATAAGAATAACTGATTTTTATTCTCATTCCCACCCCTAACCAAACACCCCCAAGCTTTTATCATGTTATAAAAAAAGATTATACATATTTGATAATATTAAATATATAATGGCCTACTATAAATATGAACTTCTAAATTATTTATTTTTAATTATGTATATAAATTAATAATTTTAATAAACAAACTTATTATATATAGAATATTTCATATTCATATATTAATAAATTATTAAATATATGATATTTTATCTTCATATTTCATTAAATAACTTTTAGATTTAACGTAATTAGAAACCCGAGCCAAAATTCTATCCTTATATATTAATAGTTTCAGTTAATAAATTATTAAAAATAAAAAAAAGTATAGAAAGAGGTAAATAATTGTAATTCATAATATTTTTGTATTATATGTATTCGTTATGTAATAGCTTATATTTCTTCTATTTTTTTAATTTTAATTAATAAATTTATTATATATAAGATATTTTATATTTATACATTAATAATTTATTAAATATATAAATTTTAATTTTTATATATTAATAATTTAAGTTAAAATTTATTAAGAATAATTAATTATTAATAAATATTAATTTATCAATACATTATTACACATATGACGTTTTATCTTCATATAATAGTAGTTAAGTTAAAAGATTTATTTTATTAAATATATAGCATTTGATTTTTTTGTATTAATATTTTCTATCAACATATTTTTAATATTAATTTATCAATTTATTAAATATATGACATTTTATCTTCATATATTAATAGTTTTAATTAAAAAATTTATTGATAATAATTAATTATTAATTATTATTAATGCATTAAATATATAATATTTATCTTCATTTATTAAAATTTTAGTTAAAATATTTACTAATATATATTAATTCATTAATAATTTATTAAATTTTTGACATTTAATCTTCATATATTAATATTTTTAGTCAACAAAATTTTATTAATATTTTATTAAATATATCATCTTCTATATTATTCAGTAATTTATCAAATTTATTAAATATACAATATTTGATTTTTATATATCAATGTTTTCAATTAACAAATTATTTTTATTAATTTATTATATTTATTAAATCTATGATATTTTATCTTCATATATATTAATTTTTATGAATAAAAAAAATAAAAAATTTTATTTTTTTAATAAATGTTAGTAAATACTATTTTTATGTTATATAAATATATGAAGTGGCAACTTATAATTTTTCCATTTTTCTTATTTTATATATATGTGTGTGTGTAATAGATGCATTGTAGTCATTAACATTTTAAATTAAATTATATTTTAAAACCTTCATAAAAAATAAGAGTAAACCAAATTAAAATTTTTGCTTCTGTTTACGAGTAAAATAGAAAATATTAATAAACAAATTTGAAAAGAGGATGAAAGAAGACATATATTGAATCCTTGAAATGTTTAAAATAACCAATACTTCAATCGTGATTTGCTTAAAAGTTATCAAAATAAAATAAGAGCAAACTAAAATAAATAACTATCTTTTTTTCAAAATATCATTTATAATTTTTTAATAATTACAGTTTTGAGTTTACATTAATGCTGTTTTTTTTTTAAATTTTTAATACATATATTTAATATATTTTCAACATATACCGTATTTTTATAAAATTTTTACATAAAATTTTTATAAATTTTTTAATTTGCATAGTATTATAATATTATTATAATTTTTTTTTCATTTTAAGTTATTTTTATAATTTTCTTAAAAAATAATTTTAATGACTATATAACCTTTCGAGAATCTCTCATACCTGAGGTTGGACCTTCAAATTTTTATTTTGAATTAAATATGCCTGTTAAAGATTTTAGATAAAAAAATTAAATATAATTTTAAAATATTTTTAATTTTCGAATTGAATCTCAAAATCATTTTAGTAATTATTCTGAAAGCATACATGTATGATGTTGTTATTAATATTTATATTGATATAAATATTTAAATTAGGAATCACAATATTTAATAATAAAAAAGGAGAAAATTTAAAAAGAAAATAATTAAGATATATAAAAATTTATTTATTTATCTTATAATGGTATTTTTTTTGCATCACTTAATTTATTCACATAAAGTTATTAATATATCAAAATTATTTTTTTAAAAATTCTTAAACTTTCATATTTTTTACCCTATTAACACATATTTATTTTTCAATATTTATTTTATTTATAAAATTGAAAAAATTTATATAAAAATAAACTCTTTGTATGCTCTAACATATATATATAATCATAAAATTATATAAAAATTAATAAAATAAAAAGTTGAACTGTATTTTTATGCTATTAAAAGTTGAATATGAATTTAAATATACGAATTGGCAAGTATAAATAGCATAAAAATGAAATTATTAGTTAAATTTTAAAATTAAAAATATTTTTTTTGTATAATAAAATTTTGACACAATATTATTGAATTTATTTTCATAACTTCTTTAGTTTAAACTATAAGTGAAATTTAATTAATAAAAATAAAATAAAATAATTAAAAATTAGAAAATAAATACATTTACAAAAGGAAAATTTATGCCGTGTACCTCCCCAATAAGTTAAGTTTTCAATAATACAGGTCACGGATTTTTTTTTTTCAAATTTACTTTACAACGTTTTTTTTTTCTTTTTGTAATTTTTTTATTTTAATTAATTTATATTTTTTTATTTAAAATTTTTTAATATCATATTTTTAATATATATACAAAAAATATATATACAAAATATATATAAAATACATAATAATATAAGCAACATCTATAATATTTATAGCACATCTACTATACATTTATATAATATTTTTAATATTTATTTAATTTTTTATTTTAACAACTTACACATAACACTCACACAATATTCATACAATATTTAATAATTTTTACATAAAATACACATAACTTAAATAATAAAAATATAATATACATGTAACATTTACAATATTTCTACAATACATCTACTGTACATATATATAACGAAATTGTGTGTATTTTTTATGTATATAATATGTAAAATTTATTTAAAAATAAATTTAATAATTTTTATTAATATATTTTATATATTTTATTTTATTTTATTTTTAAGTGTTATTTATTTTTTATAATTAAAATTAATTTTTTTTATTTTTATAAAAAATTTTGATTTTTATATGGTGAAAAATAATTTAAAATATTAATTTTTATTATTTTATTATAATATTTTTTATTTAATAGTGAAGTTTGAAAAAGAAATAAAAATTTAAAGTAAAATATTGATTATAGAAGAGAAGAAGTATTTTTGAAAAAAAATTATTTTAATAAGAATGAGGTATTTTTGAGATTTTGCATTAATTTTTTATAAAAATAAAAATATTTTTATTTTTTGTAGTATTTTTATAATAAAAGTTATTTTTTTTTTTGTAGTTACGCAAACCACCTTTGCAAAAATGAAAAATCCAGCCTCCAACAAAATGGTTCTGAATTCGTTCCTGCTTCGGTGCTTCCTATTTCATGTATGTTCTTTAAACTTCTTAATGATACTCATACAATATGTAATAATAAATTGAGGAATGAAAAATCAATCAAAACAAAAATTTATTATGTAATATTATTCCATATTTATATCTTCATTATATGTAATTTAAAATTATATATAATTTTCTATTGTATTTAACTATTATAATTTTTTATAATATTCATAATAAATATAAATAAAAATTATATATTTATAGTAAATATAAAAGTATGAGGGGAATTGACAAAAAAATACTCCTACACAAATCACAATTAAATTTTGGACTATACTTACCTTAAATAGACCTAATTTGATAAAACTAGTCTTAATGACAAAAGCCGCTCATTCTATTTCCTAAAAACACGCTGCTACTCTCAAATTATTTTTAAAAATCTCAAAATCCCTAACTCATTTGCCCTAGCGAAATAAACCGCTCTCTCTTTCTTTCAATGGTTCTACACCAGTGTTGCATCGTTGAGAGAGACTGTCGACCGTCGAGTATTTCGTCGTTGTTACTGCCTTTGTCGACTCATTCTTCATCTCAAGTATGGTTTCTTTCTCTCTCTTTCTTTACTATGGTTGTGTTTGATGTGAGAAAGCATACGAATTGAGTGCTAAATGAATTTTAAAAATGCTAAAAAAAGAAATGGAAAGACTGAGAAGGAAAGAAAGCTAGGAATTGATTAGTTAAATATAATAACAGAAACAAAAATAAATGATAAATAAAAGAAAAAATAATAGAAATAAAAATCAAAGTTATAATACGATGACAGATACCACATTGAAGAAGAAATGCAAAAAATGGAGAGTTTGTAGAGTTAAGTAGATCTAGGTTTTTATTCGTATTTTGAAATCTTTGTTTGTTTTCTTTTCTTATTTTCTCTGTAATTTATTTACTATTAGCCTATGCTTTTGAGTGCTCTTCAATTCAATATTATATAATGTAGAAGCAATAATATAATTTTTTATTCTGATTTATTTTTTTTAGTGAGAGGCTCCTATTTCGCAGGTTTATTTAAGCACTCTTGACTCACCTTATTTAATTTATCACCATTAAATCAAGAAAGAGATAGGGAAAGAAAAATAGAAAGAGAAAGAGTCATTTTCTTGGGATTTATAGTGCAACTGATTTCAAGAAAAAAAATTTTGATTTGCTCTTTGGCTTATTGTGCTTTTTGATATGTCATAAATGATGTTGTGTACTAGTTTATTTATTTGTCTTTGTTGAATGAATGAGAAATAGGTTTTTTTTTTATCAAGAAATATCAAATTCTTTTTCTTTGAAGAACACAAAGTGTGATATTGATAAACACATTTATGAATCATTATTATTTAAATAACATATCTTTGCGTTTGTGATACTATAATAATAAATAATTGTGTTTTGCTGATTAATATATGTTGATCTTCTATGATATGGTTGATATGTTTTGACCTAAATTTATAAGGTTTAATATGGTTTGATATGGGACTACAAAAGCACATCGAATTTGTGTTCCATATGCTGTTTAAATGTCTTATATAGTGAAGAACCATGGTTTTGTTGATTGATATATGTTGATCTTTGATTATTTGTCTTGATATGGTTAGATATGGCTTGATGTGAGACTTCTAAAATATAAATCATTATTGTTATAGATTTAATTTTTAGATACTAAAACATTGTTGTTTCATTGACTGAACATTATTGGCCTTTGATGATATGGGGTGATGTGTTTTGATATAGGTTGATATATTTTCATATGACTTGATATGGAAATTCTAAAACACATAGAATTTGACATTTATATGTTATTTAGATGTTTTAGACAGTAAATAAAAGTGTTTTGTTGACTGATATGTATTGATTTTTGATGATATGGGGTGATATGTTTTGATATGGGTTGATATGTTTTCATATGTGTAACATCCGTAAATTTATTAAAATATTAAAACAAAAATTTAATAAAAAATTAAAAAAATAATTTAAAAGGTTAAATAAAGTGATGGAAGTATGAAAATATAAAATGTGTATGTAAGATATAAAGAAAATATATTGGACACATAATATACACATGATATCTACCTAACATATACATGAGATACATAATATATACATGATATCTACCTAACATATACACTTTTAGAAAAAAAAGATAAAGTTAGGTTAAAAGTTAAAAAAATAAATACAAATTACAATAAATAAATAAATTAAATATAATTAATTTAAATTACAATTAAGATAATTATTGATAGAAAAAAAATATATCACATTATTTTAATACTTAATTATTTAGTAAATATATATATAAGTGATGGGTATTTAGAAAAGTGAGAAATATAAAAAAAATCATCGTCTTCTTCCTCCTCTCTCATTTTGGACGAATTTCATGGTGGCTAGGGGAGGATTTTATTCTTTCAAATACTCAAAATTTCATCAAGTTCTTAAGTATTAAATGTGATATTGAAAGATTTTCAAGTAATAGGTAATGATTCTTTGAATTTTATTAAGCTTTATTTGAATATGAATATGTATGAATTGGGTTTTTGAAAGAATATATTATAATTGTTGAAATGGATATATAGGATGTTATTTTGATGAGGAAGTAAAGATTTTATGGTTAAATATTGGATTTGATGAGGTTTAGTTAGAGTTTAGAAGAGGTAGTATGAAAGTTAAGATTTTGGTAAGGGTTTTGGTAAAAAGTGATGGTGCATTTGGTTTTATGATTTGAATTGTGTTATTTTGTATTGTTAATAATATAAATGAGCTCAAATTACAATTTGGAATTGGTTAGAATGAAAAACCAAAATAAAAAAGGCTTAGGAAAAAATTTTGGAATTTTAATGAAAAAGTGGTATACTATATTTTTAATGTTTGAAATGTATTAAAATATGATGTTTATGACATATTTAAACCTTAGAATAAAATTAGGATTGATTAGAGTGAAGTTTGAAAGTTGGAGTGTGTTAGGGCACATATTAGTATTTTTGAAGGAATATGCCTAAATTTATGTTGTATGCTTTAAACACCTAGAAATGTGATATTAATTGATTATTTTCATTCACATTTTCAATAGGTGTTGAGTATATTGTAATTTCACCAACCTAGCAGTGAAGGGCATTAGAAGATTTTAGAAGTGGGGTGGAGTTTTAACTTCATTTATAGCTTAATTGAAGTAGTACATACTTTGGTGTGCAATGTGTTTGATTGCATTGATTTTTAGCGTAACACATTGGTTATGTTGAATGTGTTATGTTGCTTGATATTTATGAATGTGTATGTGGCATTGTTTGGAGTAACAATGCTTGTTTTGTGATGATTATTACATGATAAGCCATTTGAGAATAGCTAAATAGGATGTGTGTGCAAAATGTGAAAAATGCAAATTGTGAACTAACGTGTGAAAATGAGCAACATTTGCATTGTATATGATAATAATGTTAAAGATGCATTGAAAATATGAAAAGAAAGTGAAAAGCAGAAATTATAAAAATATAATTGCATGTCACCTTATATAAAGTCTAGTTTTAGAATGTTGTTGTTGGATATTATTGCGTCCTTTCGTGAGACACGCTAGTGTCACAGATATTGTTATGCCTTGGGGTGAGACACACTGGTGTCATAAATATTATTACGCCTTCGGGTGAGATATGCTGGTGTCACAGATTTTATACGTCTTCGGGTGAGACACGCTGATGTCACAAATGACTGAGTTATCCTAAGATAATATTTTTGGAACTAGACTAATATATATGAATTTTTGAGCCCAATACATATGGATGACTGATGTGTTATTGATATGTGCAAAAAGAAATAAATTTTCTGAAATTTTTATCATTATGCATTTAAGACATTGTATATGTTATGCCATTTATTTATTATACCAAAATATGTACCACTAAGCATTTTGCTTAGAGCGATTGAATTGCATCGCGTAGGTGATAGAGCTGATTCAGAGAGTGCTGCTGGACCACACCATGTCTAGATTATAATTGTTTATTTTTGGAGTTTATCGAGCTGCTGCCACGGACCAGAGCCATCTGCATCTCATATATATATTTTAAACTTTGTGAAATTTACTTAAATATGAATATTATGTTTATTATATGTATATGATATAAATTATAAAAGGACGTTTAGTTTTTAAATGTTGAAAATTTAAGAGATGAATTATATGTATTGATATATATATATATATATATATATATAAATACTTATGTATTATGTGGTTAGAGATGAATTATATGTATTGATATATATATATATATATGTGGTTATATTGGAGATTTTGGAGAAATGAATGTGTTGAATGAATATTTGGTAGTGTATTTTAAATACAGTTTAAGTAAATTGAAATTTTAAAATATCCAAAATACAGATACAACTTTGGCAAATTTTTGTCAGATATTTTTTTTTACAATGTGTCTTTTATATTTAAATTACCGAGGAATATTTTTTTTACTTTTTTTTAAAAATATATATATAAAATGTTCTAAATAATTATTTTAGAATACTGAAAGTTTTTAAATGAAAAAAATGTATGTGACATTCATGTATTTTGTATACGTATTTTATATATATAGAGTGTATGTATTATACATATATAGAGTATATGAGTATTACATTTATTTTGGTATCAGAGCCTAGATTTAAGATTCTCGACCTAGGTGAGTTTTTGGAGAGAGAAAATGGGATTTTAAATGTAACATATATGTATTTGCACTGAGATTTTATCTGGTCCTTGATGTGGTAATTCTTTCTGTAATTACAAACGTTAGCAGTTATGGCATCTCAGGAGTATGTTTCTGGTGAGGGGAGCGCCGAGAGTATCACTCCTGGGGAGGGAGATGTTAGATCTGCAGAGGTTGCTGGGGAGGTATCAGGGTCAACTGGATTAGCAGGACTGGAGATTCTGCCAATTTGGGTCAACAGATGGTGGAGCTGCTTTGTCAGGCCCTAGTGTAGCAGCAGCAGCCACAGACTGGAAAGTATGACAAATTATGAAAGTACGGAGCTATAGAATTTGTTGGCACCATTGATCTAGCCGAGGCAGAACAATGGTTGATAGAGTACAAAGGGTTTTTATCCAGCTACAGGCCACTGTAGAGGAGAAATTTGATTATGCCTTGTCTCTTTTATAGGGAGATGCCTACGACTGGTGGAAGACTATATCCCATAGGATGGATGAACCACCGGTGCTGACTTATGTTGATTTTCTATGGGAATTTGAGAAGAAGTACACCCTCAGAGAGTATAAAGATGCCAAGAAGAAAGAGTTTATGAGCTTGAAGTAAGAAGGGAAGACAGTTATAGAATACGAGAAGGAATTCATCCGATTGAGTAAGTGTGCAAGGGATTTATTATCAGATGAGATAAACAAATGCAAGAGATTTGAGGAGGATTTGAGGCCATCTATCATGTGTCTTATGGTAGCCTCTCATTATGAGAATTTTCCAAGATGGATGCAGCTGCTAGAAATGTAAAAAAAGGCACAGAGATTTGTAGTAGCTGCTAGAGCTGAGGAGAGCAGAGGCAGGAGACCTCAAGCTGAGATAGTGTTTTCATCTGGAAAGAGAGGTAGAGAGAGTTTTCCTCAGAGGTTTAGTGGGAGTCAGGAATAGTCTAACAGATCATTTCGGCAGCAGAGGCAGAGACCTACAGCCTCAGTAGCCAGTGCCCAGACCCAGTTCCATAAAGATCTCCTCCACTTATTTTGTGTTTAGTATAAAAGGACACATAGGGGTATCTGTTGGGGAACTCGTACACCCGCTTATTTTGGATGTGGCTCCACAGATTATTTTCTTAAAGATTGTTCAGTGCCACCTATAGATAGATAGACTGAGATAATAGTTTTCAAACCCAGTAACAGAGGGGGTCGTAGTGGCAGAGGTGGCAGACCTAGATTTAGTCGGAGAGGAGGATCCACGGCAGGGACTAGTAGAACAGACCAGGAAAGATCATCAAAGAGAGTATATGTGATGCAGAGACAAGCAGATGCTTTGGATATTATGGCTGGTATATTTTTTTATTTTGCATTCCTGTGCACGCTGGTATCATAGATGATTGAGTTATCCTAAGACAATAGTTTTGAAACTAGGCTAATATATAAGAATTTTTGGGCCCAATGCATGTGGATAACTGATGTGTTGTTAATATGTGCAAAAATAAAAAAAAAATTGAAATTTTTATCATTATGCATTTACAACATTGTATATGTTATGCCATTTATTTATTATACCAAAGTATGTACCACTAAACATTATGCATGGCTTGATTGAATTGCATCACACAGGTGATAGAGCTACTTCAGAGAGTGCTACTAGACCACACCAAGCCTAGATTATAATTATTTATTTTTAGAGTTTATCGAGCTACTAGGAACCGGAGCCATCTGCATCTCATGTATATATTTTAAAATTTATGAAATTTACTTAAATATGAATGTTATGTTTATTATATGTTTATGATGTAAATTATAAAAGGATGTTTAGTTTTTAAATTTTGAAAATTTAAGAGATGAATTATATGTATTGATATATATATATATATATATAAACACTTATGTATTATGTGGTTATGTTGGAGATTTTGGAGAAGTGAATGTGTTGAATAAATATTTGGTAGTGTATTTTAAATGCATGTTGAGTAAATTGAAATTTTAAAAATATTCAAAATACAGACAAAACTTTAGCGAATTTTTTTCAGGAATTTTCCTTTAAAATGTGTCTTTTTATATTTAAATTACTGAGGAATATTTTTCTTTATTTTAATATATATATATAAAGTATTCTAAATAATTATTTTGGAATGCTAGAAGTTTTTAAATAAAAAAATATACGTGATATTCTTATATTATGTATATTAATTTTATACATATGAAGTGTGTGTATTATACATATATGGAGTATAAGGGTGTTACAATATGGGTTGTTATGAGACTTCTAAAATAGATAGCATTTGAGTTCTATATATTGTTTAGATATTTTATATAGTATATAAAAAAATTATTTTGTTGACTGATATGCGTTGATCTTTAATGATATGATGTGATATGTCTTGATATGAGTTGATATGTTTTCATGTGGCTTGATATGAGACTTCTAAAACACATAGAATTTGAAATTTATATGTTGTTTAGATGTTTTAGGCAGTAAATAAAAGTATTTTGTTGATTGATATATGTTGATCTTTGATGATATAGGGTGATATCTCTTGATATGGGTTAATATACTTTCATATGAATTGATATGAGACTTCTAAAATAGATAGCATTTGAGTTCTATATATTGTTTAGATGTTTTATATAGTATATAAAATTATTTTGTTGACTGATATGTGTTGATCTTTGATGATATGGTGTGATATGTCTTGATATGGGTTGATATGTTTTCATGTGGCTTGATATGAGACTTCTAAAACATATAACATTTGACATTTATATGTTGTTTAGATGTTTTAGGCAATAAATAAAAGTGTTTTGTTGACTTATATATGTTGATATTTGATGATATGGGGTGATATGTCTTGATATGAGTTGATATGTTTTCATATGAGTTGATATGAGACTCCTAAAATAGATAGCATTTGAGTTTTATATATTGTTTAGATATTTTATATAGTAAATAAAAATATTTTGTTTACTGATATGTATTGATCTTTAATGATATGTGGTGATATATCTTAATATGAGTTGATATGGTTTCATATGCCTTGATATGGACTTCTATAATATATAAGATTTGACTTCTATATGTTGTTTAGATATTTTTAATAGTAAATAAATGTGATTTTGTGGACTGATATATGTTAATATTCTATGATATGTTTTGATATGTGATGATATGAATTGATGCTAGGATACTAACACATCCCCATATAAAGCATTGGTATTCTATATGTTGTTATGATGTCTTAAATAGTGAATAAATATCATTTTGTTGACTGATCTGTGTTGATATTTTATGATATGGGTTGATATGTGATGATATGGCTAGATATGGCTTGATGTTTTCTATATAGGTTGATATGAGTGTACTAAAATATGGTTTTATGGACTGAACTATGTTGATCTTCTATGATATGGTTTGATATGTTATGATATGACTTGATATGGATTGATATGAGGCTACTAAAATATCAAGCATTGGCGTTGTATATGTTATTAAGATGCCTTAAATAGTAAATAAATATTATTTTATTGACTGATCTGTGTTAATTTTCTATGATATGGGTTGATATGTGATGATATGGCTTGATATGAGGCTAATAAAATATCATTTTTTCATGTTGTTTATCTATTAAAATTAGGCTATAAATTTTTTTTACAGGCATAAAATGGTAATTTTGTCTAAATCAACGTCCAGTTTAGTAGTGAACAATCTCCTGTGCGGCAGGATAAGGAAGTGCTGAAAAATGCTAGCCCTGGGGTGATGTCTACAACAAGCCTCAAAGGCTCAAGGCTTAAGAAGAGGATATCTACTCAACTAAAAGGTGGCAAAGAAAAAAAAGTCAGATGTGTGCTACTTCCAAAGTGAAAAGATGATTAATACGAAGCAAAAAGAAATGATGATGAAGATGTAAGTAAATATCAATACTTTAATTTGCCATTTTTTGCTACAATAATTTAATTTAATGATTAAATTTATTATAGGTTCTTGAATATGTTATTGTAGATTAAATTTAGTCCATATCAATCCGTATAAATCCATATTAAAGCCCATATCATCCTATATCAGTCTATATCATCACATATCAACACATACCATACCACCACATATTAATCCATATAAATCCATATTAAAGCCCATATCATCTCATATCAGTCCATATCATCACATATCAATACATATCACCACATATCAATCCATAAAAATCCATATAAAAGTCAATATAATCATATATCAGCCCATGTCATCTTATATCAACACATATCACCACATATCAATCCATATCAATCCATATTAAAGCCCATATCATCCCATATCAGTCCACATCATCACATATCAATCCATATCAAATATATAAATCCATATTATTAAAGCCCATATCATCCCATAACAGTCCATATCATCACATATCAACACATATCACAACATATTAATCCATATCAATCCATATAAATTCATATTAAAGCCCATAGCATCCCTCATCACATATCACCACATATCAATCCATATTAAAGCCTATATCATCCCATATCAATCCACAACTTCACATATCAACACATATCACCACATATTAATCCATATCAATATATATCAATCCATATTAAAGCCCATATCATCCCATATCAGTCCATATCATCACATATCAACACATATCATTATATATCGATCCATATCAATCCATATAAATCTATATTAAAGCCCATAGCATCCCATATCAGTCCATATCATCACATATCACCACATATCAATCCTTATGAAAGCCCATATCATCCCATATCAGTCTATATCATAACATATCAATACATATCACTACATATTAACAATATCTAACAATATTCAACAACCAGTAATATAAGCCAACAATATTCAATAATTAATTTTAAAGTAGTTCCAGTTGAATACATCAAATGATACACCATATTATTTTATTTTTTAGCACTCTATCCTGACATGGTTTGCAAAGAGATGGAATTTTGACAAGTAGACCTATTATGGCTATGCTCACGGCAACGACTATACTTTGGTTGAGATTTTTCCTCACATTCTGCATTTTTTTTTATGTATGTCAATTGATATGCGCACATCTGGTAGTTAAAGAGTAACATTGTGAATGTGCTCTTGAATAGACCAATCAGTAATATAAGAAATTGAATTTATGACTTCTTTGTATATTTCATACCAAGACTCACACGAGTAATATGGAGAATATAACTCGTAAGCGTCATATGTACTATTTCTAACAACTACAAGAGCATGCACACATGGGAGTTGATCTAATTGGAACTTTTTGTAATAACAAGTACTCTGAGACATATCAACAATATAATTTTTATCTACATCCTTAATGTCATACTTTCCTTTGCTAGACAACTCCACCTACAAAATAGCATTAACAAGGCTATATGATAATATCATAATTAATGGCGAATGAGGAAGAATAAAATAAAGAACTTACATTCATTTTTTGTACTATCATCATTCTCTTTCTTAATTTTTTTTCAACATTCGTTGCCATTTTATCAGTGGACTCTTCTGCTTTACTTCGACGTTTATAAGATCATCTTTGACACATCTTTTTTACTTCATCCACAAGTACAATAATTGAAAGCTCTCAGGCCTTTACAAGTGCAACATTGACTTATTCAAAAATATTAGTCATTATAATGTTATACCTCCTTCTATGCATATGAAACCGCATTCACCTATCAAGCCCAAAACCTTCCAAGTATTCTTTGGCATCGGAAACAGAAATGCAAAAACCACCAAAAAGTGTGGTGAAATCACTTATTTTATAAGCTTTAGCTGTTTTGTAGTAGTCCTTCTCATGGAAAGCATTTAGGAAAACATCTACTAAAACCTTCTGAATGCTTAAGCGTCTATCAAAAATAAAAATATGATCTGGTCTTTCACTAGAAGCTTCCTTTGATCTCATAAGAAACCATGTCCATGATGCATAATTTTCTGAATCACCAATCTCAAATGTCAAAGGGAATATCTGTTGGTTTGCATCTTGACAAACAACAATAAAAAACACACCTCGATACTTTTCTTTTAAATGAGTGCCATCAGTAGTAACTATAGGTCTACAATGTTGAAAACCCTTTATTGAAGCATTAAAAGCGAAGAAAAGATACAAAAATCAATTATCATCATCACATTGTAGATTTATAATCAAACCAGAATTTATTTGGCCTAGCATATGCAAATATGCAGGTAGAATTGAGAAAGATTATTTTGGAGTACTCAATATGATATTCTCATATGCATAATTTTGTCCATTCCATGCGACAGAATAACTAATCTCAATATCAAATTTATTACGTATGTCATCAATCACATCCTTGGGTTTGAAAACTCTCTCAGAATTTATGAATCGCTTCTTAACACATTTGGTGATTACCCAACTAGTTGCTCGTCTGTGTCTAGTTTGATCAAAATTAGTCAGACATGCATGTTGGGTCACATATTTTATCACCATCCAATAACCCTTTGGGTCTCCAAAACTTTTTTCTCTCAATCTCCACATATAAGTTTTATTAATACAACGCATGACCATGAAAAAAGTATTGGACTTGAAGACCTTAAGCTGTAATTTCTCCCTAATTGCAATGAGAGATACAGTTGTCTTAATATCATTCCTTGAATTAAATATTTTTCCTCCTTAATTATTTCAGATATAGAACTTTCACCTAGCAACTCTAGATTACTCATTGATGCAAATAAGTCTGTCGCAATTTCTTCATTATCAGTAGTGGTATAATCTACCTCATTATTACAACCAACATCAATGCCATTATTATTTTCTACCCCAGTATGATGAAATTCTACATGATCATAATTAATATGTTCTGCCCCAATATTACAATCTACAGGAATCTCATTGTTATGTTCTGCCCATTCCACTGCATATAAATTAGCAAATCATGTTCATTTTCATAATATTCCGGGCTTACATTTATAGAATCAGTAATTGATGAAAATCTTGCATCTGCATGTTCTAGTACCTCTATTTCGATACTTTTTTTTCACACCATGAGGATCATTACTATCATGTTCAGACTTATATGCACATTCTTCAACACTAACAATTAATGGATGTTTAAGCCTATCCTCCATAGCAATGCATATGAATATCCTAAGTGACCTATCATCTACGACATCATAAAGGGGATGTGCATCATGGCCAATCAGAAATTTAAATTCAATTTTTGATGTATCGTCAATATGAAGTACTTCCGATACTAATTTCTTAAGTTCATTGAAATCATCCATTATATTCAAGAAAACATATTCAACACCCCCACCAACATATTTGTTGATGCTCACATCAAATTTTCCCCATATTGAATGAGAATTATTATTTCGTCCATTAAATGAATTTGTTCGTCGATTAATTTAAATCCATCCATCGATACCCCATAATTACAATAACCTATTATACTTATATCATAATCCATATAAACCATAACAAACTTAAAACAGCTTATATCAACACATATCAACCCATATAAATAAATATCAACGCATATAAATCTACAAATACAAACTAAATAATAGTTTAACACTTAAACAGCACACAAAAAAATTATTCAATTTAAATAATTACATATCAACCCATATCAATCTGTATCAACACATATCAACCTACAATTATAAACTTTTTAAAGGTTTAAAACACCCAAAACCTCATTAAAAAAAAATGAAAGGAAAAATACTTAAACTACATAAAGAACAAAAAACTTGACTCACATTTAAATCCATATCAACATACACTGCATACTATAATTCATTTTATTATATAGCAAAATATGACAGCTTATAATATACTATACCCATTTAAACTCTTCAAGACTTCATACATACACATAGCTAAGAAACATATAAAAACATATATACTAACTAAAAAACATTTAAACTCTTTAGCTTTTCATTCACTAAATAGAAACACAAATCTAGCTAAAAAATAAACTTTACCGATTTCAATTAATGACAATGCATATCAAGTTGCCACAAAAGGAAGAATAGATGGATACACATGACAATATAAGAGCATAAGACGAGATGATAACTTCAATCGGTATGTCAAATAAAGCAAAGAAAACTTAAAATCATATGCAAAACTAGGGAGAAAGAAACGAGCTGCAGGCTGAGGGAAACCATCTGAGAAGACATGGCTGCGCTGCGGCCGGGCACTATCTAATGGAAAAAAGAAAAGAAATAGGAAGCGAGAGAGAGAGATAGAGAAGAGAGCGAAAAAAAAATTCAAGCTTACTATTTTTTTTAAGGTCAAAAGGTAATTTTGTCAAAATCAGTCTATGTAGACCCTTAATTTTGGTACCATTTCAAATGTGATTTTTATTTGAAGGCTAGATTAAAGTTTTGTTATAATAACAAGTATCAAACTAAATCGAGTCTAATTTTATAAAATTTGAATTAGGTCAGTTCGTTCTAAATCGGGATTATGCAGATAAATTTAGTTTCGGGTAAAGCTAACTTGATATGGACACCCTCCATATCGAATTGGCCTAGGAGGTCTCATTTTGCCTCAATTTAGGGCCTCATGCTTGGTTTAAATTGGTCCAACTTGTATAAGACTTCCTTTTGGGTTTCAGATAAGCAAGAGGGAATGGGAATAGATTTGTAGAGTATCTGATATGCATAAAGACAACTGCTTGAGTTATCCCTAATAGAGCATTATAAATAAAGTAACAAGAAAATTGAAAAAGGGAGAGCAACATCAAGACAGAGAGGCAGCACTGATTATGAAAAACCCTAACAACAATTAAATGATAGAAAGCAACACAGGGGAACAACCATCAATAATTATCAAGCAACAATTAAAGATTATCAAGGCAGCAACTTAACAAAAAGGCACCAGCCAATACTTTCATTGATCCATGCTTTCAAAGATAGGAGTTTAGTTCAACACATCACATTAGGTGGGACTAATGAATGCATGTTCTGTTTTCTAATTTCTATTTGCCCAAATATCTAGTAAACTATATTTTTCTTTTGAATATTGAATATTGATAATCGTTTGATCCAGTAGTTAATTAGTTTGGGTTACAATCTTGTACAAACCTTAACAACAATCATCAAATTAATACATTATTTCACAATAGCTTAGAATTATCAAAATCCTAGTTATATGTTCCATAAAACTGAAGTTTAATCTATTTGTTTCGTCCAATAGCTCACTTCATATTTATTTGTTTCAACTTCACAGTAAGCTAAGAATTAATTTAAAACCTCAAACTCAACTATTAAAACCCTAATCTGTAAAAATTAATACCTATGCCCGAATCCCAGACTTTGTTTCTTAATCTTTAAAACCCTAATCATGACCCATAAAACTAAGATTCCAAAACCTAAGACCTTAATTTCCATACCTAATCCAAAACCCCAAATCCTTAAATATCCAATAACCTTAAAACCCTAAACCTTAAATACTAAAACCTTAATCCCGAATCCTATAATTTCCTTAAACCTTAATTCCTAAAACCCTAATCCAAAACACTAAATTCCAAAAAAAACCTAAATTTCACCTAGTAGCCTTAAAACCTAACCCTAAACCTTGCTTCTTAAACCTAAGTCCTAAAACCTTGAAAACCCTAGTTCATATCTAATACCAACTTCAAAACCCTAATTTCAAATACCAAAAACCTAATTTCCCAAACACCAACTCAAAACCTTAATTTTAAAACTAAAACTAAAACCCTAATTTCTAATTTAAAACACTAAAATCCTACTTTTCAAATTAAAACCCTAATTAAATAATTAAAACATTAGTTTTTTTAGGAACCCTAATTCGTATTAATAAAACCATAGTTTTGTATATTTATTGTTTAGTATAATGTATAATATTTAAATATAGGTTTGATTATTTAACTTATTAATGTATGTTTGTGATGGATAATTTATTTTTGGTAATTTACTTTTAATTATTATGAATATTTGAATGATTTGATTTATTTGGTTAAATGTCTTTATTAGTTTATTTTGGTTTTAAGATGTATGAGGTACATTTTCACTTTGTGGGTATCTCGGTTTTTATTATATAATTTAATTTATCTTTTAAATAATTTTGACTATTATAAGGGATACATTTTTACCTATGGTGGGTGTTTCATTTTATTTTTTTATTTTTTTTATTTTGGACATTTGATATTTGTAAAGACATATTTTTATCAATGGATGGGTGCTTGTTTTGATTGCTTTACATTAATAAAAGTGATGGATGTTTCTTTTAAATTGTGTGTAGTATAAATAATATCATAATAACTAAGAATTTAATAATATTTAGACATAAAAATAATGCCGGTTCTAATGAACTAGGCTGTGGGGGTACTGGGTCATTCTTATCTTCCCCACGCGTATTGAACTTTTTAAACCCAATAAAAGGATTGGGGATTCCTTAGGAATCAAGTCATCCACTCCTTTCTTTTTTTTTATTCGTTCGGGTGTCGACTCCATTTTTTTTGGATTTAAGCCCGTGTTCTCTAAGGTTTTGAGCTTAGCAGTGCCAAAGTCGCAAGAACCATTACACATGGGAGTAGAAGTGAAAATTTTCGCTCATAGTCTAGTTAAAATAAATATGATCTAAATTTTATTAATAAATTGTAAAATGATATTTATTTGGTTAATTCTCAAGTATGAGTACAAAATAACATGCACAAATTTAATAACATATATATGATAATAATATTTTGTTTAAGAATAGTCAATTCTTAACTTGTGCGAAAAGATATTAATAAAACAATTAATTAATATTATAATGACTAATATTATAGAATAATTTTTTAATATTATTTATAAATAAAATAAAATTTAAAGGTGGTCGGGAATGAAAATTTTATTTATTAAATTTATTGTATAATATATTAGTAGAAAGTTTTCAGTTTTGAATCTTTTGACTAATTTCAAGTCAAAATATAATTTAAATGAATACAAAATTCTTATCATTATAAATTTTAATTAATTTTACTTCTCTTATATTACCTCTATTGACCAATTAAATTACAGTTTCATCTCTAATTTAAGTTCATAAAATGTTTGTAATTGTAAGATCGCAACTTTATTATTTTACAACGTTACACATCTATCGTATGAATATATTATATTTATTCATTAAAACATTATTAAAATTAATCTTCATTCTTCTGGTCAATGTTATGGTTATTGTGTTTTTCCAAAAAAAAAGAAAAAGAAATTAATAATTTTCTTTTTATGTATCTGCAGTTTTTATTAGATAAATTTTACATAGGATGGAGATATTAGAGAAAATTATTAATATTTATATAGAGAATTATCATAAATATTACAATTATCAACCATATAATGAAAATTGAAAACTTAAATTTACAAATCTTCCCCTGCAGTGGATCACACATCGCTGCACGCTTGAAAATTCTCCGGCGGAAGCGGCTATTTTTCCCAGAAAAGCTAGAAGAGGATTAGAAATATCGTACAAATCCCTCCTATTTAAAATTCATAATCATAGTAACCAAATAATTTTAGGATAACAATAACTTAACAAATGAAAATATTTTAAAAAATATCTGTTTTTTTAATTAAAATTTAAAAAAGAGTTTTTTTGAATTTTTAAAAATCATAAGATATTTTTGAAAATATTATTGTTAATATGAATTATGCTTAAATCTAAAATTCCATAAATTGCACAGCATGAGGGTGAGAGATTTCTGTGGTAAAAATAAAATAAAATAAAACCTATAGCTATAAATTAGAGAAAATTACATAATATACTACATTTTAAATTTTATTTTTATTTTTACTACTCTTTTTTATTTTTTTTTCGCTTCTAACTTTTCTTCTTTTCAATTTTATTTTATTTTTATTTTAACTCTTTCAAATATACCAGAATTCTTCTACCTTTTTTTATAAAAAATTTTTAAGGATAAATATGCCATTAAGAATTAGAGTTGTTTGTGCGTCTGCACATGTGTCAATTATTGAATGGGTAATTCAATTCAAGCATGGTGTGTTAAAATATTTTTAGAGAATTTTATTTTATAATTTAATTCAGAGCTGCTGTTTTGTACTAATTTTATTTTATATTTTACATTTCATTTTTAATTTTTAAAATTATCTTTATCGATTGTTTTTTGTTTCGTATAAACCTGAGTTTAATATTTTATTATGTTATATTAATTTAAAATATTTTTATATTATCATTAAGAATTTAAATTCAACAAAAAAAATACTTTGTTACAAGAATTTAAAAAATTAATTAACTTTATTGAAAACATAAATTTATATATTTTTATTTTAAGATATTTTTAAAATAATTTTAATATATAATATTAAATATAAATATAATAAAAATTAAATATATTAATTAACATATTAAAATAATAAATAAATTATAATTTAATAAAAATAAAAAATGTACCTGTTTACAAGCAACATACTATAACAGTAATATGATGAATCATACATATAAAATGTGAATAATAGTAGTCTATTGTGCTCAATTTTGGTATGCAGTAATAAAGCCTCTTTTAGAGTTTAAAAAAAAATATTAGTTTCCTTTTTTTAGTACTCAAAAAATAGGTATGTCAGAACACAAAAAAAAAATAAATAAATAATTTTTTTTTTCAATTTTACCATAAACTATTAATTTTAATAATTCAAATAATAGATTTATTTTGTCTACAAGTTTACATTTTTTGCCACATTTATATCAAACTCTATGTTGGCATTTCTTTAAACTAGTTTATACTAATACTAAATAATACAAATCTATATAACTACATATTGATATTTTTCTCTCAGACAATAGATATATATAAATATATATAAGATATACCTTAATATACTAAGATATTACAGTTATATATTGACATTATTTTTTTTAAAAAAAATAGATATATGTAGTTAGAGTTAACATATAGCTATATATACTAAGATATAACAGCTACATAGTGATATTTTTTTTTGCCAACACAATAGGTATATGTAAATGTATACTACATATATCTTCACATATTAAAATATTACAACTACATATGATATTCTTTTTTGAAAGACACTAAATATATGTATCTAAATATAATGAGATATAACAACTGGATACTGATATTTTTTCTCCAAAGCAATAAATAAATAAATATATATATATATTTATGCTACATATACTAAGTTATTATAATTACATTCTAATATTTTTTTTAAATATAATAGATATATGTAGTTATAGTTATCATATACCTATAAATACTAAAATATAAAAGCTGGATACTGATATTTTTTTCTAAGACAATAAGTATATGAATGTATATGCTACATATACCTTTGTATACTAAAATGACAATATATATATATATATTTGTAATGCAATAACTAGATATATATATGTTACATATATGTAAGTATATGTCGGTATATAATATATATACTTTAACTAAAAAATAATAATATATGTGGATATATGTCGACATATGTCGGTATATGTTACATATACTTTAACTAAAGAATAATAATATATGTGAGTATATATGGGTATATATAAATATATATCGGTATATAATTATTTTATATTTTATTTATATGTGGATATATGTTACATGTAACTAGATATACCAAAAAGAATAATAATATATATTGACATATGTTATACATAACTAGATATATGTGAATATATGTTGCAAGAATAATAATATATATGTGTATATATTAATATATATTGGTATATATCGGTATATGTTATATATATTTTAACTAAAAAATAATGGTTTATATTAGTACATATCGGTATATGTTGTTATATATTATATATAAATAAATATATGTAACAGATATCTAATAATAATTAATGAGTAATGAGATAAAAAAAATTAATTAATTAAGTACATTTTGCTAATCATGCACATTTGATAATTAAATAGAAAAAATTTATCTTGAAAAATTATAAAACTTATTTTAGTTTAAATATTTTTTTAGAAATTAAACTTTTTTGTTAATATTAATTAATTAATTTATAATTTTATAATTAAATGCTAAAAAATAATTTCAAAAAATTATTAAATAGATTTTGTTTTTGAAATAAACAAAATTTAATTGATTAAATTGATTTTTTCGTTTTACTTTAAATATTTCATAATTTTAAAAATTAAATTTTTGTTAATATTAATTAATTGATTTATAATATTATAATTAATTGTTAAAAATAATTTTAAAAAATATTAAATAGAATTTTTTGTGAAATAAATACAACAACAACAACAACAACTAAGCCTTAGTCCCAAACAAGTTGGGGTCGGCTGTATGGATCCTCAACAAAATAAGCTCAAAAGACACCAAAAAAGATACTCCAGCCTTAGGCCCATTCCAAGACACAGATTTTACGTCTCCATTCAAGTCTGTCATTAATCAAATCCGCATCAAAATCTAAGGCACGTAAGTCTCTTGCTATCACCTCATTCCACACAGTTCTAGGTCTTCCACGACCTCTAGCCCCCTCAATCAACAAATTCTCACACTTACGAACCGCAGCATTAGGAGGTCTTCTTAAAACATGCCCATACCATCTAAGTCTTCCTTCCCTCACCTTATCTTCGACATCCGCTACTTGGACTTTTTGTCGAATATGAACTTTCTTAAATAAAATTTATAAATTTTTTAATAGATAAGAGTCTTTACAAACGAAGCAAGTGACAATGAGACATTTGCTTTTTTTCCTTCAGTGGCAGTATAAAAAGTAAGCGACCGTATTTTTGCAATTGTAAAATGATGGTTCAGCAAAAAGGAAAGAATTTTTTACATACTGTAACTTTAAAAATTGAATTTGTGTTTAAGTTATTTGTGTAATTGTCCCTATAAGCTATGGGCCTCTTATGGAAGCACAAAATTAACAGGCTACAATTTATAATATCTATAGAGAAGTTATAATATATGATGTTCATTCATAATCATCACAATAGCTGCTATGAAACTAGTCACCCATATTCAAGTGCAAAGTAAAAACTAACCAGAAACAATTAGAGAAAGAAAAAGAGCATAAACCCATTTCTTTCATGTTTGCTCGATTTTGTGTTACATTTTCTGAAGATTGAGCACAAGTAAACATTTAAAGCCACCGTCTCACACTAGTTTGCATACACTGTATGATTATAATTGACAACTATGGTAAATTAGAAAATGAACTATATATATATATATATTATTTAGATTTCTTAGTTTCTAACCTCAAATGAATGCCCTGCATTATCATAGTAATAATTAACGAGTAATTAGTAATCACTAATGCTATGGCAGCTCTTCAAACAGTAATTTTTGGTTATAAGGTCTATCGTAATAAATATTTACTTGGAAGTAAAAGATATAATATAATCCAGAAACATCAATGCTTTGTTCTACAATATCAAATTTATAAATAAAAGAGAGCCAAAACCATAATAGATTGGTGAATATCAAAGGCCATGATGTGAGCCTGCCTTGCTGGGATTTAATTTCTAAGGAAGCTCAAGCTACGGATCGTCTCCAAAACATAAGAACACCAACCAGTACCTTCAACCCAACACCAACTTGTGATGTAAAACTGAAGCTATATGGCTGGAAACCAAAGATTCAAGACCCAACCCTAACTTGTGAAGGAAAAACCTTGAATATAAGTTAAGACCTAGCAAACTTGGTTATTTTTGCAAGGAATTCGTGCAAGTTCTAACAAGAACTCAAAAGAAGGCTAAAAACCTCTCAAAGCTCTCAAAAATGGAGAGAAAACTCAGAATATTCATTAAGTTCAAAATCTGCCATTACATCTGTTTTTAAAGACTTAAAGAAAGCATAAAACAAGTGAAATGATGGAAAAATACAAATATAATAATGTGGTTACATAAAACAAATTGGGCAGCCATATAGCTTGTCTCCCACTAGCTTTTAAAAGGCATGGGCAGCCATATAGCTTGTCTCCCACTAGCTTTTAAAAGGCATCTTTGACTCCCAATGTGAATTTCAGCCACTCTTAATATATGGACATCCAATGGAACGTGAATGGTATGTATTTAGCTCCCAAAGGTATAATGATGGATGCCAATATGTATTCTAACTCCTTTGGGTCAATTGGCCTCTTGGGTAGATTGCAATTTGGACACATGCAACCAAACAGCTTCTTTGCTCTTATTTTCTTCAAGTCTTAACGTTCCAATTGTATTGAGAACATATAGATGTTTGGAAACTAATCCTTGAAGTTTTCTTGCCATTGATCGAGTAACAGGTCCTTGGTGTTGTATGCTAGCAATCAGATCCTCATCATCCTCTCCCTCTTCAAAAGAATTCGTCCTCGAATCTTCATCATCTGCATAGTAAGGAGCAAGATCAGAAACATTAAAAGTTGCACTTACACCATACTCACCTGGTAGATTAATCTTGTAGGCATTATCATTAATCCTTTCGAGTACTTCAAATGGTCCATCACTTCTCGGCTGCAATTTTGATTTCCTTTGTGTAGGAAACCTTTCTTTTCGCAAATGAATCCATACCAGATCACCAGGCTGGAACACCATCTTTTTCCTTCCTTTGTTTACTTTGGTTGCTCTATTCTCATTAATCTTCTCCATTTGTTGCTTGGCCCTTTGATGCATTTGCTTCACCAATTCAGCTTTCTTTTTACCATCAAAACTAGTAAGCTCATTAGTAGGAAGAGGCAACAAATCTAATGGAGTAAGTGGATTAAAACCATAGACAAGCTCAAAGGGTGAAAATCCAGTGGATGAATGCATTGATCTATTATATGCAAATTCAATAAATGGTATGCATTCCTCCCATGTCTTCAAATTTTGTTTAATCATGGTACGAAGAAGAGTGCCCACAGTCCTATTAACAACTTCCGTCTGCCCATCTGTTTGCGGATGGCATGTAGTAGAGAAACAAAGCTTTGTACCTAACTTTCCCCATAGGACTTTCCAAAAATGACTCAAAAATTTTACATCTCGATCACTTACTATGGTCCTAGGAATACCATGCAATCTCACTACTTCTCTAAAGAACAAATCAGATATATGGCATGCATCATCAATTTTATGACATGGAATGAAATGTGCCATTTTAGAAAATCGATCAACCACAACAAATAAACTATCATGACCTTTTTTTGTCCTAGGTAGCCCCAAAATAAAATCTATAGATAAGTCTACCCAAGGTTCACTAGGTACACTTAAAGGCATATACAAACCATGTGGTCTTACTTTGGATTTTGCTTTCATACATGTCACGCATTTAGCACAAAATTTCTCTACATCTTTCCTCATATGTGGCCAATAAAAATGTTCATGCAGAATTTCTAATGTTTTAGCCACCCCAAAATGTCCCATTAAACCTCCCCCATGTGACTCTCTTACAAGCAATCCTCTTATAGAGCTATTTGGAACACAAAGTCGTTTCTCTCTAAATAAGAAACCATCATGCCTATAAAATTTTTCAAAGGCAGCATTTTCACAAGAGGCATATATTTGTGCAAATTCAGAGTCATGCTTATACAATTCTTTCATATGCTCAAATCCTAGAAGTCTAGCATCAAGCATAGAGATTAGGGCATACCTCCTAGATAAGGCATCAGCAACAACATTTTCTTTTCCTTGCTTATATTGAATCACATATGGAAATGCTTCAATAAATTCACTCCATTTGGCATGGCGTTTGTTCAGCTTGCTTTGTCCTTTCAAGTATTTTAGTGATTCATGATCACTATGAATAACAAACTCCTTTGGCCAAAGATAATGTTGCCACGTCTCCAACGCCCTCACTAATGCATACATCTCCTTGTCATAAGTAGAGTAATTCAAAGGAGCTCCACTTAGCTTCTCACTAAAGTATGCAATTGGTCTTCTTTCCTGCATCAAAACAGCACCTATACCCACTCCGGAAGCATCACATTCAACTTCAAAAGTCTTAGAAAAATCAGGTAATGCAAGTAATGGTGCAGAACATAATTTTTCTTTTAGTAATCTAAATGCATGCTCCTGTTCCTTATTCCATTTGAACCCTACATTTTTCTTCACAATTTCATTTAATGGGGCTGCAATTGTACTAAAGTCTCTAACAAATCTCCTATAAAAACTAGCAAGACCATGAAAACTCCTAACATCAGTCACGGATTTTGGTGTAGGCCACTCTTTGATGGCTTTTACCTTATCATCATCAACCTCAATTCCTTTCCCACTCACTACAAATCCTAAGAAAATGACTTTTTCCATACAGAATGTACATTTCTTTAAATTTGCATACAATTTCTCTTTCCTAAGAACTTCAAGCACACATCTTAAATGCATTAAATGATCATTTAAACTTTGACTATACACTAAAATATCATCAAAATACACAACAACAAACTTTCCAAGAAAAGCACGCAAGACATGATTCATTAATCTCATGAAAGTACTAGGTGCATTGCTTAGTCCAAAAGGCATGACTAACCATTCATACAAACCATATTGAGTCTTAAAAGCTGTTTTCCATTCATCTCCTAATCTCATTCTTATTTGATGATAACCACTTTTAAGATCAATTTTTGAAAATATACATGCACCATGCAATTCATCAAGCATATCATCAAGTCTAGGAATTGGATGTCTATACTTTACAGTGATTTTATTGATAGCACGACAATCCACACACATTCGCATTGATCCATCCTTTTTAGGTACTAGAAGTACCGGCACAGCACATGGACTCATGCTCTCCCTAACATGACCTTTCGCAAGCAGCTCATCCACCTGTTTTTGCAACTCCTTGACCTCTTGAGGATTTGTCCTATATGCTGGACGATTTGGAATTACAGCTCCAGGAATGAAATCAATTTGATGTTCTATTCCTCTAATGGGTGGCAATCCACTCGGTACCTCATTTGGAAAGACATCTTCAAATTCCTGCAACAAAGTCAAAGCAACACTAGGAATAGATGGATCAAGGTCAGTTACATTAAGAAAAACTCCCTTACATATCAGAAGGAGCATCATACTATCAGAAGAGTATGCTTGCCTCACATCTTTCCCCCTAGCAACTAAACTTACTTTCTTCTCTCCACTCTCATTTTTATTATGTAATTTCTTCTTTTTCTCTTTTTCTTTTTCTCTCTCAGCTTTTATTCTTTGTTTTTCCTCTTGATCTTTCTTTTCTCTCTCCCTCTTTTCAACCTCTCTTTGCATTTTCTCTTGCATGGCAGCTTGTACTCTCTTTTGGTCTTCAAAAGCCTCCATAGGTGTTAAAGGTGCAAGAGTCACCTTTCGGCCTTCAAAATCAAATGAATACCTATTCTTAAACCCGTCATGTGTTGCTTTTCTATCATATTGCCATGGCCTCCCAAGTAGGATATGACTAGCATGCATGGGAACTACATCACACAACACTTCATCCTTATACCTCCCAATGGTAAATGACAATAATACTTGCTTGGTCACCTTAACTTCTCCACTATCATTCAACCACTGCAATCTGTATGGATTAGGATGTTTTGTAGTAGGAAATGCAAGTTTCTCTACTAGTAGAGTGCTAGCCACATTAACACAACTCCCACCATCTATGATCATACTACAAACTTTTTCTTTGACTAAACATCTAGTATGAAAAATATTTTCTCTTTGCAGTTCATCACCTTCATCTTCCTTCACCTGTATATTTAAAGCACGCATAACAACAAGAGCACTTCCATGCACAGCATGCTCTACATCACTATCTTCATCCAAAGGTAGAATGTTAACATCTGAATCTTCATCTACAACTTCATCATCTTCAGATTCAATATCACCACTCGGCCTCACCACCATCACCCTTTTATTTGGACATTCTCTAGCATAATGCCCTTTCCCTAAACATCGGAAACATTGGATGTCTCTTGTTCTTCCATTGGAGTTCATTGGTGCCTTACCCTTATCAATCACAATGGGTTTTTCTCCAGCCTTGTTCCCCTCTTTCTTCTCCTTTGAAACAAATTTATTCTCACTAGATTCCCCTTTCTTCCAATTTGGCTTCCAAGGAACATTATTGGCAGAATTCATTCCCATTCCAGATCTGATTGTTTTCTTCTTCTTGAGTTGTTTTTCTACCTTGATTGCCATATTTAACATGTCATCAAGCTCCACATAATGATGCAGCTCCACTATGTCTGCAACTTCATCTTTCAGCCCATGTAGAAACCGTGCCATAGTTGCTTCCCTTTCTTCTTCTATATTAGCTCGTATCATAGCCATTTCCATCTCTTGAAAATATTCTTCCACACTTTTATTGCCTTGTACCAGCCCTTGTAATCGTTGATGTAACTCCCTATAGTAGTGTTGTGGTACAAATCTATCTCTCATGACTTGTTTCAGCTCATCCCAAGTCTGCACCCCTCTCATGCCATTTCTTCTTCGTTTAGTGAGTAATTGATCCCACCAAACTAATGCATAATCAGTAAACTCTACCACAGCAAGTGTCACCTTCTTTTGCTCACTATAGTTGTGGCAATCAAAGATGAGTTCAGTCTTTCTCTCCCATTCCAAGTATGCATCTGGATTTGCTTTGCCTTGGAATGATGGAATTTTCATTTTAATTCCATTAACATTGCTGTCTACTCTCCCTCTCCCTCTTGCATTTTCCACAGTTTCTTGCCTAATATTTCTGCCACCACCTCTACCACCCATATTACCTCTCATATATCTTGGTCTAATAACATCATCAAGTGCAACAGATTGCTGCCCATCGTCATCATCAAGATTATCTTCATCTACATCCTCCAATTCATTGAAAACTGGCAAATCATTTAGTCCAGCACGCCTACCTCTATTCTGCCCCCTATTTGTGTTTTGCTCCCTATGAAAATTATCTCGTTCATCCCTTCCTAAATTCCTTTGATTTGTAGAGCTTGCTTGCTGCAATTCTTCAATTTGTTTTGAGTGTTTTTCCATCTGTTCTCTAATATCAACAAACAACACATTCATCCTTTGAAATTGAGATTGCAATGCCTTAAGAACATTAGAAGCTTCTGGCTCCTCTTGGGGTCGGTTGCTCTCTCGATCACTATCTCGTTTTGTTGACATACTGATTGCTGCAAAACAAATGTTAGAAATATTCTCTCACACACTCCCTCACGTGTTTCACTCTAATATGGTAACACTCAATCTGTATTTCACTCAAACTTTGGCTTTTACCCTCTAACAATCTCACCACTCTATGCCTTTTTCCACTCACTTCAGCCCCTTCCAAGTTCTAGCAAGAACTTAATATTTCCTCAACTAAATAACTAAATTGCAAGGTTTAAAACACATTCAAGAATGGAACAAGAGTAACACAAGCTGAAAAAAAAAACAGAATATATGATATTTGAAACCTAAGGACGAAAGACACTAAAATTTTAGACAAACATTACCAAAGGGAAGAATTTGACAAAACTGGATTTAGGACAATATATTGAGACAAAATGGAAGAAGAAAAACGAATTTTTAGGTCTCTTATGAAACGTTTATATTATGGACCCAAAAATGGCTAACTAGCGGTAATATATGGACAACCAAGCAAACGAATGAATTTTGACATGAAATTTAATATGTATGCTTAGCTGAATACCTAAAACATGCCTGTAAAATTTGAAAGGATTTGGACATGTTTACATACACATTAACTTTTGGAAGGCAGAAATTGTCACAACCCCCTGCGAGAAGGCAGAAATTTTCACAACCCCCTGTGAAAAAAACTGGAAGCCAGAAATTTTCACACCCCCCCGTGAAAAAAACTGGAAGCCTGTGAGAATCCACCTATTGCTTAAAAATCTTTAATTTCTAATCCAAGGGCCACGAATTTACTTTTTTTTTTTCGTTCTTTCTTTCTTTCTTTCTTTCTTTCTTTCTTTTTTAATTTAATCCAGCAACAACATTAAGGTAGAAGGACTCAAAGAAACAAGAAGGCATAGAACTTGTAGAAATTAAACTAATGGCAAAAAAAAATGACTTCAAGGAAGACAATATATATATATTTTTGACATAAACAAGAAGGAATGATGCTAAAAACCTGATTTGGAGAGCCTAAGCTCTGATACCAAATGATGTGAGCCTGCCTTGCTGGGATTTAATTCCTAAGGAAGCTCAAGCTACGGATCGTCTCCAAAACATAAGAACACCAACCAGTACCTTCAACCCAACACCAACTTGTGATGTAAAACTGAAGCTATATGGCTGGAAACCAAAGATTCAAGACTCAACCCCAACTTGTGAAGGAAAAACCTTGAATATAAGTTAAGACCTAGCAAACTTGGTTATTTTTGCAAGGAATTCGTGCAAGTTCTAACAAGAACTCAAAAGAAGGCTAAAAACCTCTCAAAGCTCTCAAAAATGGAGAGAAAACTCAGAATATTCATTAAGTTCAAAATCTGCCATTACATCTGTTTTTAAAGACTTAAAGAAAGCATAAAACAAGTGAAATGATGGAAAAATACAAATATAATAATGTGGTTACATAAAACAAATTGGGCAGCCATATAGCTTGTCTCCCACTAGCTTTTAAAAGGCATGGGCAGCCATATAGCTTGTCTCCCACTAGCTTTTAAAAGGCATCTTTGACTCCCAATGTGAATTTCAGCCACTCTTAATATATGGACATCCAATGGAACGTGAATGGTATGTATTTAGCTCCCAAAGGTATAATGATGGATGCCAATATGTATTCTAACTCCTTTGGGTCAATTGGCCTCTTGGGTAGATTGCAATTTGGACACATGCAACCAAACAGCTTCTTTGCTCTTATTTTCTTCAAGTCTTAACGTTCCAATTGTATTGAGAACATATAGATGTTTGGAAACTAATCCTTGAAGTTTTCTTGCCATTGATCGAGTAACAGGTCCTTGGTGTTGTATGCTAGCAATCAGATCCTCATCAGGCCATTTCCCTATCCAACGAGCACTTCTCAAAGTCTTTGTTTTTTCATTCTTCTTTTTTTCTTAATGTTGCCAAACCAGATATTAGCAGCACTACCCCATTCACCAGCTAACCACCTAATCAATAGCAAATTTTATAAGTCATTATATAAGACATGCCTTCAAACCAAGGAATTCATCTTAATTGTTTTTAAAAAACTGTTCAACATCAAGGTGCTAGGTATCTGTAGCTCTAATTTAGATCGTACAACAAAATTCTGTTCTATCATTCAGGTGGATATCTTTAAAACCACTAAATGGGCGAGGCATGTATCTAGTGAACCTTATTAAATTGCCATTCCTAGGTGGACTTCCTTGTGCAAAAACAAGCCCAAAGCACTTCTAAATCCCATGGTCATCAAAATACAATCGGTTAAAATCACTCATTTTCTGGCTTCAATATCTCCATTACAAGACAACATTCGATTATAATTGGTAATAAATCAATTAAATAGTCAGAACAAATCAGTAATAAGAACAAAATAGTCATAACCAAAGTATAATAATTGGTGAATATGCCTCCTATTTCTTTTTTGATACAAGACTTTCCATGGTTGAACACTTTGGTAGTACCTAGAAGAATATTTTTTGTAACTAATATGATAGGTAGAGACTACCATAAGATATGAGGATCATTAAATTAGCTGGTGAATACATACAAATTGTGCAAGGAGTAGAACTCTTATACCATTTCCAAATTCAAACTTAGAACAAATTTTACATAATTTACCATGATCCTTTTAAGTTGTAGATAAACAGAACAAAATAACACTAAAAATACATCCAAAGTTGCTAAACCACATTTGCAAAGAAATGAAAAGCAAAAGGGTCAGTTATAAAACCTGCAACAAAACTCAAGGCAAAGATCAGACATTCTTTAACTTCTTTATCTTGGAAGGTGGCCATCTGCCCTTCTTTCTCAATCTCCTCTTCCGAACAAGCCTCTTTCTTCGAAGCCTAATCTTCTTGGCCAGTTTCATCTTCATCTTCTGTTCCATCCTCTCCTGAAGCTTCGACTCCAGTGGAAGTTTGTCAACTGGCACAACCTCCTCATTGCTTTCTGTAGGAGGAGTCGTTCCATCAATGTCTGAAGATGCATTCACAATAAAGGCACCCGTTTTGCTTTGGGGAATAGGATTCTGAAGTCCAAATATAATGGAACATTTTGTGTGCAGATCAGTGGGTTTGAAGCGTATCCTTGAAACTGAAAAACAATGTGAAATTGAGATAAAATTGAAGTGAAACCCAGAAAGCAAAATAAAATCTGTAACAAATTTATTGACAATGCAAAGGAATAAAGAAAAACCCATCAAATATGCTGAAATTAATATTTGGCTTAAGTGTTAGTTCTGGTTAAAGCCATAAGTGTTTGATGAAATGCCCAAATGAAAACGAAGTGAGAAAAACTACATTGGCAAATAAAAAATGAAAAAAAGAAGAAGAAGAAACAATCATGATGCAAAATTCCACTAATGGAAAATGGAATAAAAATGTTCAGAGAAAGCATTAACCATAAAAAATGCAAAGAATTACATAAGGTAGAGAGAGAGAGAGAGACATTGGTACCAGAAGTAGGCAATGCCAAAGATGAAAATGAAGAAGAAGAAGAAGAAAGAAAAGAGGAGACAGAGGCGAGAGGATTAGAGAAGAGGAGTAGAGACATTTTGGTTCCCCTCCTCCGGTTTTCTTTTCTTTTCTTTTCTTTAGTTTTGGTATGTACAGATTGTAAAATCGATTCAGCCTCCCATTTCTATTTTGTTTTTTGTTTTGGATAAACCCAATGTGGACAAGTTGCTGCTGCTGCTGGGAATACAAAGTGAAATGACCACATCGCCCATCAAGAAAGAAATTTAAATTTGTTTCTATAAAATTTTTAAGTATATTTTTCGAATGATTTTCTTTCATCCTATATTAAAATAAATAAATAAATAACTTTAAATTTATACTATTTTTATGCGATTCTAGTAAAAAAAAATAACTAATAATATATTTTAATAAATACATTATTTTTCTCTATAAATATGCATAAATGAGATAAATCTAAATAATTATATTATATAAAGAGACATTTATATAACTTCATAAAAAATTAACTTTTATTATAAAAATACTATAAAAGCTAAAAATATTTATACTTTTATAAAAAATTGGTATGAAATTTTAAAAATGTCTCATTCCTCAATAAAATAATTTTTTTTTAAAAAATACTACTTTCCTCGATATAATTACTATTTTACTTTAAATTTTTATTTTTTAAAATTTCACTATTAAAATAAAAAATTATAATAAAATAATAAAAATTAAAATTTTAAATTATTTTTCATCATATAAAATTTATAATTTTTTTATAAAAAATTAATTTTAATTATAAAAAATAAATAACGCTCAAATAATAAAAATAAAATAAAATATACAAAATATAATAATAAAAATTATTAAATTTATTTTAAAACAAATTTTACATATTATAAACATAAAAAATATATACAATTTTGTTATTCAAATATGTTGTAGATGTATTATATATGTTGTAAATATTGTACGTATATTATATTTTTATTATTTAAGTTGTGTGTATTTCATGTAAAAATTGTTGAATATTATGTGAATATTATATGAATGTTGTGTGGACGTTTTTAGAATAAAAAAAATTAAAAAGTATAATTAAATAAATATTAAAAATATTATGTAGATGTATTGTAGATGTGTTGTAGATATATTTTATATTGTTGAGTGTGTATTTTGTATATGTTATATATATATTTTGTATATGCTTATTTTTTATGTGTATATAAAAAATATAATATAAAAAAAATTTTTAGACAAAAAAAATAAATAAAATAAAACGGTAAAAAACAAAAAAAAAGAAGAAAAAATTAACATTTTAAAGTAAATTTGAAAAAAACTGATTTTTATAATGTTGAAAATAAGAATAGTCGCTCCCGTATATGTGAAAAATAAACTCCAAAATAGCGTACAAGATGTAAATTTTTCTTACATAAAATATAAAAAGGAAAAATATATTTATGTTGATAATTAATAAACTTAATGATAATTAATTAATAATATAATAAATTTATATATTTATTTACTTTTTAAATAATTTATTATATACTTGTAGTTAATGGATAGGAATCACATTACATTTTTCCTCTAATGCACTAATTTATGATAGTATAATTATATAAAAAATGGAAAAATTAATAGTGATAGCATATGAAGTCGAACTGAATGGAAGCTTGGAAGACTCATCTTAATATAATTGGAAAAATTATATCGTTCATTATTTTTTATAATTTTTTTATTTTTATCATGAGTATTTTAATTATTTTACAATAAACTCATAATAAATCTACAACAAACTCATAATAAACTATGTAAATCTCATATTTTTTTTTGTAAAAAAAATTATAAATTCTTATAGATCTAAAAATATTTTTAAAAATATAATAAATTTAAAAAAAATTTATGTTTATGATATTTTTATAAAAATTCCAATTTTGAGGTGTATATATAGGGTTGAATAGGGTTTCAATTCTATTCAAAGCTCGGTTTGAGTTTAGTTTGGATCATAGTGTGCGACTCATAGTATGACCTTAAGTCTGCAGGTAGAGATAAACTTGGGTCTAGAGTCAATCCAGTTAAATTGGCTGAACTTCTCAAGCCAAAGTCAGAATTATAAAAGTGTATTTTTTTTATTTTAGTAGAAATATTTATTGCTATTGTTATTAATAATATTTTATGACCAAATAAACAAATATAAACCCTAAAAAAATAAAAAAAGAACAAATCAATCATCAATCCAATCAAAATAATAGAGAAATAAAAAAAATTAAAAATCAAGGAGATATGAACTCTAAAAAATACAGATTAATCATCTACCTAACCAAACTAATAATGAAACAAAAATGAAAAATCAACCAAAATAAATTTGGCTTTTTTTTATTTATATATTCAACCAAAATAAAAATATTAAAATACAAAATTTAAAATAAAATTCAAACTAAAACAAAAAAGTCAAAAAGTATTGGATCTTGGACAAGACATTATATCTCCAAAGATCTCTGTTGCATGCAGCTTCGTTCATTGATAATGTAGTAGATTGAATTAATAAAATTTCATCCCTTAGAACTTCTTTCTTAACTCAATATCAAGACTCCTCTGAGTCATCTTTACGAATTTGGTCCTCGGCAAGTAAATCTTATACTTCTTCCTCATTTTCTTAAATCATACTATAAACTTGTTGGTAGTTTCACCGGCTTTCTGTGTTATCCATGGCATCTCAGCTATGCATACTTCAAGCTCTGCCATGAAGAATTGCGAGTGAAATTAACATTCCATTTCAAGCCATGTAAAGATTAAGTTCCTTGGGAGGATAGTGTACCATGTAGAAAGCCATGCCAGTTAAACAATTTGGGAACAAGCTCAATTTGGAGTAAGTAAAATTTACATAATTTGCTAGTTTGCCACATTGAATAATAAAGCTAGCAATATCTTCCAATAGAGAATGTCCATTTTCGCTAGAGAATAGCAAAAAATCTGGGATGTGATAACAATTGGGATAAGGATTCTCCTTACCAATTACTTCAAGGTAAGATTTAACTAACTTCAGATCGTTGATTTTCCTTAAGCTAGGTTGATATAAATTTTTGAACCTCCATATCAATCTACGCCTAGAGCCTTGGCTCTTGTGGAACAAACTGATTACCCTGCAAGGAGCTTGTGAAACATTGTCCATATCGTACACATTAGGTTGGCGAACTGGATTAGTTGTCTCAAAAATCTAGTTGGGCGTGGCAGGCTTACCATTCTGATGGCCATTCCCATAAGTAAACCTGCTGATTTCCCTTCCTTCTTCCCTTGGGCAAGGTGAAACATAAGGCAAGGTAGAACATATCATCAACTTGACCTTATGACTAATACCGCTCTACAAGTTCATGATTTTTGGATTGCTTCCCGAGCTTATCAAAGTTTTGCCTTGCAAGCTTAGTGACAATATTTTAACTCGTGAGACTCATCTCCCGATTGGATTGCCCCTTGTTATGAAAAAGGAATTGGATGCTCTCATTCAAGGTTCATATCAACATCTCCTGATCATGTTTTTACATATGCTTTTGTGACTTAAAAATACTGTTCAACATTTTTGCAAGTGTCTTCCTTTTATATTCAACAACTCTTGGAGGAACATTTTGAACATATTCTTTTTCCAGTTTATTGTGCTTTAGGCTCATTTTGTATCTCCACAAGCTGATAGGCACTATTCTTGATTTGCTCAACCATTTAGTGTACAAATTAATCCCTCTTGCCCTACTATTGTAGTAGCAGCCTCTACGTCCTCAGGCCCAATAAGCTCTTTTCCAACATTACATGTAGGAGGCATCATGTAGAATGCATCCCACTAGGCATAGGCCAAAATTGTTTCACCTAAACAAGTAAGGCATTGGCCTTTGAAAAGATTGCAGGTGTGCCGGAGGATTAACATTCCTCAACCAAAAATTGCTTTAAGGCCAACTTCTAATTATACAACCATGAGAATTTTTCAAAGGACCAAAAGAAATTAAATTCTTTAAACTCTCTTGACAATTTGTTTGGATTTTACGATAAAAAGTTTAATATTTTGAGAAAAAAGAACAATTGAATCACAGTGGGCTATAGAATGGTTGTGGAAACTTTTTTTGAAGATTAAACATTTACTAATTTTCAAAGAACAGAACAAGCTAAATGTAAAATAGATCCACAATGTGTTCAAATGGTTTTGGACAAGAATAACATAATTACTAAAGCGACTTGTAATGAAAGAATAAAAAGTTTATTACAATGGGATGAAATTCTCTTTTTTAGGTTTCCTGTGAAGATAAATGATGACCCCTCCCTCTTTTCCTCATTCTTTTTAAATTTCTGTCTCTAGTTGTGCTTCCTAATCCTAATCTTTAGGCGTTCAGAAAACCACTTAATCTATTTTTGACTATAAGTGTGATTTTAGGGATCAGGATGTTGTTGTAGAGTTGATAACCATAAAAGCCCACTACACATTCAGTAGTTTCATTTGTATTTGGGTCTTGCATGGGCCTACATGGGCCAATGTCATTTTTGGTGCACACAGTAACATTTGAAAAATAATTTTTATTTTCCAATAAACTGGACTTTGATAAATAAGACAAAATATTAGAGTTTGGATGTCTCAAACATTTATGTCATACTTCACTTTTACTGTCGATGGTAGTACAAGCAAAAGATAGGACATGAGGAATTGAAAAATGAATAGGAAACAATCTCTTAACTTTAGGTCCCTTAGTGATTATCATCTTTGACATCTAGTCTAGCACAAGACAACCATTGCGAGAAAAATGCACGTTATCGTTTTCATCTATCAATTGACTAACCAAAATAAGACTAATAGATAGCTTTGGTGATACAAAAACATTCCTAAAAGCTAGATTAAGAACCCCCAACTTTAGTAATTGGTAAAGTACTATCATTAGCATTCTAAATTTTTGATGAGCCATGATACTTGTCCTATATTTTTTTAAGCAAACTTGATGAGTTGGTCTTGTCATTTGAAGCAGCACAATCAACAAGCCAAATTGAAGTGTAGTTTCATTATCTTAGAGTTCCAAGACTGAAAAGGCATAAACAATTATTTGTTGTACCATTTTAGGAGTGAGAACAATAGGTGTAACTGTTGTAAACGGACTTATATACACTGCTGGAGTAGCATATTGGTTGTTAGTACTTGTTGAGCATGTGTCAGCTGAACTAGAACTGTTTATTCCAGCTTGAAAAGCACTGGCTTTGTGGTTTTTAGGATGTGTAGGATAATCCCTGATAATGTGTCCTTTGCTGTTTATAATAATTGCAAAACTTCTTTCCACATTTGGTAGCAATGAGGCCTTATTTTTTTGCAACTATAGCATTATATTTTGCTCATATCCCTACATTTCCATCTTCCTTGAGCAGCAAAAGCAAGATTGGAAATATTTTTTTGCTTGAAAGTGTTTAAAGTGAGAAGACGGTTTCACGAAGGTAATTTTCCAAATAATATCCAATGAAGGAGAAGGTTCATACTTCATCAAGTTTGAGCAAACATTCTCAAATTTAGGTCACAATTTCATCAAAATTGATATCTTTGAATTTGCTCATGCATGTACTCCTTGAATAATGGAAAGAAAGAGATTCATTAAGTATTTTAGCATAAATAATATCAATAAATTCTATCTATGAGTTTTGAAATCTAGAAAAATAACCTTGAATAGACAGATTTCCTTTTGAGAGTAATTAGCAATAGCAATTAGCAATGTCAGACTTTAAAATGTCTTACATTGTTATCCTAATTGTAGACCTTTTTGAGATAATCGGACATGGTCTTTGCATACATAGTTTTTGCAGGCCTGTATGGCTTTAGATTAAGAACAAGGAAGAGGAAATCCATGTCATCACCAGAGCATATTTGACCTTCCATTGGAGTAACTTTGTAGAATTTGCAGGAGTTGAATCGCTTTCATCAATATGACTCCATAATTCTTTTTCTCTAACAAAAAGTTGAAGCTAAAACTCACATGCAAAATAATGTTTTCTAAATCAACATCACTTTTGCTGAATGACCATCCAAAATGAGATTGTACTTCTATTAAACAAATAATTATTATTTACATCTCTCAAAATATGCTATTCCTAGCTATAATATTGCTCCAAAAAAGGAAAACAATTTACGTCATAATGAGTTGTTCGCCCTACTTACTCAAGGTTTTCAAAGTACAATTACCTATCCCTTGAGGAAACTTACCCCTAAGCCCCACGAAAGAAAGTTAAAGACTTAAGATATCGTTGTCAACCTTATTCCAACATCCAATCACAAATCCACAAATGCTACTTTCTGTACTACTAATGATGTAGAAGTTCCACAAAATCAAGTTACTATAAGGATCTTCCAAGGACTCTGACATGGATTCAAGCAATTGATATCGCTTATATCACCAAGGCTTACGATACAATGTCATGTGAAGAAAGACCATCATAAGATCCTCTTGCAGTGGGAGCCATATATGAGTGTGATTCACTATGGAAGCTTGTACACTGCCTGGAGAGTACCAAGATACTTTACTTATTCATATAAGTTGATAGCCTTGTCATACTCATTCTTTTGAATACTCCTAACCCCTAAGCATACATGGAAAATAATATGAATTGTATAAAATCTTTTATTTGATTTGTAAAAGAATAAGAATTTTTAAATATTGATAGTCTCCTTTTTTACATTTATGGAAAATTTCCTAAGTAAAACAGTCTTTCATTTGACAATCAAAGCTCTCTCTTGATGCAAATGAGACAGATTCCCTAATTCATCATTTGAAGCAAATCAAAAACTGCTTCCCACCAGGATACCCCATCGCAATTACCCGCCAACAGTTATCATATAAAAGCCCAAACCTTCCACCAAGAACAGTTTTGTGCTGGTGGTGTTTCTCTTCTACTGCAACCAGGGAAAAAAAAGAATCTATCACTATCATTCTATTATAATTGCAAATTTCAACATATTCATAATAACAGTTGATACACAGGATACCATCGAATTATCAGAAGCAGATTAAAAAACCCAAATACCAATTTACTTCTAGAAAAGCAGCCAAATTTAATTTGTTTCTGCTAACCCAGCAATTTTCTTTTTCTAAGAAACACACATCAACAATAGCATCTACGAGGATGTGTGTTGTCCTGGTACCAATTCGTTTGTATCCGGGTACAAATGACCCAGGCATTCCTCCGGTTTGGGGCATCGAAACTGAATTAATTGGTACTGTCATTCCTGTCATTGTGTAGATTTACAGAAGATGGGAGTGGATTTTATACAAGTTGTGACGAATTTGAGGACAAAGTGTATAAGCTGATGGGAGAAGAGATGTAACCATGGAGAGGATCTTTGGCGCTACTAATGACCGTTAGAGTTTAAAGTTGAGAACTTGTGACTCGGGTCTACTCAACACAGTGAGTTTAGATAAAGAATGGTTCAGTACTTCAGTTATAGTGGCCCACATGATCTTGAGAGAAGCACTAACAACCCTTCGAAACAAAATCTTTCTTTCAAGTTTCTATTCTTTTCAGTTTCTTTCCATGAGCCAGAAACTGAGACTGGCAAAGAGAATACTAAACAATGTCTATTTCTTTCCCATTTTTGAAATTTCCAACAAATCTCGCGATCCCATCTTCTAAAAACAGATTCTTGCATTTTCCTTCACTTGATCATCATCATCATCGACCCGTTACATCAAAAAGACTAATTTCAAACCGATACTACTTTTCAAGAACAATCTTTCAATGCCAGGTACAAAGGCAGCAGCAGGAGTATCAGTTTGAAAGGCTATTTTCTAACCTTAATCATTTAAATCAAGCCACATTGAAGAGAGAACCAGGTACTTATCTCAAATTTGCACTTTTTTTTAAGAATCTCTTTATGTTTTTCAAAATCCCATCAAGCAATTGATTCTTTTCTTGTTTAATTGATTTCTTTTTGCTAGGAAGTTTATCTAGTGCTATTTTTCTAGTTGCGGGTACAACGGTATATATGCATTTTGATTTAATTATTACGCGCACTAACTATGTTATTACTTTAATCAATTATAATAAAATTAATTGAATCACTTAGGTAGGTGCTGGGATCCCAGCAATTCCTGCAGTTACTCAAGAATCTGGATTTTTGGTTCTGCTGTGGTCTGCATTCTTTGTTGCATTTAATAAAGCCCTTAAGCTTTTTGTGACTTATGAGTGGGTCAAAAATAAGAGTTTAATAATAGAATCTGACTCCAAAAACGCAATCATCTAGGTTCAAGGTGTAGTCCGTGGAATTTCTGGGAAGTTTTATGCAAAATTAAAGATATGGTAAAAATCTTCCTACTGACGAATTATAGACATGGTTTTAAAGAATCAAATTGAGTTGTGAATCATCTTGCTAAGTCAAGTGTTGTGAGAAATGATGATCTCATAGCTTGGTTTTAATCTGAAGATGGAATTCTGTAACTTGATTAATCTATTTTGTGTTTTCTTGATTACCATTAAGTTTGCATGAATTGTTGCATAATATGGAGTTGAGTTTTCATTCTTTAATGTGGCTAGTTTAACAAAAAAGAAAAAAATTATTTTGAGAGGTTTATCTGCTGAAAAGAGACTATTCTCTCCACTTTTTGGTGATTATGGGTTTCTACAATTTTGAAGGCTCTTGCTGCTCCAATAATTGATATGTTGAGATTAATCAGTTTGGGTTAGAGCTATAGTGGTTTCATCCATGTGGCTTCATGAATGTCTTGGTTTTTTTTTTTTTTTTTTTTGCTATCATTGATGGGATTACGTTGATGATTTCAGTTGTTCCTGGCTGCAATTTATGGTTTTCTGGTGTTGGTGGAATATGATGTATAGGAGCAATTTTTCCTGGTTTTCTAGTGTTCTGGTATTTCTGTTTTTTTAGTTTTATGGTGTTTTAGTTTTCTGGTGTTCTGGTTTTTCTGGTATTCTGGTATTATGGTTTTAATATAGCAGTTTTTTCTGGTTTGTTCCTTGACGTCATGCTCTGCCTATGAATGCACAAGTTTCTTGACAAACGTGGATGTTAATGAATTCAAGGCCTCAGACTGAAGAATTTTTGAAAGATTTGGAAGAGAACCATTACTCGAGGTTTGGCATATAATTAGAAGTCTTTAGAAGAGTTGCTCGCTGATCTTGATTTAAGTGAGGAGGAAGAATGAGAATATAGCGTGACTAAGAGGGAGTGATTGGAAATTTTTATTTCTTTTACGGTTTCTTCCCAGAGAGTGTTTCATCAATTCACTGTCTACTGTATTACTTAGTTGATTGATTAACTTAGGAAGATACCAAGTAATTTCAGTTTGCTGATTTGATGTGTTATTGATTATCTCTAGCAATTACCTTTTATTGCATGAAATGAATGAATGCAGAACCAATTAAAAGATAAAATTATTTCATTAGCTATGCATTTCTGCATAATACACTGAAATTTTATTTCCTGCTTTTCTTCTCTTCAAATTATCACTCTTTCCACTACTTGTGGAGCTCCTGCTGAAAGTTGTGCTTGTTTTTGTAGAAAAAGAAGATAAAGATCTGCTTACTTGGTTTTCTTCATCTATTTTTCTACTGAAACTTTCCTGTTCAAATGTATTGTCATAACTTCGTAGCCCATTAATATCAGACCTGCTGCGAGCAAGATATGATCTCACTGCACTAAGATCTTTTGTTAGATTTTGAGCTCGCCTATCTGTGATGCATTACAGTGCACAGGCTTTGATGCGTCCTAGCCAACACTAGCAAGCATACTAATCAATCAAATAATATAGGATTTGGAGTCTCGATATCGTCTCCCAAAGGACCAAAGTTTAGAGGCCAATTTTAACTAAAATTATCACTATTATTTGAGCAAGCAATTAAGTGATCAATTCGAATAAACTTAGCAAAAATAAATTAAAATCACACTTAGACAACTTTTGAGAAAATTCAATAATTAAAAGATTAGGATCCACACTCTCCCTTGACTTATTAGGATGCACAAAATAATTAAATCAAGATATCAAATTGAGATTGGTAGTTTTTTTAAGTTAAGCCAATTTATCCTATCCGGAAATAAATATTCAATTCATCTCCAACTCCTATCAGGACCCTTAGAGCATGAATAGAATAGATTAGCACCTAGTTTAATAATCCTCCTATCAGGAAACAGATTAACCCCACAATCCAATCCAGGCTTCTATCAGAAAGCACTTAAATTAGATAGTTATGCCCAAAATTATAAGATCATGAACAAAATAAATCAATTCTCAATCCCTAATCTTCTATCAGAAAACAATCAAGGAAATTAAATCAATCAACTCATCCAAGCATTAAGAAAATACTAACTTTGGCATAAATCTCAAATTGAATAACACAATAATTATCAAATAGCATCCATCTAAATCAAGGGGTCGTGTTTTCCCTAACAAAAAGGACTACTCCATAGAGGAATAAAGAGAAGACAAGAAGAAATACATAGTTCCAAAATAAAGATAAAATAAAGAAAAGAAAATCAAACTCTTAGATCCAAGATTGTATTCTTCTTCTCCAAATCCTTAATCCACTAGGAAAACCCTAAAAAACCTCTCCAAAAGTTTTTCTTCTTTTTTTTTTCTCCACGTTCCTCCTTCTTAATTACTCATGTGGTCCCCCCTTTTCTCACTTAAAACCCTATTTTTAAGCCTTCCATAATGATATAAAACGTGGCTCATTAAACAGAATTAATAATCTTTAAGCAGTGGGTCCATCCAGCTATTCTCATAGGGCTTCAGAAATCTCACAGGCACGCTGTGAAACTGGCTGCACTCCAAGCTTTTCTTCCAATAACTTTCATTATCTTACTAAGGCCTCTTCTCCACCAAAATACCTACAAAACCACAACTAAAACTCAAATTAACACAAAGAAAAATAAAAACATAAAATTAAAATAAAACACATAATAAAACGCACTAAACATATAAGAAAAAGATACTAAAATATATATAAATTAGACATATATCAACTACCCCAAACTTTAGATTTTACTCGTCCTCAAGTAAAACTAACACAAACACAACGAAAACAAAACATAGACATAACACAAATGCTCAACCTGTCGCTCGCAAGCCTCCCAAACAACTTAACCACCTTAATCAAAGACTCGAACAATTCAAATCATTCCATCATCATAGAAATCAAATCAACAAGGCTACACTAAAAAAATCTACAAGCGTTCACACTAGTCAAGTTTGAATCAATGCACGCTTCGTCAAGCAATTATCAAAGAGGTAAAAATACGTTTTTAGCTTCTTTAATATAAAACAAAAATGAAGAACAACCATAAGCTCTCTTTTCAATTCCCTCTCCACTAATGTAGACAAATCAAAATGAAGAATCAACAGGTCTTTATTATAGGGTAGGCTCGGGTGTAGGTTATAAATAAAAGGTTAAGTGTAAAGGATAAAGAAACAAGAAAATGAATCATTCCACAATAAGCCTTAAAATGAGCAATGCACTAATTTTATAAGCCGCAAAATAACCAAATGTGCACTTAATACAATATTACAATTATTCTACCCATATTATTTTTATTTATTTATTTTTTTTTTCAAAAACTCCTCAAATAACAATTACAAAATCAACCCATCAAATAATTACTTAAACACAAGGTTGTAGGAGAGTACATATTCTAAGACAAACATAACTTTAAAATTTAACCACTCAAGAACATCCTTAAAGACAGTATCAATGAAATTTCAACCCAACTAAATTCAATACCTATCGTATAAGGGTTGTAGGAGTTCTCGAGTTCCGACTACAAAACACCAAACAATTGAGTGCACACAATTATTCCTAATAAGATCATGCATATGCTTAACACAATTATTGGAAAGATTATTTTCTCATGAAAGGGTGATAGTCAAAGGCTTTTAGATTATATGGTCATATTGAGCTATGAAAAGAATTTTGAAGTACGTATTTAGCATACTTTGGGCTAGAAGAGGGTTAAAGAACGGTAATGTCAAATTAGGATAAACAAATAAGGTTCCATGTAATTCGTCCAAAAGATGGCCTAAATTATTTCCTTCATCTCAATTCATCTAGGATTTCGCCTCAAGGGAACTTCAAGAGAGTTCTAGCATTCTTAGAAGCTATTTATAATTTTGATTTCAAAAACAAACTTTAAAAACCGCCATCTAAAACGTGCATAAAAGAAACTTGACCAAACATTAAACACATTAAAAACTTTAAAGTGTAAACAAGTTTATTCAATCCCTATGAGTGCAATGACGGTCATTTTCAAGTTCAAATCTCATCTCTCAGCAGTTGCATCATTCAAGAATTTCACAATTGTCGAATTGAGCATAAAACAACACTAAACATAACACGACTCACATGACATACACATAAAAACACAGCAACATAATATCTCACAAAAACACAATACCAAAATAAAACAGAAACACAATCGAAACAATCCCCTACCCCAAACTTTACAATTTGCAGTGTCCTCAATGCAAAAACACATAAAAAAAACAAAAGGAATTAGAAAACTCCCTGACAGCATATGAGGACATGCTGTAAAACTCAACGATCTGTTGGTGGACCTTGGCGTTGTATAAACTCATGAAATTCAGCTTGGAAGGCATCTAGCTTCTCTTCAACTCTCAATAACCTCTACATAACCATCTCATTAGTAACTGCTCCGGAGCTAGACGCTAGAGCCTGCTGTGCCGATGGCTCATCATCATCTGTCTCGATCTCCTCATCCTCTGCATCATCATTGTTAGCTTCACCTGCACTGAAATCACCACCACCAAAAGAGTCTTTGCACAATTTCATAGATACACATATTTGCAAGTCAACAAAATTGCAATTTCCCACCGGTGTTGCAAAATTATCATAATGCATGGTCAATGCAATGGTAGTAATTAAACCCCCTATGACAATAGGACCATGATCGGCAGCAATATGAGCAAAGCTTCTCATTAACCACACACTAGCATTTAAACGGACACCATGTTCCATGGCCTACAAAAAGAAAACCTCATGCTTATTAAGTTGACTCACACTACTGCGGGCAAAGAGTGTCTTAACTAAAACAAGGTGTATATATCTATGAACAGGATGCAAATCAGAGGACTGATGAATTTTAGACTCCGATCCATTTGACAATTCTTTCCACATCCTCTGTTTTAAAACGAGCAACAAGTTGTTTAAGACCGTCATTAGCAAAACCAAAATAATCATTTATCTCAAACAAAGATTTGGTGACGGTCACATTTTTTAAACGAAAAGACATGAACCATTTCTCTTCTGTGTATGGCTTATGTGCACAAGAGTAAGAACTCAAGAACTCCCTAGTGATATCAACATAAGTTGGTGATGTATGTCCCATGAATTCAGATAAACCAACATTATTCAGCAATCGATTCACTTCATTGGTCATACCAAGCAAATCTAAAGCAGATTTATCGACATACGTCATTGCTTATTAGCTCTCTTAGTTAAAGATACATACCTGCATTTTTGCTCATCATTCTGAAATACTAAATCTGCCGAAAAAACAGATGCATGTGTTCTTCTTTTACCAGTCGCCTTATCCTTAGCGACAGAAACAGACTTTTTCGAAGTCTTCTCAACAACGCGTGATGAAGAAGCAACATTATCTTTCTTGCTTCGCCCCATTATCAAAAACTCAACACCACTTAAAAAAAACAAAGCCAACAATATATATATATATATATATTCTCAATCAACACAACCTGTTCTAAAATATGTATAGTGCAAACTAAATCAAAAGATCAACCCAATCCAATTTCAACAAGACAACACAATCAAACAAAAATTAACAATCCATCCCAACAACTCAAAAATTCACAATAGGACTTAAATTCCTACTCACAATCAATTCTCAACTCAACCAACAATCCAATTCCTACAATGAAACTGAAAATAGGATTAGAAACATACCAGATCTATTTTATTTTTATTATTTTTTTTAGAATTTTTCTGTTGGCGGTTGGTATTGGAGCTGCTGGCCGGAGGTGGTTAGCGCGGCGGAGGTCTGAAGGGAAAGGGGCTAGCGAGGCGCTAGTTTGGTTGGGTCAGGCGTCGATTGGCAACTGCGTGGGAGTGGAGCACAAGCTGGTTGGGGACGATGAGAGAAAAAGAAAGGGAGGGGCGGCATGGTTTGTGTGTCTAATAATATATATATATATATATTATTTTTTTACCCTAAATTGTACTCAGTCTCACAGCCCCCCTGTGAAACCTACAGCCCTTGCACTCAAAATTTTCAATTTTCACAGCCCCCCCTGTGAAACCTACTGCCCTTGCACTCAAAATTTCCAATTTTCCCAGCCCCCTATGAAAATGGCTAATGGCTGCCTCCTTCTCCAAACTCACATATGTCTTGCAATTGGCCATCAAAATAGATCACATTCACCTGAAAATTGAACACCTAAAATAACAAAACAATTAAAAACAATAAAAATTAAAATCAAACTCTAATAAACTAAAAATTATTCGCAAATAGTTCTAGTTTATAGTCCTAACTCGACTTTTCACCTCCTTTTAATCCGCCAAAGTCAAAACTGCGAGATCCGGTTCAAACCGATCTGCAACATAAGGCTTCAACCTATGACCGTTCACCTTGAACGTCTTTCCCGATTTCAAATGCTTAATTAAAATTGCACCAAAACTTGAAACCTCAACTACTTCATATGGACCATTCCATCTCGACTTCAACTTACCTGGAAATAACCTCAACCGGCTATTATAAAGTAACACTTGCTGACCTGGTACAAATTCCTTCCTTGTAATGTGTTTGTCATGCCATTGCTTAGTCTTTTGCTTGTAAAGACTAGTATTCTCATACGCCCGCCAACGTAATTCATCTAATTCATTCACCTGCAACAAACGATTCTTTCCTGCACTTTCCATGTCAAAATTTAAAAATTTAGTCGCCCAAAATGCTTTATGTTCTAACTCTACGGGCAAATGACAAGCTTTCCCAAAAATCAACCTAAATGGTGACATACCTATAGGTGTTTTATAAGCTGTCCTATAGGCCCATAATGCATCATCTAACTTAAGTGCCCAATCCTTCCTAGAACTACTTACAGTTTTCTCAAGAATTCTCTTAAGTTCTCTATTAGACACTTCTACTTGACCACTCATTTGTGCATGATAAGGTGTAGCAACCTTATGTCTAACCCCATACTTCTTGAGAAGAGCTTTAAATTGGTGATTGCAAAAATGCTTACCACCATCACTTATGATCGCTCTAGGGGTACCAAATCTAGTAAAAATGTTTCGCCTCAAGAATTGGAGAACAACTTTAGAGTCATTAGTCCTAGTAGCCACCGCTTCTACCCATTTTGACACATAATCTACGGCTACTAAGATATACTCACTCCTATAAGAGGACGGAAATGGACCCATGAAATCAATCCCCCACACATCAAATATCTCACAAACAAGAATATTATTAAGGGGCATTTCATCTCTTTTGGAAATGTTACCTGTACGTTGGCACCTATCACACGCATTCACATAATTCTTAGCATCTTGAAAAAGAGTAGGCCAAAAAAAACCTGATTCAAGCACCTTCGCCACAGTACGGTTAGCTCCAAAATGTCCACCAGCTTCTCCATCATAACAATGATGCAATATATCTTGACTCTCCCCTTCAGAAACGCACCTCCTTATGATTTGGTCTGGACAAAGCTTGTAGAGGTAAGGATCTTTCCAAAAATAATGCTTGGCATCTGCCAAGAACTTCTTCCTCTGTTGAAAAGTGAATTCTTTTGGTATCCATCCACCTGCAAGATAATTGGCAATATTCGCAAACCAAGGCGCATTAGTAGAAAAAGTCATAATAGCGCATATCCGCTCATCTGGGAAAAACTCATAAACAATTTCTTCTTTGAAAGATAATTGACTATCCAATCTGGAAAAATGATCAACAATCACATTCTCAACTCCCTTTTGTCACGAATCTCCAAATTAAACTCTTGCAATAAAAGAACCCAACGAATCAATCGTGGCTTAGAATCCTTTTTGGCAAAAAGATGTCTAAGAGCTGCATGGTCAGTATACACAATAGTGTTAGACCCTACTAAATAAGATGTAAACTTCTCAAAAGCATAAACAACTGCTAGAAACTCTTTTTCGGTAGTTGAATAATTCAATTGAGGTCCAGTAAGAGTATGACTTGCATAATACACAACTCTAAATAACTTTTCCCTTCTTTGACCCAAAACTGCACCTAAAGCATAATCACTAGCATCACACATCAATTCAAAAGGACTACTCCAATCTGGTGCTACAATCACAGGTGCAGAAATCAATTTCTCCTTCAAAATATTAAAAGCATTCAAACACTCCTCATCAAAAACAAATTTTGCATCTTTCACAAGCAAACTACACAAAGGTTTTGCAACTTTAGAAAAATCCTTAATAAACCTTCGATAAAACCCTGCATGGCCAAGAAAACTCTTGACTCCCTTAACATTTGTCGATGGAGGTAACTTTTCAATCACCTCAACTTTTGCCTTGTCGACTTCAATACCTCTCTCCGAAATCTTGTGCCCAAGAACTATCCCCTCATTTACCATAAAATGGCATTTCTCCCAGTTTAGCACAAGATTTGTTTCTTCACATCTCTATAAAACTAAAGAAAGATTATGCAAACAAGATTCAAATGTTAGCCCATAAATAGTAAAATCATCCATAAAGATTTCCATACACTTTTCAATCATATCATGGAAAATGGACATCATACACCTCTGAAATGTAGCAGGTGCATTACACAACCCGAAAGGAATGCGCCTATAGGCAAATGTGCCATAGGGACATGTAAAGATTGTTTTCTCTTGATCCTAAGGGGCTATTGAAATCTGAAAATAACCAGAAAAATAATCCAAAAAGCAATAAAACCTATTCCCAGCCAACCTCTCTAGCATTTGATCAATAAAGGGTAAAGGAAAATGATCCTTCCTAGTGGCTAAATTAAGTTTCCTATAGTCAACGCACACTCGCCACCCAGTCACAGTTCTAGTAGGAATTAACTCATTATTTTCATTTTTCACCACAGTCATTCCCCCTTTCTTGGGAACGACCTGAACTGGACTTACCCAAGCACTATCAGAAATAGGATAGATAATACCTGCATCAAGTAGCTTTATCACCTCTTTCTTCACCACCTCTTGCATAGTTGGATTCAACCTCCTTTGTGGCTGAATTGTGGACTTATAGTCATCTTCCATCAAGATTTTATGCATGCACACACTTGGACTTATCCTCTTGATGTCCGACAAATTCCACCCAATTGCTCTCTTATGTTGCTTCAACACCTCAATCGTCTTCTGTTCTTCCTGTGCTGTCAAAAATACTGAAATAATAACAGGGTTATTATCACCATCAAGAAAAACATACTTAAGATGAGAAGGTAAAGGTTTCAATTCAAGTTTAGGAGATTCAATGGAAAAATCCTTTGAATCCTCCTTCTTCTCAAGCTCCAAAGGCAATGGAGACTCCTCGGTCATCTTTTCTTCATCAAAATTTGCACTCTCACCATCTCCACTTCCTAAAGCAAAACATTACTCCAATACCCGCTCTTCTTCATTGGGTAAAAGAATTTCCTGCTTAGATTCATTCAAACAATTGTCAAAGCAATCAATGGAAAAACACATTTCATTTTTAACACAAGCAGGATACTTCATTGCCCTATTAATATAAAAAACAATTGCCTCATCATTCAATCTCAAAGTAAGCTTTCCCTCTCTAACATCTATTAATGCCCCAGCTATGGCCAAAAATGGCCTACCAAAAATTAGAGGGGTCACTCTATCAACACACATATCCAACACAACAAAATCAGCGAAAAAAATAAAATCCCTAACTTTCACCAAAAGGTCTTCAATAATCCCAGCTGTGATTTTAGTGGAACAATCTGCAAGTTTTAACACTATGCTTGTTTCTTTCAACTCTCCTAAATTCAACTCCTTACTCAAAGCCAAAGGCATCAAATTAATACTAGCTCCTAAGTCACACAATGCCTTTTCAAACTCAACATCACCAATCTCACAAGGAATGGTAAAACTCCCTGGATCTTTACATTTGGTGGGCAACCTATTCTGCACAATAGCACTACACCTCTCATTCAACTCAACAGTGCCATTATCCTCTAACTTCCTTTTATTAGAAAGAATATCTTTAAGAAATTTTGCATACTTAGGCATTTGAGCCAAAGCCTCATGAAAAGGAATATTAATGTGAATCTTCTTAAAGATCTCAACAAAGTTAGAAAATTGAGAATCCAACTTCTCCTTTCTAATCTTATCAGGATATAGAAATTTTCTTAAATCTACATTAGATGAAAAGGAAGTAGTAGAAGACATACCTTTCTTTGCACTATCCAAATGCTTACTTACCTCTTCCTCATTCGCTTTCTCTTCCGTTAACTCGCCAAGGCTTACTGGATCTTGTTGAACTTCCAACTTCTCTCTAGGCTTATGATCCTCCAACACCTTTCCACTCCTCAATGTCACCGCCTTCACATGCTCCCTTGGATTTGTCTCAGACGTACTTGGTAATGCACCTTGTGATCTTCCAGCCATTGCATTAGCCAATTGCCCAATCTGCACTTCCAAGTTCTTGATGGAGGCTTCTTGATTATGAAATCTTGTCTCATTGGACTTGATTAGTTGAGACATCAAATCCTCCATGGAAGGCTTCTTCACTTGTTGTTGTTGTGGAGCTTGGGGTTGAAATCCTGGTGGTTGTTGTCTTTGCACATTTGCATTGCTCCAAGAGAAATTAGGATGATTCCTCCAACCAGGATTGTAAGTGCTACTATAGGGATCATTCTGCCTGCGAAAATTACTAACAAAATTGACTTGATCAGAAACTTGGTTAGTAGCATACATATTACCTGCTTGGCACTCATGATTTGGGTGACCTCCACCACAAAAATCACAAGCTATGGTAACAACTGGAGGTGCTTGAATTTGCGTTCCTTCAATCTTCTTATTTAACGCCTCCACTTGAGCTGCCAAAGACGTCATGGCATCCACATTATACACCCCAGCTGCTGTCCTTGGTTGAGCTCGTGCATCATGATACAAAAACATGTTAGCTACCATCTCATCAATGAGCTCAAAGGATTCTTCGGGTGTCTTCCTGTTGATTGAACCTCCTGCAGAAGCGTCAATCATGTTCCTAGCATGAACATTAATTCCTTTGTAAAAATTCTGCACTTGCATCCACAAAGGAATTTGGTGATGAGGACACCTTCTCAAAAGATCCTTAAATCTTTCCCATGCCTCATGCAAAGATTTTATCTCACCCTGCATAAAAGAAGAAATCTCATTTAAAATTTTCATTGTTTTCGAGGGTGGAAAATACTTAGCAAGGAATTTCTTTGACAACTCATCCCATGTTCTAATTGAACCAGATGACAAAGATGTAAGCCATCGCTTTGCTTTATCCCTTAAGCTAAAAGGAAAAAGTCTCAACCAAACAGCCTCATCAGGCACTCCATTATATTTAAAAGTGGCACACAACTCAAGAAAATTGGATATGTGCTGATGAGGATCTTCATGATCTAAACCTCCAAATTGATAACCATTCTAAATCATTTGAATAACTTGAGATTTGATCTCAAAATTATTTGCAGGAATATTTGGCCTCACTATGGAAGGTAAAGCTCCATTCGGCTGTGCCATCACATAGTCTTGCATAGTGCGTTGTGGTCTTTGATTTCCATTACCACCATTATCACCATTGCCACCTTGCACTTCCACAAGATTACCATCAATCTGCGGGTCTGCCATATTAGCTTGTCTAGCTAATCTTCTCCTCAAATGTAAACTTCTTTCAGGCTCCGGATCGAACTCCACTAATGGCCAACCACTAGCTCTGGTCATATACCAACACAAGACCTAAAAGAAACAATCTCAAGCAACAAGTATAAAATCTCAAAGTAATAGAAAAATAATAGAAAACTTTCAACCAAATCTATGGTCCCGGGCAACGGCGCCAAAAACTTGATGCGTCCTAGCCAACACTAGCAAGCGTATTAATCAATCAAATAATATAGGACTTGGAGTCCCGATATCGTCTCCCAAAGGACCAAAGTTTAGAGGCCAATTTTAACTAAAATTATCACTATTATTTGAGCAAGCAATTAAGTGATCAATTCGAATAAACTTAGCAAAAATAAATTAAAATCGCACTTAGACAACTTTTGAGAAAATTCAATAATTAAAAGGTTAGGATCCACACTCCCCCTTGACTTATTAGGATGCACAAAATAATTAAATCAAGATATCAAATTGAGATTGGTAGGTTCTTTTAAGTTAAGCCAATTTATCCTATCCGGAAATAAATATTCAATTCATCTCCAACTCCTATCAGGACCCTTAGTGCATGAATAGCATAGATTAGAACCTAGTTTAATAATCCTCCTATCAGGAAACAGATTAACCCCACAATCCAATCCAGGCTTCTATCAGAAAACACCTAAATTAGATAGTTATGCCCAAAATTATAAGATCATGAACAAAATAAATCAATTCTCAATCCCTAATCTTCTATCAGAAAACAATCAAGGAAATTAAATCAATCAACTCATCCAAGCATTAAGAAAATACTAACTTTGGCATAAATCTCAAATTGAAGAACACAATAATTATCAAATAGCATCCATCTAAATCAAGGGGGTCGTGTTTCCCCTAACAAAAAGGACTACTCCATAGAGGAATAAAGAGAAGACAAGAAGAAATACATAGTTCCAAAATAAAGATAAAATAAAGAAAAGAAAATCAAACTCTTAGATCCAAGATTGTATTCTTCTTCTCCAAATCCTTAATCCACTAGGAAAACCCTAAAAAACCTCTCCAAAAGTTTTTCTTATTTTTTTTTCTCCACGTTCCTCCTTCTTAATTACTCATGTGGTCCCCCCTTTTCTCACTTAAAATCCTATTTTTAAGCCTTCCATAATAATATAAAACGTGGCCCATTAAACAGAATTAATAATCTTTAAGCAGTGAGTCCTTCCAGCTATTCTCACAGTGCTTCAGAAATCTCACAGGCACGCTGTGAAACTGGCTGTACTCCAAGCTTTTCCTCCAATCACTTCCATCATCTTACTAAGGCCTCTTCTCCACCAAAATACCTACAAAACCACAACTAAAGCTCATATTAACACAAAGAAAAATAAAAACATAAAATTAAAATAAAACACATAATAAATCCTAATAAAACACACTAAACATATAAGAAAAAGACACTAAAATATATATAAATTAGACATATATCAGGCTTCCTAGAATAATGGAAGCAAAAAATTGTTAATGATATAAACACAAAAATGCCAAATCATTTCAATAACATAAATTTTTACCCTTTGGAGGATAAAATTGTTTCTTGATGTTAACTGCAGGAGTTCATGATGAGTTACCTTGTCCATGTTTAATCTTTTCTCTGGAATCCTGCTGAGACAATTCTGTATAATTCTACACATCCAAAAAAGTTGCTCTGCGTCATGGGAGTTAGCAATTCTAGGGTCAACTATCTCAAGGTGCCTCCTTTCTCTCAGAAGTGGTCTTGCCTGCATATTACCGAACAAAGCAAATGGCAGATCTAGTCAAGTTCTATCTCTGCTAATTTAGTTTCAAAGTTCAATTCCAAAAGTCAAACTTTGTGTGGTGTTTTGTTGGTTACCCATTCCACAAGACTTTTTCCCCCTGGAATCTTTTCTGTAACCATCTGGCCAGTGATCAACTCTAGCAGAACAATACCAAAGGCATAAACATCCGTTGCAGTTGAAAGTTTCCAGTTCCTGAATATTCTGGAGCTAAGCATCCCAAAGTTTCAAGGACCTCATTCTCTGTTGAGAGCCCGTAATCTCCAAGCTGGTAATGCATTAAACATTAAAGAAAAAAAGTTCTGTTTGTAAAGTATTATTACTGCAGTAGTTGTTTGTTATCTAGATTTATGTTCTTACCAGTGATTCAAAAGCATGTGTTAGAACAATGTTACTTGTTCTAAGATTCCTGTGAATTATGTCGTTTTCGAGTAGATATTTTAAACCTCTTGCAGTACCCAGTGCTATTTTCATTCTCTCTGTCCATGTCAATGGCGAAGGGCAATGTTCTGCCTCATATTAAACCTGTTAAATGTCAGCTTGATAAAAGAACTGTGTTTTTCCAGATGATGAATTATGAATTTAATGTTCTAGTAAAATAGATTTATTTTTTCGCATACTTGACAGTTGCTGGTACACTGAACTATTGCAGGCATATTCATACACAAGCAGCTTAAGATTTTCTTCTGTACAAGATCCTAACAGCATCAACACAAATTTTTATGTCAAGCTTTCTTGAGCAAATTGACTTCTGAATGGAAATCCATTTCTCCCCGAGAACTCGCATTTTTGTGGTATTTAACAACTATTTTCAGATTATTACATTTTAGCTGACCTCTGAAAGCATATCCTTTTCCACTTTCAGATAGAGAGTTTTGTGGTGAAAAACCATCTGTAGCAGCATGGAGTTCTGCATATGTGAAGTTCCTTTGCCATCCAATATTCAGTCTTCTGTTCTTGCATAGTCCACACATAGAATTTTCAAATATATCTTCAGGTTGCAGCTCTTCTGTTATTGATTCTTCAATAATACTGCTGCTCTGTGTCATTTCTTGAACCTGCAAGCTCTCTTGGTTGGATTCAACTGCACCTGTTGTTGAGATCAAACACAGTTGAATTTGTTGCAAACATTTGGAAGTAAGAACATAGAACATTTATGCGAAGATATTGAGAAGGTTAATTACTTGAGCAAATTTCGATACTGAAAAGGTCATCAGGTAATCCTGGTATCATTTCACCGTAAATTACTTGGTTGTTTCTGTTTTCTTCCTTAGAAGGAGGTACATTGGTTTTCCTTGCTTTCGGTCCTCTCAGTTGCTCAATTATATTGTTTCTTTTCATCCTTGATATTCCACGTGAAAGTTTCTCTAAGAAGTATTTCCTGTGTTTTTTTCATCTGCCTGTACAATGGAAAATTGAGATCAATATCATAATTAGTTCTGTTGTCATATATACCTTCCCTTCATCTTATGGAGAGAAGAAATATTTGTACTATGGGAATTTTTTTTGCAGAATTTTTACTTGACTAACCTGTCAAGTATCACCCATGTTGCCTTTAAACTTATAGCTGCTTTTAAAGCTACCACTTTTGGTGAAGGTCCTTTTGCTACCTCTATCTTAAAATCAACCTGTCATTCATTCATAACAATTGTATTAGCTAATTAAAATTGAGAAATTCCGTTCTTAGAATCTTGTGAACTTTAAAACACTTTTGTTCAAAATCAATGCATTTACACACCCACACTTTTCTAAAACTGCCTCGTCAATAGAAGAACCTGAACCTAGTGATACATAAGTCCTCTCCAGGTTGAGAGAGATCTCGAATTCGAGCCTCCAATTGGAGTGCCAAATTTACAAAAAAGAAATTATAAAACAGGCTCATCAATAAAAGAACCTAAATCTATCAAAAAATTCTTTAGTTCAGTAATATAGAAGTCCTCACAAAGTTGTGAGAGATCTTGAATTCGAGCCTCATCGAAGCCAAATTTATAAAAAAGAAAAGATGAAAATTATAACTAGATTGCACAATAAGAATGACTATATATAATATTGATTGCAAGTTTAGTAAATTTAAAGTATCTAATTATAAGTACCTTCTGCACTTCATAAAGTTTGGAAATCTGAACAAGTTCTGCATTCTTCTCATACTCTACCTTCTTCCTTGCCACTTCTCTATCAACAATTTTCTCATTTGCATCAAACATGGAATTGGATTCCACTTTGCTCTTATATCCCACTAAAAAGCATGTGAAGAAAAAAATTAAAAACCAGCAAACTAAGCAAAATAAACAGATGAAACTCTGCACAAGAAAGGCGTGATTTCGACCATTGTTTTTCATTTAATTTTTTCTTTAATTGTAAGTGAATAAATAACAACTATTTGCTTACATAGCTTCCTGCATAAAATGACTTATTAGGAATATCAATTTGATGAAGAACTGAAAGTAAGGTGAGCATATCGCCAGGCTGAAGTGATAAGCCTTGCAAAGCCCACCTCACAGCGCTTGAACTAACTTGTCTTGATGCATCCTGGATCACCACCCTGTGTTTCCATTATAACTTGTTTTCATTACAAGCTATCTAGATGAGCTAATTTAAAATTTACATTTAATTAGCGAATTGCACAAGAAATATGAGTAGTGGTGATGGTGAATCCAGGAAAATAGCAGAGAAGTTGATTCAAGCACGGATATTCGGATATCCAAAGAGGACTTTTAGTTGTAGTTTTTATATAGAAGTTGACAGATTTTAAAAGCTTTTAGCTGACAATTTTAATGAATTTGTTCATTCCAAAGAAAATGAGTATCTTCCACCAATGTAATGCACTATATCCTCTATGTTGGTAGTTTAACAGGACAAATGGAATATGAAATTTGCGACAAAAACAAAGTTATCTTTGGAGAATCACTGCTTGAATCCTACAAAATAATTGTTTATTGCATAGTTCTTTGGCTACAAATTTGTTCATTCCAATGTCCCTCTCTATTTACAGTCTACCATATGTAATTGACAACCTTTTGCTTAGTTACTTTAATTATTATTAGGGCACAAATTAACTATGCTACTCGAGCTCTGCTTGAATCTCGGCTCGATAAAATTTCATTCAGGCTCGAGCTCATTTAAAAATAAACCAAACTAAAGCTACTCGTTTATTAAATAAGTCAAACTTAAACTCAGATATACTCGTCTCGTGAACTATCTCATTTAAGAATCTCGCGAGCTAAACTTGAAGCTAGCTCTTTTAATATTCAAATATATTAATTTATTAACTAATTCAATTTATATAATTTATTATTATTATTAAAATTATATCAAAATTATATCTTAATATAAATAATTATTAATAAAAATTACAGCACACAATAAATAATTATTCAATTAATAAATTTTATATAAAATTATATCTTAATATATTAATAAAATTATATGTTAAAAAAATGATTTTGAAATTATATGTCATATCATAAAAGAAACAATATAGGGCTTATTTGTTAGAAATAATAGTTTCTAATTAATTTTGACTTTTGTTAAATTACAGTCTTATTCTTGGATTAATTAAAAAGTGTTTTATTTTTAAAAGACTTTTTAGTCTTTATATTATTAAGTGGGATCCAATACTATAGATAGAATTTTTTTTTTAAATCATGAAGGAGGGCAACTATAGATAGAATTTATATGCCTTCGATATATTAAATATATACTAAAAATATACCTCTAAAAATAATATTTTTAAAATTAAAAGTTGAAAAAGGGTATTTTAGAAACTTAAATTAAAAAGGGGTATTTTTTAAAATATTTTTATTTTTAGGGTATTTTTGAAAAAATCCCTTTTAGTTTTTAGGGATTAATATTTTCTTTACAATACTTCATATGGTCTCTTAAAATTAGGGTACACGTTTTCACATTTTGAGATTTTTTTTAATGATTAATGTATTCCTCCTTTCATTAAAGTTATTCATGCAATTTTTATATTTTTTAAGGGTGTTGTTATTTGTACAAACTCATATGTATAAATTTTGTACAAATTAAATAAAAAGTTAATTATACCCTTAGTGTAAAAATATTTGTTAACAAATTTTTCCTTTAATTTTTTTCACTTTATATAATTAATGAATTCATACTAATTTCAATACCTCATTAATAGCACATAAAGATCTAAATTCACAAGGTTTTTTCAAATCTTTAATTACATTTATTATCTAATAAATAAAATCATATATAATTTTAAAAGTATATTAATATTTCTATGTTGACTAAAATAATAGATATATTTATAATAAAATTATAAAATATATGCTAATATTTTTATAAAATATATGTTGAATAAAATATGTAATATAATATATGTTGAATTGTACATATCATTGTAATTCAATTATACATACATTCTTTTGGCAATAAAAACTTTTATTAACAAAAAAATATATAAAATATAACTCTATGATTAATTCATTATATAAAATTAATGTTACCTAATAATAATTTAAAATTGTTCATTTGATAAGGTAGGCACAACAATTGGAGGATACAATATATATATATATATATATATATATATTAGTTAATTAATTATAGGGTTAATTACAAAAAAAAAATATAAACTGAAGCGTCTTTTCCAATTTCATCATAAACTTTAAAAAGTATCAAAATAGACAATTAACTACTAAATTTAATTCAATTATGTAAAATTTACTGAAAAAGATATTTTAACATGCAAAAAAGCTTACATGTCAGTTGACATATGAAACAACAACCAGCCCCAAAAACCATCATTCAAAACAACCCCAAAATCCCCAAATTGAAACAAGAGAATAACATCAAGAATCCTTAATTGAAGATATAATATGGGGAAGAATATCAAATTCGGAATCTAATAGTAATTTAGAAACTTCAGGACATATTAGAATGCAGTGCTTGCATAGATTGAGAACAAATTTGTATACTTCATGGAAGAATGAAAATCCAAGACGAAGGTTTGAGAGATATCCATTATGGAAGGTAATGTATAATCAAAATTTAATATTAATATAAAATAGTGATTGGTGTAATCTTTAATGGCATTTGTTAAAGAATTTTTTTATTGTATATCCTTATATACCTTTTAATGGGTAAATTTTTGTTTAATAAGTGAGCTTTTGTTGTTTTGAAGTATGATGATTGCAGATATTTTTTTTTTCTAAATTGATCATGAGTGTACTGCAAATTAGAAAACCATGTTCAATTAGTTGAATGGTGAAAAGAAACTGGTTAAAGAGAAATTGAAAATGGAAGAAGAGAAATGCTTATTACTAAGTGAACACATTAGCATTCTACAATTAAACTTGAAGTATGAAATTAAAGAGAAGACAAAATTGCAAATGGAAAAAGATGAAGTAATCAAGAAGAGGTCCTATGTGATTGGGCAAAAAAAAAAAAGAAATTGCAAGATTGAGTTTAAGATTGAAGATTTATAGATGAGTGTATATACTACTTATGGTAGTGGTGTTATTGTATATGTAGATTTGTATTTTGGTGAAAAATATAGGATTTAGAATGGTATTATGCCTCTCTTAATGTTAGGTTGCTATTAGAAATGATGTTAGGTGAGGGTGTGTGTTAAAGTGTTACTTGATTTATACAATTTAAGGAAGAATTTGAAAGTAATGAAGTTATAGTTTACAATTTATCTATACCATTTGAATATTTAAACTTGGCAAGCTAAGATTTCAAAATATAATATTATATTTCAAAATGTGTATATAAAATAGTTGTTCTTCAAGTCATATATACCACATCTACCAAAATTTCAAGTTTGACACAAAATTTATATATATACTACTTGCCTAGTTTGGCGCAAAAAACATAGATTAAAGAAGCCACTATTGGCACAAAATTTTAAAGTAAATAAGTCAATATTAACACAAAAGCATAAAGTAATAAGCCAATGTTGGCATAAAAAAGAGTATATGCCATAACCAATAATGACATAAAAATATGACAAAACACCCTAAATATCTAGATATTTAGAAAGCTATCTTACGTGGAAATTGGTGGTTGTGTGAGTGTAATTTCTGCTTGCTGTTCTTTTTTGGTCTTCCTCTTAGTCTTCTAGCACTTGGCCCAGCTTCATGTGTTTGTGCATGAGGGGTTGTTGCTAGATTGTAGGCACTAGGAGAGGCTACTAGTCCTATAGCTTATCTTTGCGAGAAGTGTTGAATTTTTCGTTGTCCAAGCATCTAATTGCATATAATTAAATTACATTAGTATTAATTTTAGCATATATGGAAGGGCAAAAGCTAAGATGATAGATAAAAAAGACCCACAAATATATGTTGGAATTTGTGGTCAAATATCTAACACCATAGCCTTTTTTGGTCTACCTCATTTCTCTTATATGTTGAGTTTTAGAAATTTGGTCTTCTGGATTTGCACCAGCCTGGTATGATGCAGCAAATGAATACCTCCTATTAAGGGTGGCTTGTACAGTTATAGAAGGAGGCTACTGTTTTTTTTGAGGTCATCCTCTCCTTGACTGAAAATTAGAAGAAATTATTAATGAAATCCAATGCAATATTAATTAGATGTCTAAGAACAAATTACTTACAGAAAGTTTATCTGGCCTTCCCATATCTGGTACGACAATAGCATTTTTATTCTGGAATGTGCAATTTCGCTTGTTATGACCATATTGTTTGCATAACTTACAACTCATTTCAACCCCTTTCTTATTTAATTTGTGAGGATGTTCTTCCTTCTCTTCAATCCCCTTTCTTCTCTTTTTCTTATCATTTCAACCACTTTCTTATTTAATATTTTTGTTACTCCTCACAAACCTAACATTGAACCCATTCACAATTTCCCACCTTTGAATAGCAATCTTGCATTATTGCCTATCCTTAAAGGTCATTCCTTTAACCAACATAAAATATTTATGATCACATTTGGGATCATATGAAGGCAAATATCATTTCTTCAATTTTCTTTTTTTCTTACTTATGACCACCATTTCTCCATCTTCAGTACTATCTATTGACTAAACTTCATCATCAGAATCCTTATATGCACTAATGAAAGCATTGTCGCTATATGTGCCTTTATCTGCCTGCTCTTTGCCTTTATCAGATCTGCCCCTACTCATTTGAATCCTAATATTGCTCTCAAGTGGTTCATCTTCAACCTGCTCATAATTTCTGAACCTCCTCCTATCAATTCTTGCATTTAGATGCTCTTCATCATCTGTATTCAGTTCTTCAGATGATCCATCTGCTTCACTCTACTACAGGGGAACATATTCAACATCATCTTCATCTTCACTATTTTGATGAGCTTCCACTGCATTTTCAACATCATCAATATCACAAACCTCTTCTTATATTGGAAAACCCTCAACATATACATATACACTACCATCCACGATAAATCTGCGCCTGTGTCACGATCCAACCCGAGGACACGTGACTGACATTAAGGAACAGGAAAAGCATGTGGCTTTCAGAACCCATAGTAAGCCTAACAACTCATTTTTTGACAAATATAGATGGTGAGTAATCATTATCTCTAATCGGGCCCACTAGCCTACTAATATTATACTTTAATATAATATCGCATCATCATCATCAGATATTTATTAACAAATATATTTAACTAAACTGCGGAACTAAATGAATAAGAAGATAGACAAAAAAAAATACTATGCAGATTTTTAAAAAATAATTATAATATAATTATATAATAAAATATATACAATTAACACTCCTGCCAAGAAATAAAAGATAGAATGACCTAAATAAATAGTACTCATATGCCCAATCTACATCCTGAGAAAAATGGTAAACAAGAATGAGCGTTCGACTCAATGAGCTATATAGTAATTAATATAATATAATTATCTCATGCATAATGTGCTCATACAAATGCCAATCAACCAACAAATCACATAAGCAAACAATGATATGAGTAAGTCAATGAGGCCACACTAAACCTCAAACTGGAAAGCCTATCTCCCTATCTGACTCTCTTAGTCCATATATTTCTCTTAGAATCTAATACATAAGGTCCACCGTCACAACCGTAGCCAAGCAGCGCTACCAGACTAACAAGCAGCGCTGAGGATAAAATATCATTATATAATATCCTTATATCATAACCCGTATCTCCGATCATATATGGTCTCATATCATTGTAACTCTATCCGGCATCACATAATATATGCATTAAGCATAACCAACTCATACTCAACACACATTATGCTTATAACAATAATAATTGTACATAAATTGCATAAACAGTCGATGCATTATATAAATACAATTATAAATATAAATTAGAGGAGTATGGTATTATATTATTTTATATAACTCACAGTAGATGAAACCCAATAACTCTCATCAAAGTACAGACTGAAGGTGAAAAAAAACACTTGAAAATTATTTTTAAATGATAATAAAAACTATTAGAATATAGACGAATACAACTCTAGAGATTCTGCTAAAATTTCAGCAGAGTCTCCTCCATAATTATGACATTTTCTCCTGAAGCAAAACGAGAATACACTTTAAAAAAAAATTCACAACAGTCAACGTCAATTCATTTGTCCCATCTGAGCCACCATAATAATTCTCAATAGCTCAAATATAAGCACAATGTACATTTCACAAATACAATAGTAATAGTTTATTATATCAATATTAATCTTATTTATTTAATTTATTAACAAAATATTCACTTAAAATTTTAGGATATATGCTAATTCAATTTTAAATAATTCTTAGAAAATTATTTTATAACCGTCCCTCAATTATTATCAATTACCATATAATTTATTTATCTCACTTTATAAAAATAACTTGGTTAATTTAATTATAAAAATATTAATTTTAATCAAGTAATTAGTTTTAAATTAACACCTTTAAAATATTCAAATTTTAATCTATTTACTATCAATCATTAATCATATATATTTATTATTATTATTTATTCTTTTAATTATATCTAAAATTACTATCATAACTCTTAATTCATTTTATTATCTAATTATAATTTTTTTACCAATTAAATACTAAAAAATTTATAATAAGTAATCTTTAACTATTTATTATATATTTTTACTATTTTTTTATAATCACCGAAATAGTAACTTCATCACTGAAATAGTATTATTGTTGTGGAAAAATGGTTATCGGAATAGTAGTACCGTTGCCGAAAAATAGTTACTAAAATAGTATCACTGTTGCTGTCACCGTTGCCAGAAAATAGTACCAAAATAGTATTATCGTTGCCGAAAAATGATTACCAAAATAGTATCACCATCGCCGAAAAATAATTACAGGAATAGTTTTATCGTCGCCAAAAAACAGTAGCCGGATTTCGGCTAAACTCAAAAGTTATCTAAAATTTATAAATTATAAACCAAAATGAAGCTTATGAAGTGAGGGTTTCAAAAATATCAACCTTTTCGAAAAAAGATGTCGAAATCGGCCGGAAGCTTCATCGGAAGCTCTTGGGATGCAGTAACTTCATCCAACGAGTACAGGTTGCTCCGGCGTCGGACGACGGTGATTTTGATAGCATTGGACTCGTCGGATGATGGGTTTTTTAATAGTGTATGAGGTGTCAAAAAATGTTCATCGGACAGTAATAGATCTGAGAAAAATATCATATTTTCTCTCTCCCTCACTTTCTCTCTCCTTTGTCTCTTCTCTCTCTGTTTCTTTTCTTTCCTTCTTACCTTATTTCATTTCTTTATCTTCTTTTCTTTTTTTTAAATACCTATTTATACATATTTTTATTTTTTATTTTTAATTAAATTTATTTTTTAAATTTTAAAATAATATAAAATTTGGGTTATTACAGCCTGAGTGCCAAGTATATATTGTCATTATTAGAATTTGAAGGAGCCAACTGCTAAGCAATATTTTTTTCCTCTTTTCAGCAAGAAAAATAATTAATTGTGGACAGACCTCTCGGCAAAATTTTAACAAGAAGTGTTTGTTTAATTAAATTAATATATATATATATATGTGTGTTTTTGTATGATCTAGTGATTCCATTTAATTCAAAGAAAGAATACATTGAAGTTGGTTTTTGTGCTATCATTGGAGCCTTATGTGTCAATGTTCCAACTAATTGAATCTTTGAACTAATTATTTAAACACTGTACATGTAAAAATATATTTATTTTATGGAGATTGCTAGGCTTTAAATCTCATCGTCAATGATGAATAATGATGAAAGCGTTTTTTTCCCTTTCTAATTGTTTATTAATAAAATTTATGAAAAAAATAAATTTATGAAAATCTATAATAGTAAAATTGCCTATTTTTATAGTATACCAGTATACATAAATCAAGAAATTTTTTTAAAAATTCAAGTCAAAAGATGCAAATTAGTAATACCAGTGGAGCAACGGAAGCAGAGTACAAATAATAGCTAAAAAAATCACTTCCACGATTTCACACTTTAAGTAATTATCTAAATATATAAACTCATTTGCATGTCAGCATGCTTCCATGATTTCACAGTTTAAGAAGCAATAATTATCTAAGATATGTTAACCAATTTTCATGTCATCATTTTAATAACAAAGAGTTAAGTTTTTACATGTTTGCAAATGAGGGTGAGATTTTGAGATTTCGATTCATCAATTTAGGGATTCATCTATCACCTTTGATTCCAATTGCTTTTGTGTTGATTGAATTCTCTTGAAAGGATTTGTGGCAATTAGGGATTGATTATGTATGATTAGTGTTTGATTTGAATTTTATCTTTTGAATGAGTTTATTTTAGTTCAATTTAGCAAGCTGATATGATCTATCCACATCAATAGATTTTTTTTTTCATGTCAACTCCTCACTTAATATATTAAAAATGGCATATCAACTTATAGCAATTTTTTTTTTTTGGAAAAAAACTTATTTGCAAGTTAAAATGTCTTTTTCTGGTGAATTTAACACAATTAAAATAAGTTTAATAGTTAATTATCTCTTTTGACACATTTTAAATGAAATTGAAAAAGATGCTTAAGTTTATGTTTTTTTGTAATTAAACTTAATTATACTTTAACGTAATTACTTTTGGATATATAATAAATTAACAATATAAGCAAAGGAAAAATAATTAATTAGAATTAAATAATTTTAAAACTATGGTAAAATCTATTTTTTTTTTGTTAAAATTAATTTGAAAGAACATGAAAAACCATTTGCTTTTAATTATTATCAATGCAATTACTTAATATAGTTTTCTAGTTATAACAATTCTTCAATATAATTTATTGATTTTATTGAGGATAAGTTAAAAATAATTTATCTATGAATCATTGAAAAATAAAATTAGAGTTATAAATTCAATAGATTATCACTCTCTTCACATCCTAAATTCTTAAAATTCACTCTATTGATAAAAATTAAGTGATTTGCAATATCAATCACTCTCAATACGCCTAAATAAAACTAAGATTACCATGACTTATTCTTTTATACATAATATTTTTAATATAGTAATTAAACTTTTATTATAGTTTGTAAAATTTCAATTGAGAGTTGACTCCATTCAAGTGGAAAAAATAAAAATTTTCAACTATCCCATTTGTTTCTTTTCCTTCCTTTTAACTTGGTCACATAATTAGAATTAAATATCTAATTAAAATTAGTGTAGTTATAAAAGTTCAAAGAAAGAAAAAAGATTAGCAAAATTTAATTATTAAATAATATCTATAAAATATGATAAAAACTAAACGTGTATGCAGAATTATTAATTTACTTTTCCTTAAAAACATTTATTAAACCTACAGACTAAGCAAAAATTCATATTAATATTAAATTAATTATTCAATTCTATTAAAAGAGTAGTAAAAATTTATTTATTTTAGTAGATAAATCTATTATTTTAAGGGTATAATTATCTAAAATAAAAATATTCAATTAAAATAATAAAAAGGGAAAAGTTTCAAACATTATTTTTCATCATACTATATATATTTTTGTGAGAACAATCTTGGACATAGACCACCAAAAGATAATAGAGTTAATTTGAATCTTATAAGAAATTTTGGCACTTTATCAAATTAATTGAATACTAACTAATAGTTTATATAATTTAAGAATTTGATAAATTAATTTTCAAATATAAGTAATGATGAATTTATTAAATTAAATAATAATGATATGATTAATAAAAATAATTAATTAATAAATTATTTTGTAAATGTACTAATGAGTTTAGTATATTTAGTTATATATTTGTAGTGAATCTAAAAATATACAAAGCAAGTTACATATAAAAAATATAATATATATAATATATAATTCATATAAAGTTAAATAAATGGTAGTAAAAAAAAATTTTAATAAACAATGAAACAAAAATTTTAATTTTTACATTAAATAAAAAAATAAAAATAGTTAAAAATATTTAATTAGAAATTATTTTATGCATTAAATAATATTAAAAAATAATTTTGTCAATGCAACATATATCAACATACTTTTATGTTTTATCATTCTATTTATTGTCATTGTGAGCGGGGATTTTCATTCTCACTTCCATGTGGAATGGTTCTTACAACTTCGGTACTATTAGGCTCAGGACCTTAGAGAACACGAGCCTAAATCCTAAAAAAATGGAATCGTTATCCGGATGAGCAGAAAAAAAGAAAAGGGTGGATGACTCGATTCCTAAGAAATCTCCAACCCCCTAATAGGTTCGAAAAGTTAGGTATACTTAGGAAATGTGAGAATGATCCAGCACCCTCATAGCGTCCGGTTCATTGAAACTGACATTCTTTTCAGATCTTTATATTATTGAATTCTTAACTTATTAAAATATCATTCATAATACATGCAATTGAAATAAAGAAATATTTATTAAAATCAAGAAAGTCTAAACCAATAAAATGGGCACCCGTACAAAATAAAAATATGTCCTTACAATAATATTCAATATTCAAAGTATCAGTAAATAAAAATAGGACACCCACCAATTGATGAAAATATGTCCCTTATAATTATCCCAAAGCCTTTAAATAAATTAAACTATAAAAAAATAAATTAAATAAATAAGGCACTCACGAGTAAAAATATACCTTTTATAAGTCTATTGAAAATACAATCAATAAATACTTAATAATCATACATGGTAAAGCAAGTAATCAAACAAATAACTAATCATTACATAAATAATTGTAAATTAAGGCTAAAGTAATGAAGTTAAAGTTAATTATAAAAATTACAATTTATAAATAAATCTTAATATTAACTTATTAATGAAATATAGGGCGTGACGACGAAGGTTACGCTAATAGCGGTCCCATTAGCCGGTTAGAGGGCGGGGGTCAAAGGGGCAGCACCCCCGAAAAGGTAAATGATTTGTAGAAAAGGATTTGTTGGGGAATTAGAGTTTCTATTTAAACTAGGGTTTTATATTTATACAAATTATGGTTTTAGATTTTAGTGGTTAAGGAATTAATGTTTGGAATTTAGGTTACTGGTTTTACAGATTTAGGTTTAGGAGTTAGGTTACTGGTTATTGTGGTTTGAATTTTTGATTTATGGATATCATGGTTTTTGCAACTGGGATTTCTTAAATAAATGTTAGGGTTTTATATTTTATGAATATGCAAAAGTGGTTCCGAGTGATCTAATTTAGGGTTTTGGAATTTTATAAAACAGATTTAGGGTTTTGATGGTTACTTTAAGAAAACTCTATGGCCATTATTATATTGATTTATGGTAAAGATTGTTAGGAAATAAAGGAGATCACAGCAAACAAAATACGCAGCGGAAAAACTTTTGATCTATGATTTCCCACCAAGATCCATGTTGTTCGTTTAATTCGACAAAAGTGTACAAAGAACTAACCTGTTGATGATTCGAAATCACAGTTTGGAAGAGATGCCTCGATCGCGAAACACCCTCTATCACGTATCCACACGAATGCTACCGTCTGGAGTGCTAGCTCTCTGCAACGGCGAAGGCTGAAGAACGTTTTCTCTAAAACGTATTTAGGTTTCTTTTTCGTTCTCTTTTTTTTTTTAAAGTTACCTATCACAAGACTTAACGTCTGGAGTGAATATAATCACTCCAGAATCCAATTCGAAATTGGATAAGGTAAGTCAAATTCAGAATCCAAATCTAATTAGGATTCTGAATATATATTATCTAATAATATATATAATTGGATAAGGTAAAACAAATTCAAAATCCAAATCTAATTAGGATTCTGAATATATTATCTAATAATATATATATATATAAACGAAAATAATAATAATAATAAATATTAATATCTAATATTAATATTATTAATATTATATCCAGCCCAAAACGCATTCTTGTGTGTGACCCGATAGGCCCATATTAATTGGCAGTCAATTTAATCTCTATTAAACCAACAAGTCATAATTGGCCTCTAGCAAGGCGTTACAACTACCCAATTAATATAAGGAATGTCCAATTTGCCTTATAATAGTACATGCATTAATCCCTTTGTCACACGATATCTAGCTTGAACATAAGTCATGGTCAACGTCATACTTATATTGTCCAAACTTATGATTACTCGATCTCCAAGTAGACTGATAAAACAAATGAAATTGATCACACTATCAATTCATTTGAGCACGGCCATGCATTTCACAGTCTCACTTATCGAGGGGCCCAAAAGATATCTTTCTCAAAGAGAGGGACAAATTCTATCTTGATTGTTCATTATCCTCTACATAATTTCTATCATATATGATCATAACCTTTATTACTATCCAGTTACGGATAATGTTTGATCATGTCAAAATATAATAGTCCTTATATTGGAAACTATGACAATCTCAAGTCAAAGAATTAATACATAACTATCATGAGATTTACTTATGACACTAACCCATGTAGTAATCTCATGATGGGTCTATCCAATACATTGTTCTCTAACAAGTATCTATGAAATTGATTTGTATCACTATACACATAACCATCTGATGATTATCAAATCAATGTTCATACTGGTTAAGAATTATTTTTTTATCTCTATAATAATAATAAACCAGGGACAAATATCAAAATTGTGTAACATGCAAACAAACAATAATGATAATAAAACCTCATTTATTAATAATGAATGTATAACATAAAGATCCAAATAAATGGCCTAGGGCACATACACTAACAAAGATTTGCACAATACACATTCTTGTGAATGGCTACTGGATGGAACAAACTCAAATATATAACCTACTATGAATCTTAAAATCAACAGCCACTGATCATGCTTCAAATAAAAACTGATGAGTACAACATGTTGGACTTAATTTAGATAAAGGATAAATGCATTTGGTATTTAAAAACCATTATCAAAGTCTCTTATATTGAATTAGTTTAGAATGTACAGTCATTTGTTGGCTCCACCACAATTGAACATTGATCAAACTTCTGCTTGCAATGATTTGAAACTATGGCTAAGCAAAAGCAAAGACAATATGCTATTGCCTTTGGGGGTGTTTGGTTCCTGTGTATCTTTTCTTGCTTTTGGTAGTGTTGATGATTGTTGCTTTGTTAATCCGTGCTAGTTGCTAGGTCTGCTCTTTAATTATTGCTTATTTGTGCTTGCTGCTTGCTAATTGTTAATATCCCCTTTTTTAAATCTTGTATTTATAGTAAATACATTAGGTTTTTTAACCCCTCTCTTCGAGTCTTACTTTACCTTGAATTTAAAAACTCTTGTAGCTAATTCGATTAGAATTAGAATTGGAAGTTAATTCAAATTGTATCTAAACGCAATGACACCTAAAATTCAAAATTAATATGAGGCTATGCCAATTCGCCCCAAGTATAGTCTGGGATGAATTGGCCCAGGCGAGGGCCTAGGATGAATTGGCCATGCCAATTCACCCCAGGCATGCCCTACGGTGAATTGGCAAGGCCAATTCACCATGGCCGACCTGGTAACGAATTGGCTAAGCCAATTTTGAGTCGAACCGGATTGCTTTGGGATTTTAAGACTATATCGAATCCATTTTAGGCTTCTAAAATCAAACCAACCTTGAATTTGGCTTTTAAAATTGGACTAGACTTGATTCAAGCTTTTTAAAATTTAACAAGACTAGATTTAAGCTTCTAAAGTTGTACCAGACTAGGTTTAATCTTCTCAAATCTATTTTGGCCTTTTAATTATATCTAAATTTAATTCGGGCCAAAATTAAGAGTTTACAGCCATGTCTTAGTTTTTTTTTAAGTACAAATTATACTTTAAATTATTTATTACAATTTATATTTATAATTTTGAAATTTAAAAGTAATAGTAAAATTTTGTTATATTACAATTTAAAATTTGATGTATACTCTATAATTATTTCATTATCACAATAAAATTTGAATAAAGGTACAATTTTTTCTTTTATATCTTATTCATAATTGGAAAAAGGGAATTAATCAATAAAATACCCTAAAAGAAAACACTAATAAATTTTAGACTCCACTAACCTTAAATAGATCAATTAAGACAAAAATATCATTTACCCTAAAAAAATCATCTTTTCTTTTTCTTCCTTCTCTTCATTCTCTCTCTCTTTCTCACACCTCCTTCTTCCTCTTTCTTTCTTTTTCTTTTTTTCATCTTTTCTCCTCTCTCATGCTCTAGATCCATTAATAATTTTTTTCTCTCCTTTTTCTCCTACAAAAAATCCAAACTCACTATCAAAAAGGAGTTTTTTTTATTATTAGTTTCAAAAGAGAAAGAATGTGATTTCACTATGTTAATCGATTTAAAAATCAATTTTGCAGTAAAATATCACAGAAAAATTTAGTTCTCATTGGAATTTTAATCGATCTAAAAGAAGCATCTTTTTTCTTTTTTTTCCTCTCTCTCTTCTTTCTCTCTCTCTTTCTCATGCCTCCTTCTTCATCTTTCTCTCTCTTGTTTTTTCTTTTTTCTTCCTCTCTCATGCCCTAAATCTATTTACAATAATTTTTCTCCTATAAAAAACCTTAACTCTCTCAAAGAATGAGATTTTTTTTTTAGTTAGTCGATTTAAAAGAGAAAGAAGGTGATTTCATTGGGTTAATCTATTTTACTATAAAAACTTATTACTGAAAATTTTAGTTCTCGCTGGAGTTTTAATCAAAACTTAATCTAACTCTATTTATCGATGTTAATATAAAAATAAATATAGTTTGATATGTGTCGATATACTTCAATTTTGAGGATGTTATAGGTCAATATGAGTTGATATGAAATTATTATGGATTGATATGAGTTAATATGGTTTATTATGTATTTATTAAAGATTGATATGGATTTGATATGTATTGATATGTGTTTATTAAGGTTGATATAGATTGATATGGGTTGATATAAATTGATATGGGTGATATGTGTGTTAAAGAATTATTTAAGATTGAATCATTTTTTGTTCTATATAGTGTTTAAATGTATTAAATAATCTAAAATTATGTGTATATATATATTGATATAGGTTGATTTGAATTGATATGGGTTGATATGGATTAATGTGAGTGATATATATGTTAAGTGATTATATTAGATTGAATCATTTTCTATTCTAAATGGTATTTAAGTGTGTTAAACAATCTAAAATTATTAATTTATATATTGATATGGGTTGATATGAATTTATATGGATTAATATGAGTTGATATAGGTTAATGTAGGTGATTTGTGTGTTAAGGATTATATTAGATTGAATTATTTTTTGCTATAAATGGTATTTAGGCGTGTAAACAGTCTAGAATTGTATATTTATATATTGGTATGGGTTGATATGTATTGATATTGATTTATATGAGTTGATATGAGTTGTTATGGGTGATATATATATTAAAGGATTCTATAAGATTGAATCATTTTCTATTCTAAATAATATTTAGGTGTGCTAAATAGTCTAGAATTACGTATTTATATGTTGATATGAGTTGATATAGATTGATGGGACTGATAGTGATATGTGAGTTAAGGGATTAGCATACAAATATGAATTAATATGTGTTGATATGTGTTGATATGGGTTGATATGCTTTGATATGAAAATGCCAAAGCATGAATTATTTTGTGTTCTACATAATATTTAGTTGTTTTAAATACTAAAGAAGAACCTAAATTTTCAGCATTGTACACAACAACTTATGGAGACATTTATATATAACACATCAATATTTACATGAGTCCATGTTTTCAACAATAGACAATGTGCTTATTATAGCTAGGATGACAAGGATGATAAGTGATTTATAAACTAATTAGGATGTGATTACTTTAATATTTATGTATTCAATTTGAATATTTATATTGTGAATAATAACCATTGTTGATAAATTGGATGTATATATTTTTAATTAGATAAAATCAAAATTCTCACTATTTTATTATTTATTTGTGTGTTGGATGGATATATGTGTAAAATTTATTAGACATTTGTTTGTTGAGATCCCAAATAGATATATGTATTGTAGGTTGAGGAAAGTTGTTGAAAGATATGTTTAATGGATATATTTTAAATGAATATAAAGATATATAAAATGGAGTGGATATTTTACAGGTTGAGAAAAGTATACTTTCAATGATAATTTTGAATGTGTATCGATATGATTGACATGTTGAAATGTTTGTATGTAATAATAGCAATGGAGATATATATCAACTCATATTAACTCATATCAATACATATCAACTTATATCAAATGTATAATAACCCATCTCAGCCCATATAAATCCATATTAACCTATATCAAATATATATCAATACATATCAACCCATATCAAATGTATATCAACTCATATTAATACATATCTATACATATCAACACATATCAAATGTATATCAACTCATATCAATACATATCAATCCATATCAACCTATATCAAATGTATAATAACTTATCCCAATCCATATATATCCATATCAATACATATCAATACATATCTACATATATCAACTCATATAAACCCATATCAAATGTATATTAATCCATATCATTACATATCTACACATATAAATCCATATCAAATGTATATCAACCCATATCAATATATATCTACACATATCAATATATATCAACCTATATCAACTCAACATGTTCAGTAACACATACATCCAATATCAACAACCTTCTACACCAATATGTAGGCCAATAATATTATACTTTCCTCAACCTATAAAGTATCCACTCCATTTTGCATATCTTTATATTCATTCAAAATATATCTATTAAACATATCTTTCCATACCTTTCCTCAACATGTAATACATATATCAATTTGGAATCCCAACAACCACACATCCAACTTTTCTTCATCATTTTCTCTTTTAACTTCTTCTTCATCATCGTTTTGCTTTAGAAGTAGCACATATCTAGCTTTCTTTGATTTGCTTCCCTCTGTTTGAGTAGACATCAACTTCTTAAACCTAGAGCCTTTGGGGCTTGTTGTAGACATGGCCCCAGGGTTAGCATGTTTCAGCACTTCATTTTCCTTGCGTAAAGGAGATTGTTCACTATTAGAACTAGATATGGATTTAGAAACATTCTCCATTTTATGCCTGCAAAATAAATTTCTTCATTATTTAGAATATGTAAATGACATATAAAATAAAAATACTTTATATCTTCCTAGTCGTATATCAAGCCATATCATGACATATCAAACTATATCAAGATATATCAACCCATATCATTAAAGTTCTACATTGATCATTCAACAAAAAAAATATTTTTTTACTATTTAAAACATGTAAATGACATATAAAATACAAATACTTCATTTCTTACTAGTGACATATCAAACCATATTATCAAAGTTTCACACTGATCAGTCAACAAAAGCACATTTCTTCATTATTTAAAACATATAAATGATATGCACAACACATTTAAATACCACAAATTTTACTAGTCTCATACCAAATCATATAATGACATATCAAGCCATATCAAGATATATCAACCCATATCATCAAATAGCAATATTGATCAGTCAACAAAACCACGTTTCTTTACTATTTAAAACTTCTAAACAAAATCTAAAACAATAATGCTTTATATTTTACTAGTCTCATGTCAAACTATATCATGACATATCAAACCTTATCAAGACATATCAACTCATATTATCAAAATTTCACACTGATCAGTAAATAAAAACATATTTCTTCACTATTTAAAACATGCAAATGACATCTATAACACAAATACTTTATAATTTACTAGTCGTATACCAAATCATATCATTCATATCAAGTCATATTATTAAAGATTAACACATAACAGTTAACAAAAATATTTTTCTTCATCATTTAAAACATATAACCAACATATAGAATATATTCATATTTTAGTAGTCTCATATCAAAGCATATCAACACATGTCAATAAAGATCAATCTATATTAGAAAAAAAAACTCAGTTCTTCACTATTTGAAACAGGTAATCATCTTGTAGAACACGAAGTGATGCATACTTTGGCATTCCTAAATCGAAGCATATCAAAGCATTTTTAACACATATCAAGGCAGACCAATCCATATCAGTAAGCTAAACACACTTCTTTACCATTTAATATACCTAAACATCATTCATTTTTAGTACATATCAAAGCATATTAACACATATCAACAAAGAAAATTGATCAGTCTTAAACTATATTATAGTCTTAAACTGATCAACCATTAATGGATCACAATACATATTTCCCAACCTGCCTGCGTCATGCAGTGGCAATCTATACCGACTCATATCAACCCATATCAATTAATACTGACCTATATCAATATTTAAATATATAATTATAGATTGTTTAACATAGCTAAACACAATTTAGAACAACTAAACACGATTTATAGTAGAAAATTATTTAATTCAATATAATATCTTAATACACATAGCACCTATAGCAAACCATATCAATTCATATCAACAAATAAATACATAATTCTATACTGTTTAGCACACTTAAACACCATTTATAAAAAAATAATTTAATCCAATATAATTCTTTATCAAACCATATAAACCCATATCAATCTATATCAACCCATATCATCTCATATCAATCTATATCAACTCATATCAATCCATATCAACATACAAATACACAATTCTAGACTATTTAACACACCTAAACACCATTTAAAACAGAAAATGATTCAATCTAATATAATTCATTAACACATAACCTAAAAGCCAATGACAATCCAAAACTCGACATTTCATAACCTAACCATCAATATAAACTAATATCAAAATAATGACATTTAATAAAAATTCAATAAAAAAATCTAATAATGACAGTCAATAAAAATCCAATAATGATAGTCAATAAAAATTTAATAAGAAACCCAACAATGATAGTCAATAAAAATCTAACAAAAAATTCAATAATGACATTCAATAAAAATCTAATAATATCATAAAAAAATGATAGTTAATAACAATATTAAAATATAAGTTCAAAACTTCAACAATGACAGTCAATAAAAACTCAACAACATCATATAAAATTTACAGTACATTAAAATTGGACTTCAAGACTCCTATAATCAATCTTTTACAATGAATAAATACAGTCAATAAAAACCCAACGATATCACAAAAAAACTGACAATATATTAAAATAGGACCTCAAAGTTTCAATAATCAATCTTTTATAATGAATAAAGATCATTATTTTCATCATTCTTTTAAACAACTAACATGCAAAAAATTCATTAACGTAACTGTTTAAAAATCATAGAATGTCGAAATGAGTTTTTTCCAATAAAGTTGAGCTAGAAAAAGAGATGTTTATACTTTTCCAACGACTTCAAAGGAGAGAGAGATTATTTTGCTTCGTTATAGAGCTACTTTCGCTAAAGAGAGAGAGAGAGAGTAGATATTTTTATGAAGATTTGAGAGAAATTATAGTTTTTAGGAGGAAGAAAAGAAAATGGAATAAAAGAGGAGGAGAAAAAAATTATTGTTAATGAGTTTAAGAGATGAGAGAGGAGGAGGAAGAGAGGATGAAAATAAAAGTGAGAGAGAGAGAGAGAGAGAGAGAGAGAAGAAAGGAAGGAGGCGTGAGAAAGAGAGGATAAAAAAAGAAAAGAACTTCTTTTAGGGTAAAGGGTAATATTATCCGAAAGGGTCTAAATAGAATTAATGAGGTTTAAAATGTATTAAAGGTTATTGTAGGGGTATTTATTTGGTTAAATCCCTTGGTAAAAAAAATAAATATGTTATACATACTCAACACTTAAAATCTTAAATTTTCATTTATTATTTACATTTATAATTTTTATCTTTAATATGAAAACATCAATTTGCAACTAAACACTACGTATTTCCTTTGAAATATAATTAATAATCACACTATACAATGAAATTAATGATCATATTAATGAATAGTAGGCTATTGCTTAATTAATGATCATATATTGGGTAACAAAGACATTTTATATCTTATAATAGGTGAGTTTGTACATTTTGGACAAAATAGTTTGTACAAATACCTTCAATGCAATTTTGATTAAAAAAAAAAGGCCAATGCATTTAAGGAGTATCCCTACAAGGTTTTTTTTTAAAATCAAATTAAAAAATGAATATTAAAGTTTGGTTAATTTAAAATTTAATATTGATTTATTATTGAATTATATCATTATTTGATTAGTTATTTTAGTAAGTAATATTAATAAAATTAAATAATTTTATCTAAAAATAAATTAGATGTAAGTAAAAATATAAAAAAATAAGAAATTTGCATCTAATTATAGTCACTATATATATATATATCTATTTTTTTTAATTACACGCTATATCTGAAATTATAATTTAAAGTTTCTATTTTTCTCTTCTTTAATTTTAAATTTTTATTTTTGAAGTTTATGGATTTGTGATTATAGAAACTCTTTGAGGCTTTCACATTTTGTTTATTGATATCTTTTTTCACTTCTTATGTATGTGTATATTATATTATGATTCACAATGACATTGTCAATGTTTTTAAGCAATTTGATCTTTTTGTATATTAAATTTGAGAGTTTATGTAGATTTATTTAATTTTATTTTCTATGTTTAGTGTTTGATATATTATGATGAGATAAATTGGATATCTGTAATTTTAGTTTTGTGACTTCTGTGAAATAAAGTTTTGGTGATGTGGTTGAAGTAGAAATGACAACTAGTTAAGTATTTTCAGGTATTTGACTAATTTTAATCTATTTATATAAGATATAAGCAATTTATAAACGGGTTTGGATAGATACAAATAGTATTTTTATAGTTTGTGACAAGTTCAGGTCGAGTTCAGATACATACCTCTGAGTATCTACTATTCAAACTTATTTATATAATTAAATTTTTATTAGTTATATTTTTATTAATTTTAATTATATAATTATTGTATAATACTTTAATTATAGAATTTTATTGTATAAAATTATTTTAATAAAATTATATTAGTATTATATTTTATTTATAATTATAATTTAAATTATAATTTTATAATTTAAATTTTATTATATTTTAAAATTTTTATACTTAAATAGATATGTGTAGTGTTAAAAGGGTTTGAAAAATATACAATGAGTAAAGAGATATTTGTAAACGAGTTTAGAATTGATATGAACAATTAAAAATTAAACAGATTTGCATTCCAGTAAGATTATTTTCACGAATATTCTACCAATTGTCACTCCTAAATTGGAATTGTGAGATTTAATCATGGAAAACAATATTTAAAGGGAAAAAAAATTATATGCTAATTTACACATAATTATAAATTATGCAGGGTTTCAATACATACAAAGAGACAAAAGGTCCATATTGATTTTGGATCAACTTAATTAGAGTTGATTAATAATGCTAAATTTTGATGAAATTTCTATATAAAAGGCTATTTTCATGATTAATTTTTAATTTAATTTAATTTAATTTTTAATATTTTATGTCACATCCGTGATTTTGAAAATATAAAAGTTGTATATATCCAATATATATCTAGTGTATATATAACATATACATATGGTATATTAATTGTACATGTTGGATTAATACATTACATACTTAATATATTTAATACACATATAAGGTACATTTGATGTGTATATAAGATACACATTACTTGTACATATGTGTAATATCCAAATTTTTGAAAAGTTCTAATTTTTGAAAATTGAATAAAACAAATTATAATTTAAATGGATAAATTAAATTAATAGTTTTAAATGAAAAATGAAGAAATTTTAAGTGAAAAAGTGGAATATATATGTAAAATATATACAACATATAAAAGTCAACACTTTTTAAAAGAAAAGTCAAAGTAAAAGGGTATTTTGGTAATTAAATCTTAAAAATTTAAAATTAATAAATCAATTCAAAAATAAATAATTTTTGAATGGAAGAGGGATTTTTGAACTTTTAATTTATTAAATAAATAAATAATTATTAAATTATTTTAATATATATATATGGTTATAAATAAAGATAAAAAGAAAATGAAAATGAAAAGTTGTCTTCATCTTCCTCTTCTTCTCACAAGAGCCGAACCTCAATGGAAGAGAAGCCAATGATTTTACTTCTTCCATACTCCACAAATTGAAGAATTTCAAGTATTCAAAGTTGATTTTTGGTGATTTCCACTAAAATTAGTAAGTTTTCAACTTCTTTATTTGGATTTCATGAAAATATGAATATGTGTGTTTTGAATTTTTTAAGTTCTAAGATTTAATTGTCTATTTGGGTATGTATGAAGTTATTTTAAGTGATTAACAATGATTTTAAGGTTGGATTAAAGAAATGGTTGAGTTTGGGTAAGATTGGTGAAGAGAGAGAATTTAGGGTTATGAAACATTTGAGTTTTTGAAATAATGAGTTTTAATTGTACAAATTGGATCCAAATGTGTTATTTTGATGCATAAACAAGGATTTTAAAAATAAATGATGGATTTAGTTAAGTTTGGATAGAGTTTAAAGATGGTAGTATTGGTTTAGGGTTTTGGAAAAGTGAATTTTCAAAGAATGATTGATTGTTTGATATTAATGCTTAAATCATGTTGTTTAAAGATATAAGTGGTGGAAATAAGATTACAATAATAATTGGATTGAGTTAGAATGGAGATCCTTCAATGGTGAAGGTTATACCATTTTAGGGTTTTGAACATAAGCATGTGGTTAATTAATGTAATTGGTTTAAACATGTTAAAATATGTTTGTAATGATATAAATAAACTCAAAATAATAATTTAATGGGTTAATATGGATTTGCTAAGTTAAAGTAAGGAAATACTTAATTTTTGAAAATTTGTAAGAGTGTTATTAAATTAAAGTTTGATGTTGAGAATGCCTTAGAATGTAATATTAAATGATTATTTATGATCACATTTGATATAGGCATTGAGAGAAAGTAGTTTGGCCGCCCCAAGTGTTGAAAGGCAACTTGGAAGAGAAGGTTGGTGAGAGTTTTAAGATTATTTTGATTGTTATTTGAGGTAAGTATAAACTTTGAATATATTGTTTATATTTGCATGACATTTGAGCTTAACACATTTTGGTTGAAAAATGTGTTAAGCTACTTGGTATATTGATTGTGTATGAATAATGTGCTATGACATTTGTAATGTCATATATGTGTTAAATGCATTGTGAAAACCTATTAATAATGGCTAAATTGTGTAAAATGTGAAATATGTATATAATTGGGTAATGTGTTGTGAATGCAAAAATGAGATATGTTGTATAATGAAATAAATTAATATTGATAAAAATGAAAAAAATGAGAAAGATGTGAAAAATGAGAAAAGTGAGAAAAAATGTGAAAATAAAGCAATGTGCCTAGATTGAATATGTGATAATGAGAAAGAGATTAATAATGAGAAAAATGAATAAATTATGTGTCTAGTATATTATTCAATTTTTAGAATAATGTGTTTGGCGGCATGCCTATGATTGCCTACGGGCTAAACGCTAGGCTGGTGAAAAGACCGGATCGTAAGCCAGGCCCAGCTGATAAATCTGATATTTTTGGGGTGAAAAGACTAGGTCGTAAGCCTCAAAAACCAATCCTTGAAGCTAGACTGAGTGAAAAGACTGGGTTGTAAGCTCAGATATAGTTAGATTATCCATGGATATATTGTCTACGGGGCTAGACACATGGTGTCATTATAGAACAAAATAGTAACTCTGAAATTTGAATAGCATATTAGTTGTCTTTTTGGCCCATGTTTGTATTTGTTTATATGTGAATTGTGGATTGTGAAATAATTGAAGAGTATGAGAAAACGGAATGATGTGATGTTCATAAGTATTTTGCATTGGCATTACTTTAAATTTTTATTATTATCAAAGTTTGTACCACTAGACTTCGGCTAACGCGGTTGTAATTCATCGCGCAAGTGTCATGGACGTTTTGGTAGAGCCGGAGAGTTCTACTAGACCTGGTCGGGTCTAGATTTGTAGTTTTTGAGCTTGAAGAGTTTTTTAGTACATCAAGATCAGAGCCAGTTGCCAGCATGTAGATATTTAATATTACAGTATATTTTGATATTATATATGTTATGATATATTTTTGAAGTATATAATATAAATTGTAAAAAATATTTTGAATAATTTAGTTAGGATAAAATTTTATCTGTGTTGTTAATATATATATATATATTTTATTAAAGGTGGACGGCACCACCGCAAACTTTATTAAATAAAATAAAAATATAAAAAAACCATACAAATAGTTCGTACACTACCCTTATAGCAAATGGGCAGAAAAAACGTTGAAGAAAAATAAACCTATTGATATCTAATATATGGAAGGTCTACACAGTCAGTTAAAACAATCCCTTTAATATAATTAGGAAGAGAACTAAAAGACTCAAAAACTCTAGAGACACTATTAATTCGACTATAGTAAGCGAGATAATGCGAAGCTTGATTGCCTTCACGAAAAATGTGCAGAAATGAAACCTCATTTGGAATATCCAGAAGCCTAGACCTTTGTTGTTGAGAGAAGAAAGAAACAGCATTAATCGCATTCAACTCAACTTGGACACGTTGATAACCCAAAGCAAGGCACCAACACAAGCCAACTGTTACTGCTTGAATTTCTGTTTCCAAAGAATTGCACGCCTATAAAAGAAAAGCATTAGCAGCAATAAAATGGCCATTATCATCCCTTAAAATCGCACCACCCGAAGATTTTGACATGGTGAAGGAAGCATCAATATTTAATTTATATGAACCCGTCGGTGGTTTGGACCAACGAACAAGCTTTACTGCAACCTTCCTAACCCCAAAATTGCTTGGCAGGTGTTCCGAGAAAGGCTCTAATGGAGATGCAAATTTGTCCTGTGAATGAGCAACTCCCCAATTAAGCAAAAACTTTGAGAAGAGACCTTTGATATTTGCAATTCAATAAATTGAGAAGAGACCTTTTCATTACCCCAAACCGACTTGCAGTAGCCACACCAGGCTGAGAAAATTATGATTTGAGGAACTAATTTGCAAAGAACCCCTCTAGTGGATCTTCTCTTAGTTAACAACCACCACGACAAAAGCTCTTGCCTCAATGTCGAAGGGTGATGACTAACAAAGGGAAGCAAGTGAGCAGAATAATAGCGCCATATTTTAAGAATAATCGGACAAGAGAAGAAAATATGATCCAGAGAGCCCGATGCATGCAAACAGAAAGGGCAAATAGAAGCAAGCTGAACACCCATAGCCTGCAGTCTGTGTGGGAGAGGGAGACCATTATTCAAAAGTTTCCAAGTGAAAACCGACAGTTTAACCGGAATAGCCGCATCCCATATAGACTGACGAGAGAGCATGGAGCTCCGTTTCGGCCTAACCAATTCATGAGCTGAAAAATAGACTGAAAGCTCCCGAAGCATTCCTTTTCCATAAAATAGATTCACCATCTTTGAACAAAACATCAGAATGAATATCATAAGTACGACAAATACGCTTCCATGTAGAATTATCCGACTGAACAAATTTCATCATCCCTTTCCTATAATACTTCTTAAACATATAAGTGGTTGTGTTTTGGTGAAATGGTGAATTGATTTTATTGGGAGTGTTTATTTTATGCAGGTTGTGTTTTGCTAAGTTTTGGGAACATCCAAATTACAGACAAAACTCTGACGAATTTTTTTCAGAGATTTTTATATAAAATTTTATTTCGGATTATTATAGCAAGTAAAGAATATTTATATATTATTTAATTTTATATATTTGTTATTTGAAATTTTAAAATAAAATTGTGAAAATTTTTATTAAACTGGTCTGTGATATTTTTGTACCGTATATGCGTATTTTACATATGCTGAAAATATGTATTGTACGTATATAAGATATAAGGGTATTATATTTATTTTGATATCAGAGCCTAGGTTTAAGGTTTTCGACCTAAGTGAGTTGTTGGAGAGAGAAAATTGAAATATAAAAAAAAAATTCAATTGTGATGCATGTATTGACACTGGCAATTTATCTGATCTCTGATGTGGCAATGTCCATTTGATATAATGGATATGAATTGAGATGGCGTCTAGGTTATATAGATCAGAGTGGCATAATAGAAACGTCATTCTGGAGCGTATGGATTAAGAATTTTTAAAACTTTTATTTGCAATTAAAATTTATACCTGATTCAATTGATGGATAAGTGAAATTAAGAAAAATAATTTAAGATATGAAATAAAAAATTTGAGAAATGGGCATGATAGTTACAGAAAATTTTATAGGTGCACTGTAAAATGATATTGTTCAAATTTTTTAATAAATATAGGAATGTTGGATGAGTTTAAAAATTTAATGAAAAGTTTTTCTATATGTTAGCATTTAATGCATAAAATTTCAAAATTTTAAAGATGAATTACTAATTAAGAAAGGTAGAAGAACACATATTGTTGGAGGAGTTCCAGAAACTCAGAATCTGTAGAAATTGAGAAATATATTTAAAAACTATGGAAAACCAACCCAGAAAAGTATAAAAATTTACACCTAATATCATATGTATTCCTATAACATATGATTAAAATTTCATGAATTTTTATTAAGGTATGATATCTGAAAAAAAAATAGACAACCGGGTGCTGCCAAAGAAATTATTAAAGAGATAGATTCTCTAATTTTGAAATATTTAATTTTTAAATATATTAAATCAACTTGAAAAAATCTAAAACTTTAACTATAAGTCCATATATATGTCAAGTGCACATGGATAAAAGATTACAAGTTTTTATAAAGAATTTGTAAGGAATATAAAAATTGAAAGTGAGAGTGACATGAAACTAAGAAAGTCATACAATTTCGTGTACATGAGTAATAAATTAATTTTATGAGACAAATGAATAAGAAAAATTATAAAATTTATATGCATATGGGTAGAAGTATGAAGAAAAAATATGGAGTTTTTAATAATTTAGAACAAAGAGTTCATAAATAGAAAAAAATCAAAGAGGGAAGTGGTAAGTGATAGTGAATTATTTATTATGGAAAAAAAATGATACATGATTTAGGGTTTGAGTATGTAAAATTAGGATATCTAAATGGATGATGTTAATTAGTGTAATGAAATGAATTAGTGTTGTTTAAAAGTAAATGTTATGATCTTAAGATTGGGAATGTGACATGGATGAGATTTGGTAAGGTTCATTTTGTTGATTGCATTATATGAAATTTAAATTTTTGAAATGGGTTTCCATAATTATGAAAGTGATGTGTTTTGATGTTATATTAATATAAAAAATAATATTTATAAAACCTTATAATTTTATATTTAAAGCTCATCATATTTTCAAAATAATATTGATGTTAAATCTTATAATTTTATGTTAGAAATTTGTTTATATTATAGAAAGTGTGGAACAGAAGAGAATTGTGAAAATATGATGAGCTTTAAATGATGTGTAAGAAAAGTGATTTTTGTAAATATGGTAACTATAAGAAATGTGAGAAATGATAAATGAAAGGAATTATGAAATGTGAGTAAGAATTATTTTGAAAGTGTTTGAAAGTGGTATAAAGTGAAGAAGTTGATGAAAATGATGTTTAAAGTGAATGAGACTAGGGGAATGAATATTATCTGTAATGATGAATTCGAAGAGAATTAAAATTTGAGAATAAATTTGACCTAATAGAATTAGGTCATGAATTGAAAACAGATTAATGAATTTAAAATAGACTAAAAGTTGGTCAGAATGGAATAAGGCTGTAATGGTCATATTGTGATAGTTAGATCAATTGATATGAAATGTAATAAGTTTATAAGTATTTATTGAAATTCAATGTATGTAGTTGTATTAAGAATATACAAGCTATGTGATAATGTGCATAATACAGCGTTTTGATATGTATATGCATATGAAAGCAGCTAAGTTATGTTAGTTATAGTATAATTGGAATGAATCTTAAATAGGAAAATAAGATTTTGTTATTGTATAATGGTGATATTAAATTAATATGTGGTAACTGTATAAAGAGTAAGATCAAGTGAAGATATATAAAATTATTGTATTAAGATAAAAGTTATTAACATTTGAATTTAAGGTGATAAGAATATATTTTAAGATAATAAAACGATCAAATATCTTGAGTGCAATAGGTGTGTGGTGTATATATATTAAAGAGATGAACTAATTTTATCTAATGGCAATTCGATTGATGATATGATAATCCATTGTAATTGTTTGAGTAAATAGACAGTATAATCATGAGTTATGGAATGGTAAAAAGGTAATTGAGAATGAACCTAAGGGGGAGAATAAAAATTAAGTAATTTGATGAAATAATAATTTTGATGAGATTTTAAGATTATATTTTATTTGGATGATTTATTACCGTACTAGATAATTTGGAGGATAAAATTATTTAAGGGGGAGAAAATTGTCACATCCTTGATTTTGAAAATATAAAAGTTGTATATACTCAATATATATATCTAGTGTATATATAACATATACATATGGTATATTAATTGTACATGTTGGATTAATACATTACATGTTTAATATATTTAATGCAGATATAAGGTACATTTGATGTGTATATAAGATACACTTTACTTGTACATATGTGTAATATCCCAAATTTTTGAAAAGTTCTAATTTTTGAAAATTGAATAAAATAAATTATAATTTAAATGGATGAATTAAATTAATAGTTTTAAATGAAAAATGAAGGGATTTTAAGTGAAAAACTGGAATATATATGTGATATATATGTAAAATATATACAACTTATAAAAGTCAACACTTTTTAAAAGAAAAGTCAAAGTAAAAGGGTATTTTGGTAATTAAATCTTAAAAATTTCAAATTAATAAATCAATTCAAAAATAAATAATTTTTGAATGGAAGAGGAATTTTTGGACTTTTAATTTGTTAAATAAATAATTAAATAAATAATTATTAAATTATTTTAATATATATATAGTTATAAATAAAGATAAAAAGAAAATGAAAATGAAAAGTTGTCTTCATCTTCCTCTTTTTCTCACAAGGGCCGAACCTCCATGGAAGAGAAGCCAATGATTTTACTTCTTCCATACTCCACAAATTGAAGGATTTGAAGTATTCAAAGTGGATTTTTGGTGATTTTCACCAAAGTTAGTAAGTTTTTAACTTCTTTATTTGAATTTCATAAAAGTATGAATATGTGTGTTTTAGGTTTTTGAAGTTTTGAGATTTAATTGTCTATTTGGGTATGGATGAAGTTATTTTAAGTGATTAACAATGATTTTAAGGTTGGATTAAAGAAATGGTTGAGTTTGGGTGAGATTGGTGAAGAGAGAGAATTCAGGGTTATGAAACATTTGAGTTTTTGAAATCATGAGTTTTAATTGTGCAAATTTGTTTCAAATGTGTTGTTTTGGTGCATAAACAAGGATTTTAAAAACAAATGATGGATTTAGTGGATAGGGTTTGAAGATGGTAGTATTGATTTAAGGTTTTGAAAAAGTGCATTTTCTAAGAATGATTGATTGTTTGATTTTAATGCTTAAATCATGTTATTTAATGATATAAGTGGTGGAAATAAGATTGAAATGATAATTGAATTGAGTTGAAATAGAGATCCTTCAATGGTGAAGTTTATGCCATTTTAGAATTTTGAACATAAATATGTGGTTAATTAATGTAATTGGTTTAAACATGTTAAAATATGTTTGTAATGATATAAATAAACTCAAAAAAATAATTTAATGGGTTAATATGGATTTGCTAAGTTAAAGTAAGGAAAGACTTAATTTTTAAAATTTTGTAAGAGTGTTGTTAAATTAAGGTTTGATGTTGAGAATGCCTTTAAATATGATATTAAATTATTATTTATGATCACATTTGATATATGCATTGAGAGGAAATAGTTTGGTCGACCCAAGTGTTGAAGGGCAATTTGGAAGAGAATGTTGGTGAGAGTTTTAAGATTATTTTGGTTGTTATTTGAGGTAAGTACAAACTTTGAATATATTGTTTATATTTGCATAACATTTGGGCTTAACACATTTTGGTTGAAAAATGTGTTAAGCTACTTGGTTCATTGATTGTATATAAATAATGTGCTACGACACTTGTAATGTCATATATGTGTTAAATGTATTGTAAAAAGCCATTGATAATGGCTAAATTGTGTAAAATGTGAAATATGTATATTATGTATAAATACCCAAAGTAATTGGATAATGTGTTGTGAATGCAAAAATGAGATATGTGGTATAATGAAATAAATTGATATTGATAAAAATGAGAAAAGTGAGAAAAATGAAAAAGATATGAAAAATAAGAAAAGTGAAAAAAAAATATGAAAATAAAGTAATGTGCCTAGATTGAATATGTGACAATGAGAAAGAGATTAATAATTAAAAAATTGAATAAATTGTGTGTCTAGTATGTTGTTCAATTTTCAGAGTTCTGTGTTTGGCGATATGTCTATGATTGCCTACGGGCTAAATGATGGGCTGAAGAAAAGACTGGGCCGTAAGCCAGGCCCAGCTGATAAATGTGATATTTTTAGGGTGAAAAAACCGGGTCGTAAGCCTCAAAAACCAATCCTTGAAGCTAGACTGAGTGAAAAGACTAGGACGTAAGCTTAGATCTAGTTGGATTATCTATAGATATATTGCCTACGGGGCTAGACACATGGTGTCATTATAGACCAAAATAGTAACTCTGAAATTCAAATAGCATATTAGTTGTCTTTGGGCTCATGTTTGTGTTTATTTATATGTTCATAATTGAAGAGTATGAGAAAATGGATTAATGTGATGTTCATAAGCATTTTGCATTGGCATTACTTTACATTTTTATTATTATCAAAGTTTGTACCACTAGGCTTCGGCTTAGCGCGGTTGTAATTCATCATGCATGTGTCATAGATATTTTGGTAGAGCCGGAGAGTTCTACTAGACCTGGTCGGGTCTAGGTTTGTAGTTTTTGAGCTTGAAGAGTTTTTCAGCACATCAAGATCAGAGCTAGTTGCTAATATGTAGATATTTAATATTACAGTATATTTTGATATCATATATTTTATGATATGTTTTTGAAGTATGTAATATAAATATTAAAAAATGTTTTGAATAATTTAGTTAGGATGAGATTTTATATGTGTTGTTATTATATATATATATACCTATATATAAGTATTTTGAGAAAATATGGAGAAATTGAGAAGTATTGGTAAAATGGTGAATTGATTTAATTGGGAGTATTTGTTTTATATGCAGGTTGTGTTTTGCTGAGTTTTGGGAACATCCAAATTACAGACAAAATTATGATGATTTTTTTTCGGAGATTTTCATATAAAATGCTATTTCGGGTTATTATAGCAAGTAAAGAATATTTATATATTATTTAATTTTGTATATTTGGTATTTGAAATTTTAAAACGGAATTATGAAAATTTTTCAGAGATATTTTTGTACCGTAACGTATTTTACATATGCTAAAAATATGTATTGTACGTATATAGAGTATAAGGGTGTTACATTTATTTACTGGAAGAAATAGTACTGAATTGTGCTCGCTGGCTCTCTTAAGTGGGAGGTCAGGTGTTCGATCCGTGTAGATGAGTTTAAAGGTTTGTACACCTTTAAATCCAAATAAATAAATCCTGCTAGAGGGCCCGTGAGAACAGTTCAATACTGTAGCGGGTTTGCCGGATTGAGATTCAAGAGACTGGGCCGTTACATTTTAAGTAAAAGAAAAAACAATCAATTTATATAATCACGAGGTGTATAAATTAATCTACTATTAAATACAAATAAAGTTAGTAGTTGTACTTAATATGCAAGATATTGCTAATAGTATTTGTAAAATTCTATATTTTTATTGCAAATATAATTATTTTTTATATAATTGTTATTATTTTTTCACAAGCTTTTAAATATAATAAATTAAAATAAAAATTAATATAATACATATAAAAATATAAAGAGTTAATATAATATATATAAAAATATAATAAATTAATATAATAAATTAAAATAAAAATATTTAAAAATAATTAAATTCCCGCATAAAAATACGGGTTATAACCTAGTATTATATATAATAGTTATAAATTTTTAAATTTTTTATCCTAATTATTTTATTAAAATTATTAGTAATATTATTTATTAAACTCATATTTTAATTGCCATGCATTAGCTTATGTTTTGAAACTAAAATAATACTATATTTCGATTAAGTTATAGTTTTACATATTTTTTTTATACATATTAGTATATTATATTTGTTAATTTAACTACTAAATAATTAGTCCTATCTTTCAAGATCTTATATCTCAAATTATATTTATTAGTACTATATTTTTTGTATGATATTACTAACTATGCATTATGAATATAATAATATTATATAGTTTCTAATTAATAATTATTAATTTTTAACAAACTTTTAATAAAATTAATTTAAAAGAATATTCATATAATATTAAATTTAATATATTTTCAATAAAAATAAATATCAAAAATTCGTGAAAATATATTAAGTATTAATAGTTAGATACATTTATGATATACAAGAATAAGTTTGATAATGTCTCTTATAAACTATTGAAAATAATAATGATATAATAATAATCATCATCATCAATTAGCTATATATCAATGAATATAATGTTAATAATTATTATATTAATTACACAACTCAATATTTTAAATATAAATGTAATTTATTTATTTTATTTCTTAATCAATATATTAACATTAATATAAACTATTTGTAGTTTAATAATATATATTTTGACTAATAAATATAGATTTAATTTCTCTTTTAATATTTTAAAAACATAATATTAATAATTATTATGTTAAATACTTTGCTCAATATTTTAGATACAAATATAATTTGCTTATTTTTAAATTAATATATTAATACTAGTACACATTAAAATATAATTTAATAATATATAAATATAAAATTTGACTAATCAATTTAAATTTAATTTCTTTTTAATACTTTAAAAAATATTATTAAAACAAAATGAAAAATTTATAAAACTTTATATATTCCTCCTAATATCTATTTTAAAATATTTATTTTATTGATTTATATATTTTTATTTTTCTTCAAATATGGTAACGAGTCCGAGCCAGAGTTTGAGCTTGAGTTCTAGCTCAGCTTAGCTCATTGAATATATTATTAAGTTGAATGTCAGTCGAGATGAGCGAAGCTCAAATTTAGCAATAAATTATATACATAGAGCTCCAGCTTAAATTTTAAGGCCGAGTCGAGCCTAAACTTATCAAAGCTCGACTCAATTCGTTTATACCATAATAATTATTATTATTATGTTTAGAAAGGGAGAAACTTATATTCAAGTATTAGGCCATGTATACTATTAATATTAGAAAGGGAGAAACTTATATTCAAGTATTAGGCCATGCATACTATTAATCAAATAACAAATTAACACACAAAAATAGTAACATCATCATCTTTGTCACTTCTTGTCTCTTTTTTTTTTTTTTTTCTCTTAGTTAAACAAATAGTAATATTCTCACTTACCAATATTCTTACCTCTCCTCCGAGATTTTTGGAGTTCAATTCCTTTGCATTCTAAAATTATCTTACCAACCAAAATAATTCTTAGGTTAAAATTATCATATGAATCATATTAGAGTTTCTATTTTGATAATGAAACTCTAAATTGATCCATATTAGAGTTTCAATTCAATTACTCAATTCAATTAGATTTAGAACTTTTACATTTCAGATTTTTTTTAGGTTCAATTTTATAGCTGATCTAATACGAAAAAGTGTACTGTATTTATTGCTTAATTCTTAGTCTATTTGAATAAATGGGGAAAATATATGCAGTTGTTTATCGATGATACATAGTTGGAATTAAGAATTCCTAAAAATTTTACATTAATATTTTTGTTAATTCTACCATTCTTATTTCTTAATATCTAAGATCAAAGTTTTTTTTTTTTTTTGGGGGGGGGGGGGGGGGGGGAGATATGTTTAATTTAAATGCTAGTAATATTTTTTAAGAGATTATAAATATCAATGATAGATTAATTCACAAAAAATTTTGTATGTCATAATAAATTATTTTTTGGTCTTCTCAAAAAGCATATCATATAAATAATAATTAATAAAGTTAATTTCAAATTTCTGTTCTCTAAATACTTTAAAAAAATAGAGAAAAAGCCAGAACAAATGAGATTATAATGCAACAATGGTTAATATGCAAAGATAAAAATTTGAGAAGATAATTGGGGGGAAGGGGCAAGGTGGGATGGTGAAAATTATATTAAAATTAAAGATAAAAAAAAAAGGTTAACTTTTTGTTTGATTTTGACCAATTAGATAAAAATAAAATTACAAGTTCACCATTAACCTATCCAAAAAGGATGAAATTGATAAAATCGAATTTTTGAATAAATTATGAATGTAAAATAGATTTAGATTTAGATTTTTTTTTAATTTAGATTCTAGTTTATTTAGATTTAGATTCTAGTTTATTTCTTTGATTCAATTTTTAAATCGTTTTCATAATTTAATGGTAGCAGTTAGTCTTGTCCGGCTTTAAATTATAAATTGAAATCTTAGGGGAAATCATAATGAAAATTAATAAAAGTAAAGAAACGTGAATAGAATTAAAGAAAAAAAAAATTAAGTATAAAATATAATTACAAGAATTAAAATATCATGCTTTTCAAAAAACACTGAAGATTGAAATAATAATGGTCTTATCTTCGACAATAACTATAATAAATCACAACAAATCAACAATTTGATATATATATATATATAGTAAAAATATTAACAAAATATTTAAATTATGAAGAAACACTAAATTAAAAATAAAAAATTGAAACTTTACTTCATTCTTTACAGATACACAAATTGAGATTGATACAATAATGCTAATCAAGATGAATGCTAATCACAGGAATATATATATATACATATATATACATATATATATATATAAATTCGCTGGGATAAGTCCAGCGGACCACCTGTTGTTACTCCTACGGGAGGGCAGGGTTCGATCTTCTAAAACGTATTTTCGAGAGTCGAGCTTTTAAAATAAAATATATATATATATATATATACAGAAAATTGATTTTTTAAAGTAAAATGAAATTTTTTTTTTTGATAAAATAACAGTATATATTTTGCACCTTTAGATAGATTATTTTTTTAAAGATTTGTTTGGAACTCCCTTCATTTAAACAACTAAAATAGCATTTTAGTAGTTTATATTTCAAAAATAAAAACAAAAATTAACCTTGGAAATATTTTTGGACAAAAATAAAATAATAGAAACATATAGTTCTGGTATATATACCAAAAGTATATCTCACCAATTTTTTTTTTTTTTTGAGCATAAAGCATATCTCACTTTTAGAGTTGTGCATATAATATATATTTAGTACATTAAAAATATCAAAGTTACACAAAAATTATAGGGAATTGTTTTTAAAAAAATAAAAAGTGAAATAAAATATAAATTTTTTTTCTATAAATACAAATTCCACTTATTTTAATGCCACTTTATTATTATTATTGTAAAAAGTTAACTTTGGACAAAAAATTAATTTTCTTTAGGAATAACTTTTTATGATTTGATTTTTATAAATTTAAAATTAATTTTAAAGACTTTGATTTATTTTATTTTAAAAAAATAGGTCTTATTTTAGCTCTGAAAAATATAATTTGCTATCAGATAATTATTTAAAAAAATAAAAAATTTAGAATTTAGTATTTAATTATAAAAATTTTCTAAACAGAAAAGTTGAAAATAATTTTTTAGGAGTTTTTAGTTATAGAAAATAACTCCGGTTTTCTATAAAATTTTATCAAGAAAAATAAAAAATAAAATTTATTGTTTAGTTATAAATATTTTCTATTTAGAAAATTAAAGAATATTTTTTTATATTTATTAGATAGTAGTTGAATTTTAAAAAATTATTTTTAGTTATTTTCTAAATAAAAAACATGCTCATAGAAAAAGATAGAAGTTTATTTCTCATTTGGATTCATATTAACTCCTTTTTATTTTCTAATTAGAAAACAATTAAAGAATGAAAATTTGAAAAATTAAAAATGGAAAATAATTAAAAATAAAAATAAAAAAATTTTCTCTAACTAAATAGCTCCTTAAGTTCTCCAAAATTATATTAAACTATCTGAAGATGTTTTTCATTTTTTAAAATCAATAGTCACAGAAAATAATAATTATGCACTTAATAAAAAATTCATAGAAATAAAAATGAAAATGGAAGATTAGAGAAAACTTTACAATGAAGTAAACATATTTTTTTTATTTTATAATTTTCAATTTGAAAAATAAAAAATGGAAAATCAATAAATGAAAAAATTAATATATATATATATATGTTTATATATTTTCATAGCTAATAAAACCTTAGTATTTTTTTATAAATATATCTTCCTATTTAACTACAAGCTGAATTAAATATGATTTTTTTAAAAAAAGAGCTAATAATTGTAATGTAAATGTAAGAAAAGAAAAAACAAATGCGTTTGCCGGGAGTCGAACCGGGTCTATTGCTTGGAAAGCAATTATCCTAACCGTTGGACTACAAACGCTACCCGTTTTTAAAGTTATTTTATTTTCTATATATATAATAAATAGAAAGTCAATTATGGTGAAAAGGTGGAGTTAGGGAGGAATTTGTGGAGAGAGATATTTTCTCAATTTGGCTTAACTGAGTCACTGAGCACACCAGTGCCTTGACACTTCATGTATTTCTCAGGAACATTATATATAATTTTCTCACTTATAAATTTCTCTCTGTTTCAAGAATTTACATTTTTTTTGAGCTTCACTGACCTTATTACTATATAATTTTGTTATACCACATCCAAATATAGGACATTCTCATATATCATCTTCTTTCTTACAAACCCTAAGAATCAAGACATTAACTTAGACATTTATTTGGTACTTTGATAATATTTGCTCATCTTACATATTCAAAAAAGTCATTCAAGACCCAAAGAATAGATCTATCATCTATATTAGAAGATCTTTGGATCATCAATATGTTTACTCTGTGTAAATTTACTTATAGCTAGCATATTTCTAGTATATATTGTCTAATATTGGTAGAAAATTTTCACACAATCCACAAATTTATGAACAAAATTCAACTATTCAAAATCATTAATTCCATTTTTTCTTTGATTTTCTCTAAAATTGATTTATTTAAGTTATTGTGAATTTCTACATAGTCAAAATAAATACTTCATCCGTCTCATTTTTACAATCCATTAGTCATTTTCACATATATTAATAAAATATGATTAATTTAATTAAAATTTAGTTTTTTACTAATATATTTCTATTAAATATAACACATTTTTCAAACCATTTTTAATATTATTTGCGATTGTGGTAAAAAAAATGTATATTAAACGAAGGTACAATAGTAAAATAATAACTTTATTTATAATAAGTAGATTATAATTTGAGACATCTAAAAATAGTATAATAGAATATAAAAATAAAACGGAGGGAACATAGTTAGTTTCTTATTGTGAGAAAAACTATAATTTGGGTGGCTGAAAATGGAGCTCATATTGGTGATACTATCATAGAGAAATTAAACAAGACATGTATATCATGGAATGTGTGTAATTGGGGATTCCAATAGCTGTTTGCTGGGTGTTTGTGCCAAATTATATATGGAAGGCCAATAGTTTACAAAACTAATTTAAATAATTTTGGCTTGACTATTGAAAATTGTTGGGAGTTAAAGAAACAAATTAATTTCTAAAAAGTTCTATAAATCAAGTGACTTATGCCTTAGTAAGAGCAATTAATTTTATGCTAGAACTCATTAGTTAGTGAATGTTCTAATTTTTTATATTCATAATATTACTCCAAAAAAAAAAAGAAAAAGAAACACTAATTCTAAATGATCAAACATGAAAGATCTCTAAAATTTAGAGATTTCCTAAAAAATATTCTCAAAAATAAAATTATTTATAAAAATATGCCTTTTTTCTTTTCTTTTAAAATATTATTTTTCAATTATGTAATTTTAGAAGTATTCATTTCAGCGATATGCATTTAACAAATTTCCAGTATATTAAATGGGTTCATTTCAGAGGTATGCATTTAATAAATATCTAGTATATTAAAAGTGTATTTTTTTAGACTTATATATTTAATATATATTTTATATATTAAAATTATATTAAATTAAAACAATAGGATATTTTTTGAAAAAAAATAAAAAATGATAAAAAATGTAATTCTCTCTAAAATTTATGAGTATTTGAACTGAGGATTAATTAAAACTAATCATATAAAAATATTATGAAATTTCTCTACTCATTCATAACTAAAGAAAATTAATTTACTGTACCGAAAAAAAAGAAAATTAATTTCGATAAACAAAAAATTAAGAATTTTACCGGAAAAAAAAGAATTTTATTGCAAAACCAAACAGACCATAAGCCTGTACTTGAATTGGGCCCAAACAATCCAATTGTAAGAAGCAAAAATTAGCTCAAATCCAAATTTTCTTAAGGACTGTTTGGTAATGAGAAAATTCAAAGGAAACGGAATGGGATATCCAAAAGAGCATTCTATTTCTAAATCTAGGGTTTTTTCATAGTATAAATATCACACCAACTGTCCAGTGTCTCCTCTTTTAAGCTCTGCAAGTCGCCTCTGTTTCTTCAACTGTACCATTTACGCCTTCTTCACTCTCATAAATGGCTGTCTTTTCAGATCTCCACACTAAATCAGGTCTCAAGTCACTCGACGCCTTTCTCGCCGGAAAATCTTATATTTCTGGGTATTTCTTTTTTTTTTTTTTGCTAAGTAGCAAATTCTTGAAGAAGTTTGTAAATTAATCTCTTTGTTTCTCAAAATTTCCCAGAGATCATCTGTCAAAGGATGACATAAAGGTATACGCTGCCGTTTTGGAGAAGCCTGGAAATGCCTTCCCCAATGCCAGCAAGTGGTACGCTTGTGTAGCTTTACATCTCGCCACAAGGTTGCGTTTCTTCTCATTAATTGTCGTGCGTTATTATTATTATTTTTTTAATTATGCTTAAATTTTTTTACTTTTGTATATTATATTGATTGGGGTTTTTGATATTACTGATAGCTTTCCTGGAAAAGCTCTTGGAGTAAGAATTGGTAGCAAAGGTGCTGCTCCTGCTGAAGCTGCTACCCCTGCTAAGGTCTGTGTTTCAGCTTTTATTGGACTCTTAATTCTGAATATTGATAATTTGGAAGAACCCAAAATTGAAACTTTTCTTTGTTTTGGATTGTGACTATTTATAGGTATAGTAAGCTAAGTCTCAATCTCAGTTTGATCTTACATTACTTTCACTTGTCATTTATGTGTTTAGAATTGTTTGCTCTAGTAAATACTTGGAGCTATTCTCAGTTTTCTCTTTAATTAGCTGCAATGTGAATTATATTTGTAATTTTTACAATTTGAGTAAGAATGAGTGTTTTGAAGAAGATGGTGAAAGCTTGATTAGCTTCTTGTTTCCAACCATTTACCCTTTACTATTTTAGGCTGCTGCTGCTGGAGATGACGACGACGACTTGGATCTCTTTGGTGATGAGACAGAGGAGGACAAGAAAGCAGCAGAGCAGAGAGAGGCATCCAAGAAGGAATCGTCCAAGAAGAAAGAGAGTAAGTTTCAGAGTTTTGTTTTGTTTATTTGTTTATGGAATCCATTTTTGGTAGGATAAATGAACTAGCTTTTTGAAATTCACCCTTTTATGGATTTGACTTTTATTGATGAGGAGAAATTGAGAGGTCTCAATCGTTGTATCTAATTAGCTTTTGCTCATGAAAATTGAAATCCTTCCCTTTTGGTGTAGCTAAATTTTTGTGCTTTTCAGGTACAGTTCTCTCACCATTGAATATTCTGACCTTTTGACTTTTGAGCAATTTATAGGTGGAAAATCTTCTGTTCTTTTGGATGTGAAGCCTTGGGATGATGAGACAGATATGAAGAAGTTGGAGGAGGCAGTCAGGAGCGTTGAGATGCCTGGTCTTCTGTGGGGAGCATGTATGTTTTGATTCAATATACTTGTTAATACTTGGTTGCTTAAAGTAAATTTCAGTTTGCTTCTGTAGTATCTGATCTAAGAATAATTCTTCAATTGTTAATGTGTCACAGCAAAATTGGCTCCAGTTGGTTATGGCATCAAGAAATTACAGATCATGCTTACCATTGTTGATGATCTTGTATCCGTTGATTCCCTCATAGAGGAGCATCTGACAGTTGAGCCTTGCAACGAATACGTTCAGAGCTGTGACATCGTTGCCTTCAACAAAATATAAGAAAAAAAAACACTTATATTCTACTGATATCTAGAGTAGCCATTTTTGGCATCTTTTAGTTTTTCTTTTTCTGTGATTTTCTTCTTAAATTGTTTCTTTTTGCCAACGTTTCCCCATTGTTCTGTTTCTGTTCTCTAGATTGGTGAGAGTTGAAAAGATGAACATTTAAAAACCTATTTCATTGGTTTCCTACTTGGAGTACATGGTTCTTCATTTTGGTTATAGATTGGTAAATCACCCACTCCTTGCAGCATCCGAACATACTCTGATGAGTAGTGGGTAGGCTACTATGGTTGAAGCATGAAAGCATCCTTGTTAAGCCATTGAGATGGATGAAGCTTCAGTTAATGGAGGCATAGTCTAGTCCAGTTTTCAAAGATGTTTTCTTTTGCAATAATTTACTTGTCCATTGTATTCAGCTTTATAAAATTTCAGTTTTTGATTTGCTTTGGTCAACTTGGGACAAGAACATACTTTTGGTAATTGGGATTATAGAAAATATTTGGAATTAGTGTTTTAATCCAAGATTAAAAAGAATCATTTTTCACCAGTGGATCCATTTCTGATGAGCTGTCAACTTGTGCCAGCATGGCCTTCCTTGTACTAAATCCAAAAAATTTCTCAATTTATTACTCTTTTTTGATGTGGGGGGTTTCTTAGCCATTTTGTGATACAATATTAGATGGGTCAGATTTTGCCACTTGGCATTTTGTCCATGTAGGATCCTTTGATCATATGGGTTCAGCTGGAGAGTCATCAATTCATCATTGGACCCAACTATCATGAGCTCTTATATTACAACCGTTTCATAATATAATTACTTCTTAATGTGTGAATAGTTGGTTAATAAATTATCAAACAACAACCTAAAAGAAGTTTTACATCTAAAAATATTCCTAAATGGATCTAAATCATATGGAAAGAAAAGTCATGCAAGGAGTAACAACAATAAAACATAGAAGGGAAATTTACACTGTATTGCAAAAATATTGATTGCGAAAAAAGTTTTTTGAAAAAAAATTTTATTTTAGTGAAAAAATGAGATATTTTAAAATTTTTTTTTTAAAAAAATGTAAATATTTTCAACTATTAAAAAAATTTTTTTTTGGATAATTATGTTAATGTTCCAACATAGAAGGGCAAAAATTGCTAAAAGACAATCAATCAACGGTTTTTCATGGAAAGTAGTTTAAAAGCAAACACGGCCTGGGAAATCGCCGGGAACAATAACATGGAGATGATATGGGATTTAGAATAAAACCACTACTTCTCTAAAGTCTTTTGATTGACTGTGAGTATGATTGGAAAACATCATATGCTATAATAGGTAGTTTAAAGCAGAAACATCCTCTGAAATAATATTGGCCAATAAAAATCAACTATTGTGAATCTGGAGGATAAAATAAAAGCCATCTAGAGATTAAAAAAAAAAGAAAAAAGAAGCCAAATGCAACCATAAACTGCAAAAACAAACTAAAATAAACAACATATGTTGATAGATCTAGCAGACGGCAGTCCTAGATCTATGACGATAAAAGAAGAAAGGTCGCACAAAGAGAAAGTGAAAGAAACTTCAAGAGGAAATTAGAAAAAAGAACTATACCTAAAAATATATATTTATTGTTAGACTGTATTATTAGGGCGTAATATTGTGAAAAACCATAAATAGTTATGAACATTTGCATATCATAGAAGACTTGAAATTTATAAAAAAAACAGAAACTATATATATGATTCAATTTTATGTAGTAGTTAGAAGATGGATAAAAGACAATGCAGAAAGCTCAAGTAATCTATGGCAGATTCTTAACGTTGATTGCTTAAAAACATTTGGATGTAAACCTCAAAAAATCCCATTAATTGCTTAAAAATAATTTACCTTTTACTATATGTTTTGCTTTCTTTCAAAATCTAGAACAAGACTTTGTTTTTTTCACTATTAATTTTGAGAAATCATGAGCCACCTTATGGCTTAGAATATTTGTTTCTTTTTTTTAATAAGTGAAAAAGAACTCAAATTTTGCTATTTGGTTATAATATCAAACATTAATTGAAAAATATTAAAATTTATTAGACTAAAAAAATATTTAGGATTTATAAGAATGTACAATTTCTTTATTTATTATTAAATATAACAAGAAATACAAATAGGCTATTAAGTTTGTATTATATATGTATATATTTTCCTTCTATTGAAATTATTTATTTATTTTTTCTTTAGTAAGCAAAATATTTTTTATCAGCCAATTTTCTAAGCATTGTAAATATTATTATTATATGAAAAAAATTGTAAATTTACTTCGAATAGCTAACTCAACTTCTTTGCTAAACTTATTATTTTAGTTCCTGATTGTTGTTAACTTAAGCCCTCATTTAATTATGAAAAAAAAATTCATTTTCATTTTTATTTTTATTTTTATTTTTTTAATTTCTAAAATCTTGTTAATTTAGGGGAAAATATTTTCTATTCTTTTTAGTTTTTTTATAAGTTAGGAAAAATATATAACATTGGATTACTAAACATGCTATAATACAAAGTTTTATAAGAGATAATGGAAATAAGAAATACATAGTTAATAACATAATAATTACTCTTCTTCTTCTTCTTCTTCTTCCTAAAAAGAAAACTTAATAATTACTCAATTAAAAGAAAAACTTAATAATAAATAAATGCACACAATGAAATTGTTTCATTTTTTTATTTAAAAAAATAAAAAAAGAAAAATGGAAGTAATAAGACAGTATATGGAAACTGAAACGAAGAGTTCTAATGTCGAATGGTTTCCAAGAAAGTCTTTGATTCACTTGTGATTCAAGAATCAACCCCTCTTTCAGATCTATCCTTCATTTTGGAAATCTAATTAATCCCAATCCTTTTTTTTTCTCAGATTTTCTCGCCCTCTTATTATATTTCAATCCCAACATATTCTTCTTCTTCTTCTTCTTTCTTTTCTTTCCTCTTTTTCCCAGAAAATTTAGACTATCCCTTTAACCCTAATTCCTCTTTTTTCAATCTCATGGACTCCAACAACAACAACAGCAATGGCAACCCACCAATATTTGACGATTCTGCTTCCAAATCCAAGCTTTGTATAAAACTCAAGATTCCCACCAGGGAAGAAGAAGAAGGAGAAGATTATGGCAGCAGCCACGGCGGTGTTGGCCGTGGTGGTGGTGGAGGTGGAAGCTCTAGCAGTAACTGCCAAATCCAACCAGGGTATCGGGTGCGTGAATTTTGTGGTAAAGAATTTTCTTCAGGGAAAAGCTTGGGGAGGACACAAAAGACACCATCTTAAGATGATGAAGAGTAACAGTGGTAAAAGAATTCAAGAAATACCTAAAAACAATATCAAAAGTATTCAAAAATACAGCGGCGGTGTTAATGGCGGACATGTCGGGAGTGATAGCAGCGGTGGCGGATTCAAGATTGTTAGCCCGGGCGGGTGTAATATGATTAAAGCTGGGGATGTGATAATGGATAGTGATGGGAAACCAATTTGTCATTTATGTAGAAAAGTTTTTGGTTCTTTGAGTTCTTTATTTGGTCACTTGAGAAATCATCCTGATGGAAACTGGAAAAAGAATTCAATCTCCTCCGAATTCTCGGGCACAAAGTTTCCCTTTTGCTTGTTCAAGATTTAGATTGAATCAGAATCAGAATCAAAATCAGATCTGTACAGGCTCTGATGATACTAAAAATATTGATCTTTTGAGTTCTTTATCATCATCAGGATGGTCTAAAAAAGACAGGAGAGGCCGTGTTTGTTTATCTGATACAATACCACAAGCAGCTCATAGTCTATTAACATTATCTAGAGATATGACAATGGACTATGCGACTAGTGGATCTGCCACTGCAACAGATGAATTTCAGGCACATGAAACTGAAGAAGAAGAAGAAGCAATGGAGAGTTGTTTTCAATGTGATATTTGTGAAAGAACATTCTCGACAGGTCAAGCATTAGGCGGCTATAAAAGATGTCATAGAAAAGCTCCAACTAAACCAAACGAATTAATATCAGCTGCTTCTAAAACAGCTTCATCAGAAGAACCTTTTCAGGCTGGTCATGGAATGTTTAGACATTGATTTAAACAAGCCTTATGAAGATGAAGAGGGCTTCAATTAGATTGATTATTCATCTTCTTACTTTAGGTATATTTTTTAGTAACTTTCATTTTAGTGTTGTTGTTTTTTTTTAAAAAACTAATTAGAAAAGATATTCGAAATGATATATTCTCTATTTAAAGTCCTCCCTGAATATGAATTCCATTAAATGATCAAATATTATAGTTTGTATTTCTTTTGTGTCATCGATCTAAATAAAGTAAGAAATTATATCTCTATTTGCAATTCAATTTTATGCTAATTAGTATTAGAATAGTATTTTCTTTTTTAATTACCATCAATATCTTATGTTATTAAGTTTACAAAAATCAAGAGCAAGTATAAAAGACAGAGAGGGGTTGAAAGTTTGTGTTAGCAAGATTAACTAATTAAATACAATAGTGTAAAAGAAGATTAACTAAAAAGTTTGTTGGATTTGTTAATTCTCTACATAGTTTCAAAAAGATTTGTAAATGATTTGCTAATTTATGTAATAATGCTTGTTTAATTGAACTTTTGTTTTGGTATGATGAATTATGAGCTTGTGCTGGGCTATGTAGACATTTTCTTTTCTTTGTTATTGCCTTTAGATTCTCCTTGACTAGAAATCATTTGATTCTGATACAAAAGCAGTTTTCTAATTGTAATTTGAATAAATTGAAATTATAATTAATTGCTGGTTTTTTTCACTTCTAGATGGACTCACATTAATAGCAGTTGGACTAATGCAACTATATATTATTAATTGTTGATAATCTTCCCTAGAGAACCAGGATATACACAAGATAATTAGATAGACTAAGACTTTGAAAAGTCTTTAATCACTTCATTTTTTTAATTTCATTAATAAAAACAACCCATGAACATAAATCTTTTTCTTTTTCTCAGTTTGAAATCCCAAAGTAAAGAGATACTTTTACTGTTATTATATTAAAAATAAAAGATTTACATTGAACAATAATAATTCTATGTAAAAACTTTTAAAGTGATATATATTTTTTAATGGGTTGTGTATAAGTTATTAATTGGATAAACGATGGGATAAATACCTAAATTATGTATCATTAAATAACATAGGACTTTGGTACGATGGAGAGTGGCAATGTATGGTCGTGCATGGTGGCTGCAGTCATGAAAGGAATTTGAAGTTTGAACTTGAGCAAAGGGCATGACATTGACAAAAAAAAAAAAAAAAAAATTCAAATTTCATAGTCCATACTTTTAGATCAAATTCAAAATTATATCTCACTGAAGTCAATGGCTATAGCTGGTAAAAGTGCAATGCACCAAAAAAAAAATTACTCTTTTAGGTGCATTGTGAATTTTTAAAAGAGAAGTGAATAATTAATCTTGTATTATAATAAATATATATTTATTATCAAATTATTAATTTAATAATATAAATTAATAATTTAATATTTTTTGTCCTAAATTAATAAATATTTTTTTAAATTTATTTCAAGTTATAATTCATTTACTATTTTGATAAATTAATTAATATATTAAATCTCTATTATATCCATATTTAACATTACTTATTAAAAATTTTAATAAATATATCTCATATTAAAATAAAAAATTTAATAAAAAAATACATATAAATTTATATTTTTAATAAAAATAATTAATTTTTCTTTATAAAAAAGAAATATATCTATCAATTTGGTATAGATGGAGTAATTAATTCATATCTTATATATATATATATATATAATTCTATGTTGATACCTTCGATTACCTGAGTAAAATTATTCATAATATCTCAAAAAAAAAACTTATTAATGAAGTTAATGATGTTGCTCTATGAACTAAAAATTTTCAAGTTATGTTCTCACTGTTTTTTAATATTCATTTACTGTTTTATTTATTTATTATTTTATTAAGTCCAAATCTCCTCTCTTCTTAAATAAGAAAAAAAAAATAAAACTTTCAATTTTTTGTTGAAGTAATTTTTTAATTATAATTGCAAATAATGCCATTTTTAATCAATATTATTATTATAATTTATTATCAATATTATTATAATTTATATTTTATTATCCTAGAATTCTAATAATATTATTTTCTTTATATACAAGGATAATTAGGGAAAATTGAATAGATTGATTTCACTATTAATTCATATGTCAAATGATATTCGATCGACTAATTTGACTTAAATTTTACTGCTGAAAGATTACTAATTAATTTGACTCTAAAAAGAATTATTAACGTCTCATTTTACAATAATTTTTGTACATAATAAATTTGAATTGAATCATCATGATTTGTTTCCAAATGGAACCAATATTAATTTAAAGTTGAAAAAAATGTTGAAATCTTAGTTTTTTAAGTAACTCACTGAAAGTTAATAAGGATCAATCATCCAAGATCAGGCTAATTATAAAAAAAAAAAAAAAAAGAAGAAGAAGAAGAAGAAGAAGAAGAAGAACCATAACTGGTGTATTTTTTTTTTCTCTTTTTCTTTTTTAAGATCCTCTCTCAACCTTTATAAAAAAATAAAAATAAAAATAAAAAACTGATGCTATTATTTTTACTCTTCATATGTAAGAAAAATCAATTGATGTCAATTTTTATTTTTTTTAAATTTTTTTATTAATTTAAATTTTGAATCATTGATAAAAACTCTAAAAGCTGAAAAAACAAATTCTGGAGATAAACTAACAATTGAAAGGAAAAACTGAAATATTATTTTGAAATGTATCTACATGTTTATATGCATGCATATACTTTATTTACTTATTTATATGTATAACTTGGATTTATCAAAAAAAAAAAAAATTATCTGCGGAAAGTTATTTGTAATAGTTCAGTTCAAAAAAAAAAAGTTATTTGTAATATAGTTATGGTTAGATTTATTTTTAGAAATTATTTTGTATTTGTATACTCAATCTTAAATCTTACAGTATTTTTTTTTTGCATGTCTAATATTAAAAATGTTAATATGTAATCATCCTAAAAAATGTGAGAAATGTTAATAGCAGCAAAAGAGAAATGTGTGTGTGTGTGTGTGTGTATATATATATATTATAAGCTTAATTTCAACCATTTATTCCTCTTATAATGTAACATCCATTAATTTATAAAAATTAAATTAAATAAATAATTTAAGTGAAAATTAAAGGGTTAAAAGTAAGAAAATAAAATGTATATATGAAATATATATGGAATATATTCAACATATACAAAAGTAAACATTAAAGAAGAAAGCCAATTGGTCAAATGATAAAATTGTAAATATACCTTATAAGATTAAAATTAATTAAATAATTTTAAAATAAATTATTTATGGATAGAAGAGATAAATTATCATTTTTAAAATAAATAAATAAATAATATAATATAATATTATATATATATGGTCTTAAATTAAAAAAAGGAAAAAGAAAGAGAAAATATCAAAAAGTCATTTCTTCTTCTTCTTCTCCAAAGGGCGGACTACCATTAAAGAGAAAGAGAGGTCTTCTCTTCTTCCAAACATCAAGATTTGAAAAGTTTTTCAAGAATTAAGTGAAATTTTAGTAATTTCCCCATTAATTGATAAGCTTTCTTGCCAAATTTTCAAGTTCTATGGAAAGACATGGATATGTGATATTTGGATTTTTGTACAAGTATGATTTAATTGCTTGAATGAGTATGTATGATGCTATTTTGATTAGTAAGTAATGTCTTTTAAGTTAAATAGGAGAAATGATTAAGTTTGGGTTAAGTTTGGACGAAGAAAATGATTTTAGGGTTATGTGTAATTTGAAATTTTATAATTATGTGTTTTAATTGTACAAATGGATACAAAAGATATTGTTTTGATGCTTAAATAAGGATTTTAAAGTCAAATAATGGATTTGATTAAGTTTAGATGGAGTTTATGAGAAGTAGTGTAAATTTAGAATTTTAGAAGAGAATTTTTAAAGTATGATTGTTATTTTATTTTAATGTATAAATCATATTATTAAATGATTAACATGATGGAAATGAGCTTATATTAACATTTAGAATGGATTAAAATGAAATTCTAAAGGTAAAGTAAGGAAAAGTAAATTATGGGAAAGTGATTGGAATGTTGCTTAATTAGGGTTTTATGTTTGAAATGTCTTGAAATATAATTCTAAATAATTATAGTTACTCATATTTTGAATAGACATTAAGTGAAAGCAATTTGCCAACCTTAGTATTGAAGGGCATTGTGAAAGTAGAAATAAAAAAGATACTTTAGCTTGAATTTTGAGTGTTAAATTAATGTATGTACATATTTTTTATAATTTAAATGTATTTGCATTTAATTTAATTTAGCACATTTTGAATATGAAATGTGCTAAGCTACTTGTCTATTTAAACATTTATATACATTGTGATATGACATGTGAATAGATGAGTATGCATTATATACATTGTGAAAAGTAATTATTAATGGCTAAAATGAGTGGAATGTGGTTTATGTAAATTATGTGAGAGTAACTCAAAAATATTTGAGTAATATGATTGTAATGTTAAATGACATACATTGCGATAAAAGTGATAAGATATAATTAATTAAAGTGATTTAGCATTGTTTTGAATGGAAAAAAATGAATAAAAGAGGCAATGTGATAAGAAAATTGATTATGAAAAATATGTACTATTTGTGTGTTGCCTAGTATATTATTCAGTTCCTGAGTGTTATGTTTGGTAGTATGCCTATGAAATTATTCTCATCATTTGCCTTTGGGGCTAGACGCTAGGCGTTAGTGATATATGATTTATCTTCAGGCTAGACGTTGGACGTCATTGTGATTTGTCTTCGGGCTAGACGTTGAACGTCACTTGTATTGTCTTTAGGCTAAATACTGATTGTCAAAATAAACCAAAACAGTAATTCTGAAATATAAATAGTATATTAGGTATTTTGAGCCCAATGCTTGCGTATGTATTAATATAATATTTAGAAAGGATGATAAATGTGAAGTAAATTGAAATTGCATATTACATTGTGAAATATCATGTTACAATATTATGCATTATCTTTTCTTTTAAAAGTTTTATTATTATCAAAGTATGTACCGCTAGCCTTTTAGCTTAACATGATTGAAATTCATCGCCTAGGTGACATGGTTGATCCGGTAGATTCGGAGAGTTAATCTAGACCTGGTCAGGTCTAGGCTTAATATTGGTTGAGCTTGAGGTGATTTTGTTGCCACAGGGTCAGAGCCAGTTGCTGTTATGTATATATTCTATTATATAGTATATTTTCTCATTATGTATATTATGTTTATATTTTTAAGACTAATTTTGTGATGTGGGATTGTATATATAATATATATATATGTACTTAAATATTTTGAGGAAAATATGAAAGATTGAGAAGTTAGAGTGAAATATTTGGGTTATTACTATTGGAAGTGTATTTTTCTACAGATTGAATATTGTTGAAATTTTTAGGATGTTTAATTTACAGATAAAACTCTGACAAATTTTTTTTAGAGATTTTTATATAGAATACTTATTTTGGATACCTAAAAATTAATAAAAGAAAATTTTATTTACTATTTAAAATATACATTTTAAATGTTTGAAATCTTAAGTTGGGATTATGAGGATTTTTAATAAACTGAATTGTGATATTCTTATACTGTATATGTGTATTCTAATCACTTTCCTATAATTTACTTTTCCCTACTTTACCTTTAGAATTTCATTTTAATACATTCTAAATATTAATATAAGCCCATTTTCATCATTTAAATCATTTAATAACATGATTTATATATTAAAATAAAATAAACAATCATACTTTAAAAATTCTCTTCCAAAATTCTAAATTTACACTACTTCTCCTAAACTCCATCTAAATTTAATCAAATTCATCATTTGACTTTAAAATTATTGTTTAGGCATTAAAACAATATCTTTTGTATCCATTTGTACAATTAAAACATATAATTACAAAATTTCAAATTACACATAGTTCTAAAATTATCTTCGTCATCCAAACTCAACCTAGACTTAATCATTTTTGCTATTTAACTTAAAAATTATTACTTACTAATCAAAATAGCATCATACATACACATTCAAGCAATTAAATCATGCTTATACAAAAATTTAAATAACACATATCCATATCTTTCAATAGAACTTGAAAATTTGGTAATAAAGCTTACCAATTGATGGAGAAATTACCAAAACTCCACTTAACTCTTGAAAAACCCTTCAAATATTGATATTTAAAAAAAGAGAAGACATCTCTTTCTCTCTAATGGCGGTCCGCCCCTTGGAAAAGAAGAAGAAAAAATGAATTTTTGATATTTTTTCTTTTTTTCTTTTTTTTTAATTTAAGACTATATATATATATAATATTATATTATTTTATTTATTTATTTATTTTAAAAATAATAATTTCTCTTTCATCCATAAAAAATTAAATTTTAAATTATTTAATTAATTTTAATCTTATAAGGCATATTTATAACTTTGTCATTTGACCAATTTACTTTCTTCTTTAATGTTAACTTTTGTATATGTTAATTATATTTCATATGTATTTCACATATATATTCTATTTTCTCACTTCTAACCCTTCAATTTTTACTTAAATTATTTAATTTAATTTTTATAAATTAATGGATGTTATATTTTTCTCCTAAAGAAAATTTCGTCCTCGAAATTACTTGATATCTGCTCTAGAACAGCTAAAGATGCTGGCTTTGCATCGTATGCTCTCTCTCCCATGTCACCTCCTCAGTGGAATAGAACTTTAACAAGTGGCATCTTTTTGTTCCTTAACTCATTCGCTTATTGTGCCAAAATTGCTATTGGTTCTTCTTCGTAAGTTAGATCCGGACTCACCTCGATAGATTCTACTGTCAAGACGTGAGATGTGTCTGATCTATATCTAAACAGAATAGAGACATGAAAGAATGTCACAATTTAGTTTATTAAAAATCCTTATAATCCCAACTTAAGATTTGAAACATTTAAAATGTATATTTTAAATAGTAAATAAAATTTTCTTTATTAACTTTTAGGTATCCAAAATAAGTATTCTATATAAAAATTTTCGGAAAAAATTTGTCAAAATTTTATCTGTAAATTGGACATCTCAAAAATTTCAACAACACTCAATCTGCTGAAAAATACACTTCCAATAATAATAATCCAAATATTTCACCCAAAGTTCTCATTCTTCCACATTTTTCTCAAAACATTTAAATATGTATATATATATATATAACATATATACAATCCCACATCATAAAATTAGTCTAAAAATTATTTATAATTTATATTACTCTAAAAAATATATACATAATATACATAATGAGGAAATGTACTATATAATAGAATATATACAAAGCAACAATTGGCTTTGATCCTGTGGCAGCAAAATTACCTCAAGCTCAACCAATCTCAAGCCTAGACATGACAAGGTCTAAATGAACTCTCCAGATCTACCGAATCAATCATGTCACCTACGCGATGAATTTCAATCGCTCTAAGCTAAAAGCTTAGCAATACATACTTTGATAATAATAAAACTTTTAAAAGAAAACACAATGCATAATGTTGTAATATGACATTTCACAATATAATATGCAATTCCACTTTACTTCACATTTATCATCCTTCCTAAACATCACATTAACATATATGTAAGCATTGAGCTCAAATAACCTAATATACTATTCAAATCTCAAAGTTACTATTTTGGTTTATTTTGACACACAATGTCTATCCCAAAGGCAATACAAGTGACGCTCAGTGTTTAGCTCAAAGACAAATCATAATGACATCCAACATCTAGCCTGAAGATAAATCTTATATCAGTGACGCCCAGTGTTTGACCCTGAAGGTAAATGATGAGAATAATATCATAGATATGCCACCAAACACAACACTCTGGAACTGAATAATATACTAGGCAACACACAAATAGTACATATTTCTCATAATCAATTTTCTTATCACGTTACTTTTTTTACTCATTTTTCTATTCATAACAATACCAAATCACTTTAATTCATTATATCTTATCACTTTATCACAATGTATGTCATTTAACATTACAATCATATTACTCAAACATTTTTATATTCACAATGTACATAATGCATACTCATCTATTCATGTGTCATATCACAAAGCGTATGAATGTTCAAATAGTCAAGTAGCTTAGTACATTTCCTATATAAAATGTGTTAAGTTAAATTAAATGCAAATACATTAAAATTATCAAAAGTATGTACATACCTTAATTTAACACTCAAAATAAAGTATCTTTTTAACTTTCACTTTCACAATGCCCTTCAATACTAAGATTGAATAAATTGCTTTCACTTAATGCCTATTTAAAATGTGAGTAACTATAATTAGTTAGAATCACATTTTAAGGTATTTCAAACATAAAATCCTAATTAAGTATAATTTTAATCACTTTTCCATAATTTACCTTCCCTTTAACTTTAAAATTTCATTTTAATCCAGTCTAAATGTTAATAAGTCAATTTCTATCATTTAAATCATTTAATAACATAATTTATACATTAAAATTAAATAAACGACCATGCTTTAAAAATTCTCTTCAAAAACTCTAAATTTACACTAAACTCCATCTAAACTTAATCAAATTCATTATTTGACTTTAAAATCATTGTTAAGCATCAAAACAACATCTTTTGTATCTATTTGTAATTAAGCATAATTCTAATCACTTTCCGATAATTTACCTTCCCTTTAACTTTAGAATTTCATTTTAATCCGGTCTAAATATTAATAAGCCAATTTCTATCATTTAAATCATTTAATAATATAATTTATAAATTAAAATTAAACAAACGACAATACTTTAAAAATTCTTTTCCAAAACTCTAAATTTACACTACTTCTCTTAAACTCTATCTAAACTTAATCAAATTCATCATTTGACTTTAAAATCTTTGTTTAAGCATAAAAACAACATCTTTTGTATCTATTTGTACAATTAAAACACATAATTGCAAAATTTTAAATTACACATAACCCTAAAATTATCTTCTTCATCCAAACTCAACCCAAACTTAATTATTTCTCCTATTTTACTTAAAAATCATTACTTACTAATAACTTTAAATAACTTAGTTTTTTAACTTTAAAAATTATATTCTAATTTTATGTAGTCAACCCCGTATCTAATATAATCATACTGCTTGTTAAAAAAACCCGTATTTCTTTAGTTTTTTAACTTTTCTCAAAAATAACTTTAATTTTTCCTAAAAAAACTTTCTTCAATTTTCAAATTTTTAATTGGTTTAGTTCTTTATTATGTGAACTGAGTTAGTACATTAAATTTTTTAAAATTAAAAGGTAATTATAATTTTACAATATTATTTTTAATTTTCAATCTATTGGTTTTTTGCATATAATTTAATTCATAATGTATTTTGGATTTTCTTTGGTAAGTTTAAAAAATGAAAAAAAAAAAACATCATTCAGATTTAGTTGTACTTCAAAATTAAGACGTTAATATCATAAATTTTAGATTTTCTATTTGTGAGAAATAAAAAAAAAAATTATATAATTTTATGTTATTTTCAATATGAAGTTAATTTATGTTATTTCAAAATGGTTCAATTTCTATTATATTGGGAATGAAAACTTAATTAATAGGAGAGAATAAATTTGATATTAAGATTTAATTAAAGTTATTTTAGTCTTTTTATATTACTAAATTTTTAATTTTGTATATTTTTTATAAATTTTTTTGTACGTTTAGCAGTATTCTTATTTTTTTAAAATAATTAATTAAAAGTTATTTTTTATTTTTATTTTTTTTGTTTTTCAATGTGTTAATTACCCATTAAATGAAAAAAAAAAACTGATTTTTTTAAAGAAATTAAATCCTAAATAATCTATGGGATTGCCGCCGATCCGCAGTGAGACCAAACCTTAGCCTCCAGTTCAAATGAATGGTAGCCATGGGTAGAATTGTTGCGTAATCTGAAATGTTTTTTTTTTTTAATTTTTAAAATTTTAAATTTATTTATTTTTATTTCCCAAATAGAAAATTCTGAATTTTTGTTTGAATAGAGATAAATGAAGGAATGAAATATAAATAGGGATTCAAGCATTGATAAAAAAACAAAAAAAAATATTAATTACAGTTATTTTAAAAAATAATTATTCAATAATCTATTTTTTATTAATTAAAAAATATTTATTATAGATTTATTTTATTAAAAAAATATTATAATAAATATTTCTAATTAATTGAAGACAGTCACTCTCTAAATAATTAGTATTTTACTAAAAAAAATATACACAATGCTTCTCCTAATTAATATTGTAAAAATGAATAGTTGTAATATTTGTTTGCATGTAAAACAGTGTCCTTATCATGATACAGCTTCCAGAATAGTTTTACGTAAACTCTTAAAAGGATTCATGGTATACATGTTGAAATAACTCATATTATTACTGTTATTTCATAAAATTCCACTAAATTTTCTAATTTAAACATTAGTGGAGACGTTGCTTTTTTTTTTTTTTTAAAATTTTTAACCTTAGCATATCTGGTTCAATGAAAAACAGTCCATCGATTTTGTTAGAATTTATTTAGTTTATGGTGGACTAATATTTACCAAAGCTATTTAATTAATAGTTTATTATGAGTTTATTATGTGTTTGTTATGAGTTTATCGTAAAATTACTAAAATACTATTGATAAAAATAAAAATAAAATTATAAACTCATGGTAGAGAGTGTAAGTATCCCAAAAATCAAAGCTTAAGTATTACTTTTTTTATCCAACTGAAATTGTCGTTTTTATCTCATATAGACTCTCTTTGTTTCATTTAAATTGTCACTTTTAGCTTATATATATCTATTAAAAAAGTCGTTAAATTCTCTAAATATTATATAAAATTATTTCAAATAGAATAAAATACAATCTATTAATTTATTAATACTATACTCTCTTTTCATTAATTAAGTAATTAAAGATAAGTATATAGTTGAAAAAAAATTAATTAATTTTTTTTTTACTATATAAAGTTATATTTTAAAATGGATAATTTATTTTTTTATAAAAATAATAATTTCAGTCGGAAGGATATATAAATATTATATAAAATTATTTTGAATAGACCAAAATCTCTCTATTACTCCATCTATCTCATAAATATTATTCACTATTTCATTTTGGGACATCCTAAAATAATTGTCAATTTTTATTTATAGAATGTATTTAATATTTTTTTATATTTTGCCCTCTAATAAATTCAAACTTTAAATATAAAATTAATAATAATTTAAACTATTTTTAAGATAAAATAAATATACGAATAATAGTAAAAAAGAGAAGCAAGTAAATAATCAATACATTAATTACGTCTGCTTAAAATTTGTAAAAAAAAATATGAAATCTTTTTTAGAACGGAATGTGTAATTAATTATTAATCGATAATGGCATATGTGGATAAATAGGGATGAGTTAGACTTTTAACAAATTAAATTACATTATACATATTTAATCACAACTAATGATATTTAAAATTATTTTATTGCCCCTTATATTTTTACAAGATAAATTTTTTTGGATGTACAGTTGTATTAACTTTTCTTAAAATTTGTGTGTGGAAAGTTTTCAAAAAGCACAAGCCTTTTTAAGAGATAAAAATAAAATTTTTTATTAAAATATTTCACTTGAAATTTTATGAATAAGACAAAATTTATATTATAATAGGACAATTATTATTTAAATTCTTTAGACCATTATGAAAATTTTGAAAAAATTATAGCTAATAATATTTATTTAATTCTATTAGTATTTTTATCTAAGGTATATTGTATTAATTGTGAAAAATAAAATTTAAATTCTAATTTAAAATTTTAAAATTCGAATCCCTTGAAAATTAAGGTTCTAAATTTTAAATGAATACTTATAGTTGGCATGCTCTATTTGATTGTCATGCTTTATAGTGTGTCACAGTGTCATTTTAATAACAATAATTATAAGATATTTTGGTTAGCTTCTAAATTTTAATTTGAACATACATCATTATATGAAGTATTAATAAATAATATAACTAGAATTATTTTATTTGTGAAAGAATTACAATATAAATAAATTAATATTTTAGGACTCATTAGTAATTATTTAATTGCACAAAAAAATTACAATATATAAATTATTTTCATATAATTACAAATAAAAATAAGCATATTATATAAAATAATAATATGAAATATGTGAATGTATTTTAATTTAAAAGCTATAAACAAATGTTAAAGTAGATGATGGAAAAAATTGGAGGGAAAAATTTTCAAGGCAAACTTGGAGCCAACTATGCATGAGGGCATCTAAGTAAATACCCATCCAATAATTTTTTTAATTAATTAACAGATTTTTATTTTTCACATTGACAAAAATCTCCCCATTTGATTTGGATTAATTTGAGCCATTTGATAATTAATTAACAGATTTTTATTTTTCACATTGACAAAAATCTCCCCATTTGATTTGAATTAATTTAAGCCATTTATCAAAGTCCTTTATTAATGCTATACTTTAACTTCATTAATTAAGTCATTAATAATAAGAATATAGTTACAAAAAAGTTAATTAATTTTTTTATTGTATAAAGTGATAATTAGAGGGATAATTTTTTTTAATATATTTTATGTAATATGAGTTAAATATATCTACAACTTTTAATAAAATCTAATATATCATAACCAAATATTAATTAATGTCACATCAAATGCTTAAATATATTTAATTAAATCATTATCATGCCAAACTAGTATATTTTTTATTCATTTTAAATACTTTTAACTTTGATAATTTTAACTCAAAACCATGCTCGAAACATTTAGTTAAAAAACAAGCTTGAACAAATAGTTTCGCAAGTCGAAACTCTTTAAAGTCATTTGGATTGCTTTGCAATCTCTATGCTTTGATAAATGACATTCTCCGCTGCATTGATAAATTTTGACATCAACACTACTTTCGTGCAAAAGTTAATTATTGACATTCAATTACACAAAACAACTTCTCATAATATCAAGCCATTCAAGATCATTAAAACTCCAGTACAACCAGAAGAAAGAATCAAGAAACATGAAGGCGCAAATCGTCTGCCATAGTTCACAAGATCCTGAAAGAGCATCTCTGGATAATCATAACAAGAGATTATGAAGGTGACTCAACATACAAATGATTATCAGAGCTAACCAACAAGCAAATTTATCTCATTTCCAATGTCAACTGAAGTTTCAGCACCAGTTCGCTAGCATTCACTGCTGACATCATCACCAAACGGTGTCCCTATGGCATTAGTAGGACAGATTGGTCCGTGGCATGCTTACCAGTGAGCCCAAACCAGCCTGAACCGAGTAAAATATCTGGTCTTGAGAAGTCAATCTGATTGGAAGTTTCTCTCTCTTCAATGTATGGGGTTGGAACCCAATTCATTGTTTCAGGTTTAAGATCAAATCCTACAAGAAAGACAGGTAAAAGTTGGCAATAAACAGGGAAAAGCGAGTCCGATGGAGCTCTTGCAATATGAAACACAATTGGAAACTTACTAATGAAAAACCAAATCCGGGAAGTTTTGCAGCGCATATGATATTCTCACCTGGTTCATCTGATGAGCTCCAGCTAATAGGAGTACATGCACTGAATACTGATGCAGCAGAATGGCCTAAAGGAGAGTTTGGATCACCATGGACTTCCCAATTTGTCTCGCAGGGATTCAAGAGACAATGCTCTACATCACCAGGTACAATAGAAGTGTCTGAGGTTTGATGGCCTGAATATTTCTTTGAGTTTTTCATAGTATGTGATTCATAGAGCACTGCTTCCAACAGACCATTAATTCGTGGCGAAAGACAATCTGACTGGGTATGCTCAGTTGGAGGAGATTGAATCAAAGTATCAGCAGACTCAAGGGAAGGCAGTGGAGAAGCAGTTGTTCCCCAGCTATCCTGTTGAGTTTCTGAATATTGGAGTGAAGGGAGCTCCAACTTCATAGCCCCACAGAAGGGCTCTGAAGAAGAAGAATTGTCATTTAATAAGGCATGACTGCCAGGAAGAACACCCAATGGTAGCTGACCATAGGTGTTGGTAGGAGAATCATATTGAGAAGATATACCAAAGGAATCTGCTATATTCTCAGAAAAATAATCTGTTGAATGAATGAATGCTGGCAGATCATTGCCAACACTACCATCCATAATATGGAATATCGTATCTGATTCTCGAAGGCGTTTGGAGGGATGCATAGTTGGGAACACAAAGCTATTGCTATAGGAGGGACCAACACCTTGTTTCAGCATACTGCTTGCAGATAGATCAAGAACTGTCGACGAATAAGATATAAGACCACGATTGAGTTGTAAATTCTTGAATTCCACCTCTGGAATTTCAAAATGATCATTCTGAATCATGTCAGAACCATGTGTATCTGTGCTTTGCAGCGTGCCCATGTTTTGACTTTCCTGACTTCCGTTCAACACTTGTAGGTACACTTCAGGAGGATAAATTGGTAAACCAGCACGTTGTAATCTCTTTATTCTTGTATTCCAGTAATTCTTTATCTCATTATCTGTGCGTCCAGGGAACTGCAGAAGAAATAAAAATTAGCAAGATAAATAACATTTCAAGCAGCAATAGTTTCTTCTCAGCAATGTGAAATATTATTACACCATAAAGCAATTATACAGGTTTTGCAATGACATATTCACAAATATTTGCCCAAAACAAAGATGGAGCCTAGGTCCTAATTCTAAAGAAAATTAAAGACATTTATAATCCTTCATCAATTTCAAAAGAAAATGAGCCCTAAAAAGCTATTTGCAATTTCCTACTAACTAATTAACCAAACACTGATCCAGGTATCAATTTTTTTTTTAAAATAATAATAAAGGGAAGCCAGCAGTTAAACAAAATTCAAGAGAAAAACATTTTCCGCAGATAACAAAATATAGCATTCTAGAGCCCAGAAGCATAAAATTTACATCCATTAATCTCCTTGCACAGCGTGCACCCTCCCCCATAAAAAGTTCTATTTTTTCCTCCATAGAACCCCAAAAATGGTGACAGATAAAAAAATTAAGAAAAAAAAATCTCATTTTCTATGTACAAGAAAATATGCCTCTCATCCTCCATAGACCTAGTTCCAACCGAAGAAGCATCTACATGCAAGCATCTCAACTCCCGTAACTGTCTAGCAACAAAAGATGCCTTACTAATTTATTATTATCCTTGTGAAGGACATCTATTAACTATAGTCCTCTTCTGGAAATCATCAACAGTTAAAACCTCTCCCAAGCTACTTCTCAATCTTTTATCATAAAAAAAAATAGCCCTCCATGCAATCATCACTGTGGAAACCTCTGGCTTCTGAAAGTTTCGCTGCAGAAGGTCAAACTTCCATCCAAAAAACATCCTTAAAGCCACTTGTAATGTCAAAGCAACCCCCTTTGTCAATAATCCACCCTAACATGTCTTTGCTCATTCCAAACAATGTTGGATACAACACATTAAAATATTTAAGTACTAACTATGAATTCCGTTAAAGAACATTTTAAACAATTCGTCTCAATTCTCAATCTGCGATCCCATTGACCATCGTCAAAATTCAGAAAAGAGCAACCCCATGACCCCTTCCCCAGTTAACAATCTTGGACATCAGAGGGAATTTGGCGCACCAACTAGCACAGCAAAAGATGATAGCACCTCCCATCCCACACCTTCAAATATGAATACCTTGACACTAGAACATGATTTGCAAGAGCTTCAAATGGCACATCAACATGCATACCATACTATTGAGCATTTGTATTATGGGTAAACAAATAAGATGATACGCAATTGCAATCTCTTTCTAACTAAGGATTCTTGTGATTCTAGAGGATATGGCTACAGGAAGAACGTACCAAAGGAATAAATGCACTGTCGAAAAAGGGACAATAGAAGTTGTATTCTAACTACTTTGATTTGTCGTGTTGATTCTCAAAAAACAGGCAACACTGGTGATTTCAGAAACCAACTACTATGCCTCATTAATCCTTCTAAAGCATGGTTCTTGAAAGCAAAAAAAAAATAAGAATTACCTAAACAGAAGTTTGACAAAAACAGAACAGTTAAAGCTGGTATGTTGTACAAAAACACAAACAAAAAAAAATGCATGTAGAAGCAAAATACAGTTAGATGGCATTATTTTCATCTAGACATTTCATTTAACTAAAGGTCATTTAAATAACTATGAGAAGATTATATATCATCATTCAAAGTTCAAACTACTAATGAACTCTCATTAAGAAGATGTACTGTGTCTCTAGAACTCCTCGCTGGCTGTTCACTAGAAGAAGACTGTCAATAGTCTTTCCCCACTAACAAGTTCCATGGCAGGAGTGCACTCTCTCTCTCACATATGCATGCACGAATACAAACGGAAAAATGATATTTGTAAATTGTCTTTCTTTCTCACCTCATAAGGAATCCACAATA